>JARHVA010006611.1:20000-407500 GCA_037957365.1 Torreya grandis | reverse complement strand
TAAGGTTCAAACAACCATAAAAATTAGAGTATATATTTTAAGTTAATACTTAATTGTAACTAGTAAAGATAATGTACTTAAATCACAATGACAATTTTACATAATTAATATGAAATGATATTATGATAACACATTTTCAATATGAGAAACCATACACAAATATTCATAATAATCATACATCATTCATGCATTCTAAATATAAATGTTTCTAGGATCCCATAAATCCATAACCATTCAACTAAGTAAATTTGAACCCAAAGACAATACATTTCCTACCATTTTATTACATGACATAAACTAACTATTATACATGATTGTACCATTTCCAATCCTTAAGTCATTTTAATAACTATGTTGTCTTTTAAATTATATGGGTTTTTGAATAGTTACACATAATAAAAATGACATGATTACTAAATTAAACATAATCCATCTTATAATCATAACCATATCAATGGTGGTTATTTACAACTAGTTTTAGCAACCTTGTAATAATTTTATTTTGGTTATTAAAATGTATTTCAACTCATCAAGTTAAAAAGTTGACCTATTATTTAAAAGGTGAGAATGACTATTTTTTACCACATCAATTTTAAGGTTTCAACAAGCTAATATGAATGTTACAAGTACATCTAAAAACTTATTTCCTTCTATAGGATATAAACCATTATGATAGTGTGAAACAAGAGGACTTCAATAATAGATATAGGATTTTAAAAGGTAATTTATCAACGTATAGGTCTATCAAAAGACCATTTTATCAAAACTTAGTGTAGCTATAAATACCAAAACATTATATGTATTATATAAATAAATATGAAAGGTTTAAATACCACACTAGTCTGTGGGTTCAACAACCAATAATGAGACCAAAAATACCATTTTACAATGTGGTTTCAAAAAAAAGTATATTACAACCACATTGAATAGTGGTTTTAAAACAAATCAATATACAATTGAAAATACTATATGTTAGAATAGTTAAAATAAGCCTTTATGTATGCATCTAGATTTTGATTCAATCACCTATAAAAAATACATAAAAATTCCCATTTTTTCAAAAATATAAAGACTTATATATCATTGTAAATTATATGTTTTTATAAAATAAATAAAGGGTTAAATACTACCTTAGTTTTGGGTTTTATTTACCAATAATAAAAGTTTTAATACCACATTACATTATAGTTTTACAAATAATATGCAGGTGTTTAACCACTTCTAGGTCTAGAATTTGGGTATTTTTATAAATAGATAACTTATCTTACTTACAAATTAGAGGATGTAAAGGACATATTTTAGGCTTTAGGTGGTTTAAATCCATCTATAAGTCTGCACTAATACTTGTTTATCCAAATAAGACTTTAAAAGGACTAATAAAAATTCATCTATGTTTTCACAAAAGCACAAACTCCTTTTTAATAATTTATTGACCCTATGAAATGCCATAATAAATTAATAAAAATAAGATTTGATTTTCAAAGTAAAAACATATGAGTCATAAAGACCACAATTTTTATTTATATTCCAAAACCCCACATGGTCAAATGGAAAAACAAATGCCTAATATTTGGTTTTAAATCCAAAAACCCATGAAAAATTACTACTGATCTAAACATTAATATTTTCCCCATGTTCCAATTCAACTGGGGTTTTCTCTAATTCCTATAAAAATAATCTAACCCAACTATAAGATAGATAAACCTCCATTTCATGAAACAAACAATAAAAGAACATTACTTACTTGGAATTTCAAAAAACAATAGTATAAATTTTCATTTGGTTTTGCTTTCCAGTCTTTCTCATTCACTCCTTAATAAGATCATGTGTCTTTGCCTCTCTTTGTTGAAAGTTTCCATTAATGTCATATGTTTGTGTATGTTCATTGATGTCAAAATAATAATGAGTTATGGTGATCCATTTGAATGTATTTTTATTCATAGTGAGGAATGATGAAATGAGTTATTACATGTCCTTGATGAATAATGATGTCATAAAGTGATGATAACGCTGAGTATGGGATATCTTATCTGGTGTAAGAAAGAGCATGGTGATTATAAGAGATGAATTCACTGAGGCATAAGAGTATGTATGAGAAAATTTTAACATGTGAATAAGGTTTAAATTGAATCTACAATGGTAGGAATGTTAGTTTTGAGGCTTAGACCTTACATGAAAAACCTAGCATGAAGACACAGGGTTGGTAGCTTGTTGAGATGAGCATTGTGAAACTTTTTTGAATAAGGTTAGTATCATGTGAGCTTGGTAAAATTCCATTTTAAATGTGTATGAATTTTTTAAGATATTAAAATAGGTTTCTAAGTGTGTTCAAAGGTTAAAATATAATTGGAAATTTAAGGCCTGGTATACATGAAAAGCTAGTGTGTCCTAATGAGGGGTCAAAGTTAGTTTTAAATGTGATAGAGCACATGAGATCATGGTTTAAGTGTTTATAGGTTGTGTCAAGGTTTTTTACCAAGTGTGAGGTCATAAGTTTAAGGAGAAAGCAAGAAAACATGTTTAAAGGTCTTTTTTATATGTAAAATGAAGGTTTCCAAGCTTGAGAAGGAACTTTGGATGCTCATTGGCACGTGTGATAGTTGCATGGAAATTTGATCATTTTTGGAGATTTTAAAATGGTCATAATTATGTTTTCAAATCATTAGTAAGTGTTTTAAGGGGCATAAGTATATGAATAAATGTTAAGAATCTAAACTGGTCTAAAACCCTCTCAAAACCCTTATAGTGACCCGATTGAATAGATCTTGGTATAAAGTTCCCAGAATGGGTTTTTAAGGAAATTTTTATTTTTTGATAATTTATAATAATCCTTAATTAATTCCCAAGTGGTAATGTTTTGTCAGGGTAGTGAGTGGAAGCTATAGAAATATGCTTATTTTTAAATAATTTGATGTTACAGGCAAGGTTGACCAAGTTAATGCATGCAAGTGGATGGAGGTTGAAGGTAAATAATTTTTATTGATGTAAATAGTTATATTTTGTACATTTATATATTTTTTTCAACTATGTCAATCAAGCTGACTTATTGCTAAACTGGCTAAGAGTGAGAACAGTGAGAAAAACTAGTTAGAGTGAGAATTAGATTAGGGATTGGTTTCTGATGATTAGCGATGAATAAAATTGGTTGGATTATTTTTTTCAGGACCTATAAATAATTTTACCTTAGTTTATAAGTGTTTTTTATGATCATACATAATCAAGAAAGTGATCTCAAGATGACTTGTCTAAGTGGAGATAGATAGTGAAAGAGTAAGTTTTAGAGTCCGATTTATAGGTTTTATATATGTCATTTGACCCCTATAAATTTGTGATTGGATTTTTTATAATATTTATTTAGTATAATCCAAATTCATTTTAATTTCAAGTTGTCCTATAGGTGTTGGAATTCATGTTCACCATGACTGTGTCTTAAGCTAGAATGACTACTCCAGGTGTGCCAAGTGAAGTGAAGAATGTGAGACCTTATGAAAAAATAAAATGCATATAATTCACTTGGTTATTTTTTTTGTTATGTAAATTATATATTAATTCTTTTTTAAATTTAAATATATATTTTAATAATTTTTAATGTGGAAGCCAAAATGGTTCATCAAACTGTATGAGGATTATAAGAAATATGCTTAGTAAATTGGTCTATAAGACTAATGGTTGGTACTATAACAAGTGATATATCTATTTTATATTGATATATATATCATATATGAGATTTTAATATTGATTATGAGTCATTAAATTATCCTTTTAAGTGCTAAACACAAACTTTTACATGACTATGTTTTGGAGCAGAATCACCATTCTGAGTGGTCATCTTGAAGAGATGAATTTGAAGTGTTTTTGATAGATTTTATCAATAAAATTAATATTAAGATGTTTTTAAGGTCTAAAAGTATCATGATAATTATTTTATATTCATATTTTTTCCTTTTTTAGGCATGAAAAGTCAAAAGCATTGGACTATGTATTTGAAGGCTATATACAGTTTTGAGTAAGCTTGTGAAAGCTATTTATTTGATGTCTTATACTATGTATGATGATGTAAAATGGACATTGTGGTGACCATTAAGTCATTTAGTATCTATTAATTAATTTTTTTAGTATTTTTTTGACAAAGTTGAGTATTTTCTTTAGATATGAGATACATACTTTTCATGTGTATAAAGGGCTAATGGCAAGTAGGCCTAATAACATGGTTCAAGTGTCAATTATACTTATAGGTGGTGTGTAAATATTTGTACGATTTAAAATATATATTTTAGGTTTATTATAAATGTTTCATTAATTTTTGAAGACTCAAATTGGTCCAAGGGATCATAAGTGTAACATATGCTTAAGATAGACCTAATTGCATTAGGTCTCCTTTAGGCCTAATGGAGGTTTTACCCCTTAAGGGGTATTAAAAACCTATGGAGTGATTTTTTATTATGTGAGACGTGTATTATGACATATTTAAATTATGATAAAAGTGGTTTAAGTTTCTTTTCTAACCTAGATGGGTGAAAGTAAATGTTTGGTATAAAAGCAAGGCTTAATTGGCCTATTTGAATTTGTTGGAGAAATGAGAAGATAAGAAAAGGAAAGGGATTTTGGAGGAGAATAAATAGGTAATAATAATAATAATAATAATAATAATAATAATAATAATAATAAACCATGATGAACTTCTAACATATCTTCTATAGGTGGGTGATAAGGTCAGTGGACCTAATAAGCCTAGAGGAGGTATGTTGAGAGAGGAAGCCTAAGAGGATTTTTGAGATGGATAGAAGTCTGAGGAGAGATGAATGAGTTGATGAATATTGAGAGACCATAAATATACATTATAGGAGTGTTATATATGTATGATAGTGATTGATTTATAGGATAGAGAAGAGAGAAGCTAAATATGAAGTTCACCATCAGTTGAGAGAAAAATAAGGTGTCTTGAGGTGATCAAGCTTGTCTTGGTTGGGTTGGTGCTTAGTCAAGATGGAGTTTGAGATTACTTATAGGTTAGAGCTTATATAGGTAGCCTTCAAGTTTTTAGTTTGGTTTCAAATCTCTATAGGGTTGGATCTTCCTTACAACTTGGATCTTGCTAAAAGACTAGTTGGGTTGATGCCTAACCAGTGAGGGGATGGTGTTCCTTGTGGGGTTGATGCCTCATTAAAATTTAGTTTCATTGATTATAGGATAGTATTAAAAGTGGTGTGATAGTGGTTTTTATCCCTCATGAGTGTTACCCACATAGATATGTTGTTCATGTGTTGATAACTTGATTCATGCTTATGTGATTACTTTCATGTGCATTGTTATATCTCTATGTTAGTTTCAATGGTTAATGAATGATGTATGGAACTAAGTGAAATTTTAAAAAAATGATTCAACCCCCCATATTAGTGGTTGTGATTACAAAAATTAGTATCATATTAGGTCCTTTGAAGGAGGATTGATAGATTGAAGGTGATCTTAGAAGCACAAGATGGCTAAGAAGTTAAGGAAAGAGAATAAAGAATTTAGATCTATGGTGAAATTTCTTAAAGATAATATTAGTCTTATTGATACAAGGATGAGTAACACTAAATCAAAGGGTGATAAACATGATATGATCCTTAAGAATCTTAAAGAATAGGGCAATTCATTTATGGAATGTGAAGGAAAAATGAGTTATCTTTAAACCAGGTTTGAGGAAATTATTGAAGTGATCAAAGAAGATAAGAAGATAATCAAGAATATCAAGGTTAAAATAAAGGATACAAAGATAATTCATATTTTAAAAGAGGAATAATTCAATCAAATCAAGATAAATATAGATTTTATGAATATTGAGCATGATAATCTGATAGTTAAGATGAACACGGTTGAGAAGGAAAGTATGAAAACAAATCAAGACAAGTACTCCAACATGAATATCAACATAAATAAACCTATCAAGTAGTTAATGCATTTATATATTCAAGCTCATTTCATGGTCATTGTTTTGTGTGCCATAGGTTTAGTCATAGATAAAAGGATTGTAGAATGACCTCAAGGAATATGTTGTCAATGGAACATAGAAGAATGAACAATAAGAGCAAAGGTAAGATCAGTAGTACTATTTACTATAGTTGTCTTAAAACTATTCATATAGATATATTCTATCCTATAATACATGAGAGAAGTCAAACCCAGGTATGGAGACCTAAGATAATTAAGTTTGATCAAGATGAACCTAAGAGACAAGATGGTTCATTTGTTAAATTATGTCAAGAAACTCCTTTTTCATCATGTTTTATCAATTCCAAAAATCTCTATGCTTAAACTAAGATGGAGGAGGAGAAGGAAGATGTTGAACTAAAGAAGGTTGACAAGTCTTAAAGTATTCTAAATGGAAACAATCTATTTTATGAGTGCAAGATGATCAAGGAGTTAAGAAAGGAGATGACATCTTTTGAGTAAATTTTGTTCTAACCTCTATGGAATAAGGTGTCTCTACTAGGTTTCATAGAGACATTTCTTTTGAAAATGGAAGCTTGTGAAGATTCTCAACAAGGGAGTCAGCTAGTTGGTCATAATCATATTTTAATTACTCAGTCATGAAAGCAAGCTTCAAGATTAATTTGTATATTAGTTTAAGGTAAAAACAAGATGATCCTTAAAATGTATATAGATGTTTCTTAGTGAATATTGAGTTTATCATCAAACTAGAGGAGTTGAATTGTGTCTATGAAGCTATCATAGATGAGCAAAGGTTTAATACAAGGATTTTTTGAGCCTTCATGGGGTATAAAGGTATGAATGTATGTCCTTATTTATATTTATCTAGTGCCTAAGATTATATGAATTGAGTTAACAATAACCAATGGAGGAGTTCATTATTCATGAGTCCTAAGAGTGCACATGAATCATAAATTGGTCTACAAGATTAATGATATTAAAAGTAGAAAATATTTTCTTAGGAGGCTTGAAATAAGGTCCTAACTATGAATAGATAGAGTATATGATAGATTTGTCTATTGAGACATGGTATTGATATGTTGGTGACCTCATAATGTCATATAGAAAACATGATGACGTGTTGTAAGTACCATAAAATTAAGCTAAATATGACTAGTATTCTAAGTTTTTGTAAAAGAGGTCTTAGTTTGGAGCTAGTGTGTTGATCATTAGTGGTAGCTCATTTATGACTGACTATGTCTTCAATCAAGGTATGTTTTTATTATATTAAATATACTTTTTTAGCTTAACATGATCCAGGTGGAACATGGATTTAGGGGGAGATAACTCAATTTATTGAGAAGATTGAAGAAAAATATACATGGGCAAAAGGGGAGCTTGATAGCTCTGTGAGTGGTTAGGTTCAAGGATCAGGTGGTAAGAAATGAAGAGATTAATGGATTAAGGTAAGCTCAAGAGTATATGATGAGATAAAAGGTAAGATCTAATGAATATTTTTGGATTCATGATAGACATAGGTCAAGGTGTTGAGTCATAAAAGCAAGTTGAGAGATAACCATTTTATCATTCTAAGGTAAGTATTTGGTCAAGTTTATCTAGTAACCTCTATTGAGTTGAAGTGAAAAGAAAATTTGGTAGTTATAGAGACCATTTTTCATTAATGTCAAAGGGGGAGAGATATAATATTAATGTAGAATTTTTCTATATCATTTCATTTATGATTTACCATCAATGACAAAGGAGGAGATTATTACAAGTTGTCATTGATGTCATATGTTTGTGTATGGTCATTGTGTCAAAATAATAATGATGTGTGGTTATATATTTTAATGTATTTTTATGAATAGTGAGGAATGATGACATGAGTGATTATAGGTACTTGATGAAGAATGGTGTCATAAAGTGATGAGAAGGCTTGAGGATGGGATATCTTGTTTGGTGCAAGAAGGAGCATGGTGATTTTAGGAGATTAATGCACAAAGGAATAAGAGGATGACTAAGAAAATTTTAAAATTTTAATAATGTGTAAAGTTCATCTAAAATGGTAGGAAGGTTAGTTTTGAGGCTTAAACCTTACATGAAAAACCTAGCATGAAGACACATGCATGGTAGCTTGTTGAGATGAGTAGTGTGAAACTTGTGTGAATAAGTTTGGAAACATGTGAGATTTTTATGATTTTATTTTATATGTTTATGAATTTTTAAAGTTAGTATAATATGTTTCTAGGTGTGTTCAAAGCTCAAAATGTAATTGGCAGTTTAAGGCCTAGTATGCATGGAGACCTAGTGTGGCCTAATGAGGGGTCAAAGTTAGTTTTCAAGGATATAGATCACATGAGATAATTTTTTGAGGTTTTAAAGGTTATTTACCAATTATAAGATCATAATTTTAAGGCTAAAATAAGAAAACACATTTGAAGGTCTTTTGTGTATACAAAATAAAGGCTTCCAAGATCTAAAAGGAATTTTAGATGCTCATTGGCATGTGTGATAGTTATATGGAAAGCTGAGCCTTTTGGGAGAGATGTAAAAGGCTATTAATAAATTTTTACAATCATTAGGAATTGGTTAAAGAGATATGTATGTATGAACAAATGTTAACAATCTAAACTAGTCTAAAACCCTCTCAAAACCCTTATTGTGCCTAGAATGGAGAGATCTTGATATAAAGTTCCTATAATGGATTCATAAGGAAATTTTGATGTTTTTATAATGTATAATACTCATCCAATCATTGCTAATTGGTAATGGTTTGTTAGGTTAGTGAGTGGATGCTATAGAAATTTATTTATTTTTAAAGAATTTAATGCTACAAGCAAGGTTGACCAGGTCCATTCATGCAAGTGGATGGAGGTTGAATTTCAATAATTATTATTTATGTAAATGGTTATAGTATTAAAATTTATATCTTCTATTCAAACTATTTTTTTCTATCAATTTTACTTATCACTAAACTGGCTAAGAGTGAGAACAGTGAGAAAAACCAATTAGAGTGAAAATCAAATTAGGGATTAGGTTTAGATGATTAAGGATGATTAAAATTGTTTTGGGTATTTTTTAATACATATACCTCATGTTACCTTATTTTATAATTTTTTAAATTCTCATACTAAGTAATGAAGTGATCTCAAGATGACTTGGCTAAGTGGAGATGGACGGTGAAAGAGAAAGTTTCATAGTTTGATCTATAGGTTCCATATATGTCATTTAACCTATATAAATTTGTGATTTTAGTTGTTATAAGGTTGAATAATTATAATAAAAATGTATTTTAATTTTTAGGAAGTGATCCTACATGTGTTTAAATTCATGTTCACCATGACTATGTCTTAAGCTAGAATGACTGCTCCAAGTGTGTCAAGTGAAGTGAAGAATGTGAGAACTTATGAAAAGATAAAATGTATCTAATGAATTTGGTTATGTTTTTTGGTATTTAAATTAAATATTAATTCTTTATTTAATTTTTATAGATAGGTTAATAATTTTTAATATGGAAGCCAAAATGGCTTATCAAACTGTGTGAGGACTGTAAGAAAGAGGCTTAGAAAATTGGTCTATAAGACCAATGGTTGGTACTATAAAAAGTAACCTATATATTTTAGGTTTATTTATAGATAAAATAATAAATATTAATATTTATTATAATTATTTAAAGTGTTCTTTCAAGTTCTAAATACAAACTTCTACATGATTATGTTTTGGAGCAGATTGACCATTTTGAGTGGTCATCTTGAAGAGATGAGTTTGAAGTGTTTTTGATATATTTTATGAATAAAATAAATTTTAATATGTTTTTGAGGTATAAAATTTTAATTAAATTTATTTTATAGTCATATTTTATCCTTTTTTAGGTGTGAAAAGTCAAAATCATTTGACTATGTTTTTGGAGCCTATATACAGTTTTGAGTAAGCTTGTGAAAGCTATTTGTTTGAGGTAGTATGCTCTATATGATGATGTCCAATGGAAATTGTGGTGACCATTAATTCATGGATTATCTATTCATGTATATTTTTTATTATGTTATTTTTACAAATTTTACCATTTTCTTTGGATATGAGAGATAAACCTTTCCTATGTGTAAATGGCTAATGGTGAGTAGGCCTAATTACATGGTTCAAGTGGTGATTTAGACATATATGTGGTGTGGAAATATGTGTATGTTTTAAAGGTTATATTATATGTTTATTATAATTTTTTAATGTGTTTTTAAATATTCAAATTTGTCCAAGGGTTTATAAGTGTAATGTATGCTTACGACAGACCTATTTGCATTTGGTCTCCTTTAGGCCTAATGGAAGTTTCAATCCTTAAGGGGAATGACAAACCTATGGGTTAGTTAATATTAAATATGTATTTGGATCTTATTTTTAGGTTTGATATTTTAAAATTTTCCTTTAAGTTTATGGGTTGGTATCAAGTCACTAGGGGGTTAGATCCTCCTTGCAAGTTAGAGCTTGTTAAAGGACTAGTTGGGTTGGTGCCTAACTAGTGAGGGGTTGGCGCTCCTTGTGGGGTTGGTATTGCACTAAATGTTTTGTAATTAATTATATGAAATTATTAAAAGTGGTGTGATAATTTATTTTATCCCCCATTATTGTTTCTCATATATCTATGGTGTTCATGTGTTGATAACTTGCTTCATGCTTATGTGACTGCTTTCCTTTGCATTTATAAATCTCTATCTTAGTTTGAATGATTAATGAATGATGTATGGAATTAAGTGAAATTTTTTTACATTGATTCAAATCCACCTAATCTTAGTGGTTATGATCCCAACACTCTTTCCATCCTTCTTATCTAACCAAAGCCATATATTGAAAACCCCATGTCATACATGTTATTTTATTTGTAGTTCAGACATCCAAAACAACACCAAATGTGAGCTATTCCTCTTACTCCTAGGATAAAATCACTCCATTTTTTCTCAGTAAATTTATATGCCACCAATTTAATCAAAAAGTTCCATAGTTAACTTGAATTTTAAACTTATTTATCCATGTAAATAGAAGTCAATAATGTGATCCACTAAAAAGAATGAAACCCTAGAAATTCATTTGATTATTTTGACCAAAAACAATAATCTAATTTAACCATTTTAATTTCAACATAATCATTGAGTTAATTATTTTGAAAATCAAAAGTTCCAAATGGGTGTAATGCACACCAAGTCAAATATGTATAATAAAAAAACTAATGATTTCCATAAAAATTCCAATTGGGTATCAAGTCAAATATGCCTCTAGTTTTATAATGACCCCAAAACCTCTAAATGGAGTCTCTTATATGCTAAGTAAAACTTGATTTATTTTAATTACCCAACTCAATACAAGATTTCACATTTATTATTTTACTTCCATGAATATTTATATGATTAATAAATCACTATTAGTCATCTAATCAACATAAAACCAAGAAGTAGTAGTAAACTAAAATGATTTTTACACACCATTATTACAAACACTATCAAGAAGAATTAAATGCATATTTATAAGCAATAGTTAACTCAAAATTTAAATTAAATAGACAAATTAATTTCTAATATATATGGTTCTCAGCAAGAACCTTAAAATTAATAGAAGCGTTTCATACAATGACAAGTACTGAGGTAATAAACACACACTGACTATAAGGCAAACATAGAATAAGATAGCCATGCAATTAAAACAAGTCTAGTATTTGTGTGTGGTATTATATCTATTTATTATTTATTCTTGAAAATAACTCTATCTAAAACCTTATCCCCTATTATTCTCTTCTTCTATTGTACTTAATGAGGGTAAGATATTCTTTGCATCAACCTCAAGAAGAAAAATGTAGTTAGTTTATTACCTCATTCAAAACCTGAAATAAGAAACATAAATACCACTATATTTTGAATAATAAAAGAAAAATCAAATATTATGACTCATTTATATCAAACATACATTTATTTACCATAATCAAATAATGAAAAATAAAAAATTACAATATCATATGAAATTAACCATATAAATATGTCCATATAATCACATGATTCATAAATCTAACTAATAACTCATTAAATATTAGTAAAAAATCAAATGTTTTTAACTAAGAATTGGATGAGATATAACATCCTCCTCCACTTAAATATGTCATCATCCCAATGACATAATTATCAATTAAACATATTTTAAAATATAAATACTTCACATGAACACATCAAGCAAACAAATGAAGAAATGATTTATGAAATGCATCATAATAATTTAAAATAATGTTGTCCTAAGCCCTATTAGTCCCAATAGACCTAATTTTTTATACACTAATATATATATTTTTAAAATCTTGATATTCTCATGTGTAATTTATCCCACTAGATTGCTCTTTCAACTACTACTCATTTGTGCATGTCAATACTAGTTATCTATCATTTACCCAACTGGTAATGAGAAACAAATATAATTAATTATACAAAAAACTATGGAATAATTTATTTTTAGGATATTATTTGAAATTATTAATTACAATAATCCTTTTATTGTCATCAATAGTTCATGTAGGAATGTATTACTTGCATAATCAAATAAATGATTTTTGCATAATTTCCTAGATAAATATTTATTTCACAAAACATCATAATGAGGTTATTATATGATTAAAATATCCAATAAATGTTTAACTTATAAGTTACACTTAATTATATTATAATTTTACTATCATTACCATTCTTGTCTAGTTATTGATGATTAACTTGCAATGAACATCCTTTCATATTGCTCACCATCCTTTAAGAAAGAAGGGTGCTCATAGAAAATATGCAGTAAAAAAAAACACTCTCCAATGATCACCACATAACAAAATTCATTATCATAGAAAGTTTTTCATTATTAAATCCATAATAACCACTTTATAATCCATAAAATACAACATATTTTGAAAGATTTAGTCATACAACTAAAAAATCTGTAGCCTCAAATGTCGCTTAGGTTCATTCCACTAATATAAATTTATATGGAAAAGATTATTATCATCAATAAAATGGTAAAAATATATTTACTCATATTTAATAATGGTATTTAAATAAATAAAATAAAATTTAAATGATGTGGATATCTACTCACGCCATTATCCAAAAAATATTGTTTTCTTATCTAGTCTTCTCCCCCTATAGAGTCATAGGTAGTTAATCTAACTGCTTAGAGTTCCATAGTATTTCAATAGATTTGAAGAATCTACATCCCTAATGAATATTAGGCCATTATTGTTTGAAATTTAAAAAATCAATAGACATATGATCAATTTAGTACCAATAATAACTATGATTACAAAAATACCATATTATTTCTTAGCCCATTATCCTTTGTAACCATCATTAACACGAAGTAGTTTCTAACTAATTATATTAATAGTCATGATCATATGAAAACATACAATATTAAATTTTATTTAGGATAAAAATAATGAATAAATCATAATTACAATAACAATGTCACAATAGCATATTGTCTCTAACAAGTTTTATAGCCATCACCGAAGACATTATAATATGTTGCCTTCAAACAATACCAAATTTCACAAGAACGAATAATATATTCACCATTTGGTGTCACTATCACATGGATAAAACAAAGACACTAAATGGTATATAAATCACAAAGGAAAATTTTAAATTACCTATAAATATTTTTGTTATAAAAATGAAGATTCCAAAATCATAGCCAAAAACAAAGTGTCAAGTCCCTATGTAATACCATAATTTTCAAAAAACAAAGGTATCCATATAATTTTATCTTAAAGTTTAATGAAGTGAATTATTATGATCCACACTTATAATATTCAAAAATAATGTATATCAACACATCAAAAAAGATATAAGTAGACCAAGATGTCCAAATATGCAATATATGTAGAAATAGAATGCCCTTAAGGTAGGGCAACACCATACAATACTCCTTTAAGAAGGAATAACTCCATAATGTCTCTTTGAGGGGACAACCTTCAATATCCTCTTATAATAGAAGACTAAATTCTTACTTGATACATTTATAATGATAATCATATCCTTTATATAGACCTCTATCTAAATAACAATGGATGGGTAACCTCCTAATCCCAATATAGGTGACCATTACCCAATTCACTAGTTCCACAAGTTACTCCCTTATCCTAATATATTAGATCCATATAAATAACTAAGGGGATGTGTGCCACATGTTGGAATATACATCAACCCATATACATTAATATATCATATCCCTATGTATATAGCATTACTTCCCTCCTTGACATGTTTCATCCCCAAAACATAGGAAGAAACCAAATAATGAGTGTGCTTCAAATCATTGCACACTTAATCCCAATCTCAGTCATCTAGCCATCCATATGTGAACTTGGAAGGTGATATCTCTTCAATCTTGTTTCCAAATTACATTATGCTCCTCTAATTCCATTCATGATCCTAGCTATACTACTTTGGTGTTCATGCATAATTATTCCTCTTTTGATTCCATGTACCATATTTTGTTACATTACTATGATTCCAACCATGAGCATGGTAGGTATTCTTCCATACATATTCATAGTGATTTAACCATTCATTCCATGTTCCATAGGTCACTATGTTCCTCTAATTCCAGACTTGACCATAGTATTTCTTCTTTGGCTTCCATGAATAGCCATAGTGATTGGAATTTGATTTCTTGTATAGCCAAAATGATTGTTATTATGACACTCCCTCACCTAGTTCCATGATTGTTTCCTCTCATGATGATGTGGGTGTCTATATACGTCAAATTTTTCTAATACTTTGACCTTATCCACCTTTTCTTCTACCTCTTCCACATTTTCCTTCTTTGTCTCTTGAGTAGGTGAAGTGTTCATTTTTTATTATAGTGTGTCTTTATCTATGTCATTAGAATATTCCTCATGCTCTTCATCACCTATTTCAATCTCATCCTCATTATTACCTATTTGAATAATTAGGTCACTCATGAGAGTCTCAAGTTGAGCCTACAACAGTAGGACCTTCAGCCGAAGTCTTCATCTAGATTACTTCTAGACCCTACTTGGCCTAATGAAGTATCATGTTTTATTTTCAAGTCATTTTAAGGATGCATGGTAGTTATTAATAATGAGATAGGTTTATTTTTTATGTGATTGATGTGGAGAGTACATGGAAAGAGGCATGAAGGTCAATTTTAAGACCTAATATGGTTTTTAGATCAAGGTCTAGAGAGCAAAGAGAGAGAATGTGGCCTAATGAGGGGTCATGATCCTATTTTAGAGTGTTTGAGCTCATGTATTAATTTTTATAGGTAAGGTATGTTTTTAAAAGTGTTTTCATGTAGTTGGAGGTCATAGTATGAAGGACAAGACATGAAAATTTATTTGGAAGTCTCTTGAGTGCTTAAAATTAAGGATTTTCAACCTGAGAAGTATTTTCTTGTGCTCATTAACTCATAAAATATTTTAATGGTAACCTAATATATTAATGGTATATTTGGAAGGGTCCTAGATCAAAATTATATTCATTTTCTTAGATTGAGAGGATATTCTTTATAAACTATTGTTAAGAATAGAAACATGTTTAAACCCTCTTAAAACCCTAATAAGGACCCAATATTGAAGATGTTGATCAAAATTTTCCATAATCGATTGGAATGATTAGTTAATATATTATAGGTTTTATTAAATTTTCATATTCACATCCAAGTGTGATTGAGTTTAAGTGTGTGAGTAGACCCTATAGGAAAGTGTTAATTTCTTAGAGATTTATTGTAGCAGTCAGATTTGACCAAGTCAAAGTATGAAAATGGATGGAGGATGAATATTTAGATTCATGTTTCATGTCCATTAATGTTATTTATATTTTATATCCCTAAAGTGTGCTAAATTTATCATCCTAGTTAGCTAATCGCTAATTGGCCAAATGGTGCAAATAGTGAAAAACCTAGGTAGTAGTGAGAAGATGAATGTGAATGTGTTATAATGATAGCATGATGAAAAAAAGTGAATGGATATGTTTTTTGGGACTTTTTTGTCCTATTAATTCTTGGTATAAATATTGTTATTCAGGTATAGTGGTGAAAATTATGAAGCTAAAACAGCTTGTCTGACTTAGTGAGGTTTGTGTGTAGTGAGGTCAACGAATTGATCTGTAAGACTAATAGTTGCCAGTAGACCATATGATGTTTATATTTAAATATGGAATATCTATTTAAAATTTTAATATACATTCATAATAATTCAATTAAATTTTTTATATAGGTGTTGGAAGTCTGAGTCATCATGACCGATCTTTGAGGAAAATTGACAATTCTGAGTGAGCAAGTTACAGAAGTGTTTTTGAAGATTTATGCCCTAATTTGAAGAGTATAATTTACTTTTGAAGTTTTTTTAAAGTATTTTAGGATCTATATAGGTTATTTATTATCAATTTTTGTGTTTAAATGATGTTTTATCTTCAGTTGTTCAAGATAGACCTTTCTATGTGTGTGAAGGTCTAATGTAAAAAGTGCTAATGGTGTGCTCTAAGTGATGGTTGGAGATAAAAAGTGTCATAGAAATAATATGATATTATCAAGGGTATATTTGAGTGGTATATTAAATTTTCCTTATTTTTTTTAATTTTTAAAGTGTTTAAATGATATCAAAGGGTAATATGTACTAATGAAGGCCTAATTGAATTAGGTCTCCTTAAGGCTTAAAAGAGGTTTTGGTATTTTAAGTTGTGTAAAACATATTTTAATGGTTTATTCATGTATAAAATGTTTCATAAGACATATTTTAATCATAATATCCAAATTTTAAATTGTGTATGTTTGACCAAGAGGTGTGTTAGCTAGAGGATTATATAAGAACAAGGCCTAATAGGCCTAATTGGGTAGTTAGAGAGAGTGTGAGTGAAAGCAAAGGAAATAAAACTTTGAAGAGATGAATTATGTATTTTATAACATTATAATGGTCTAGATAAACTATAATTAAGATATAATATGGGTAATATAGATGAATATCAAGGTCATATGACCTAATCTTTCATGAAAAGACCTAGTTGAGTGAAGAAGCCTAAAAGGAAGTATGCGAGAGATAGAAGAGTGAAATGAGATAAAAAAGGTTATCTCCATATATTGTGTGATAAAAATTATTTTATAAAGGTGATAATTTTGGTGGTTAAGTTAGTGTTGAGTCATTTAGGGGGTTAGTTCCTCTGTACAAATTGTTGCTTGTTAAAGCCTAGTTGAATGGGTTATTGACTAGTTGGGGTTAGTTCTCCATGTGGAGTTGGTGATTCAATAAATATTGGTTTTTTATTATATGAATATATTATATTTGCATATATTAGTGGGTTTTCTTACCCTTTAAGGTTTCCCACATATGTAATGTGTTATATTTTTTTATAATCTTATATGGTTGTATATGCTTTTATAGATGTTCATCTTTGTATGAATGGTTAATTTATACTTAAGTGGAATTGAATGAATATTTTGAAGAAAATAATTCATCCACCCCCTTGCCAATATCATTTTTTATTATTTAAATAATTGGTATTATATCCTACTCCTTTAAATCAAGCCTAACATCTTAAAGGTGATCCTAAGAAGCATAAGATGTTGAGTGATAAATAAACAAGACAACAAGTATGATGAAGAAGTCTACTATGATAGTGAAGAAGGAGAAGACAAAGTAGACCTTGAAGCTAAGCTCATATGTTCCATAGATACTTTGAAGCATCAAAATAAGAATATCAAGGATCTGAAGAATTAGTTAGAAGGTGTCAATATAAATTTTAGATCAAATGAAGTTGAGTATGATTAGTTGAAGATAGAGTTATATTCATTGAAGGTTGAGCATGAACAACTCATAGACAAGATGAGTAAGTTTGAGAAGAGTGTGAGAAGTAAGAACAAGTCAAGAATATCAACATGAAAATAAAAATCAGGTATCCTAATGTAATAAGAGATAAGTTATCATGGGACATTGGGAAAAGGAGTGATAATTTAAAAGGTAAGTGAATAAATTCTCTTTACTACAAGTTTCATAATATGGGACACATTGCAAGATTCTATTTTAATAGAGTTAGAAATCCCTCAATATTCAAAAATATATATGAAGCTCTTAGAGTGCATAAGAAGTGTCAAACATTGGTATGGAATCCAAAGCAAGTTAGGACTAATCATATTAAGCCCAAGAGTCAAGATGGATTATTTGCTAAGGAGGAACAAAAGACTAAAGAGGATTTTATGCTAGCTCAAACTAACTTTCACATTTAAGATGAAGGCATGAAATGGTATATATATAGTGTTTTTTTAAGACAAAATATAGGAGAAAAAATAAATTCATCTCATTGAGGAAGAATGCTACAAGAATAATGAGATTTGGAGACAACATAACTACCAATATAGTTGGAAAAGTTATCTTGAGTTTGGACAACGGGAAGACCAAGACACAAAATGTGTTATATGTGTAAGGTTTAAAACATAACTTGATTAGTGTAAGTAAAATGTGCAATCAAGGACACACACTAACATCTCATCATAGATGGTGTGAGATCAAGAAATCCAAATTAGGAAGGGTAATTGCCAATGATAAGAAGACTGAGAATAATCTATATGTCTTCAATGAGATCAAGAAGGAGAGATGATTAATGATAAATATGGGTGAAATTTGGGTATGGCACATAAGTTTAAGTCACCTAAAATTTGACAATCTAGTCAATATAAGCACTATTTTTTTTTAAAAGAACATGCCTAATATCACCAAACCTACAAACATACTTTGCAAGGCATGTCAACATGGTAAGCAGACTAGAAAAAGGTTCAATTACAAAGATTACTCTACTACAATACCATTTAAGTTAATACACATTGATATATTTAGGCCCATAATAATTCAAAGCAATCAAGCAGGTAGTTACTTTATGTTACTCATAGATGACTACACAAGAATGAATTGGGTAAAATTATTACAAGAGAAGTCAAAAGATCTCAACAAGTTCAAGGCATTCAAGGATCTTTTTGAGAATGAGAAGAATGGGAAGATCAAGTGCCTAAGATATAATAGAGGAGGATATTTTTTTTTTAATGATTTTGATGAATTTTGTGAGTTTCATGGAATAAGGAGATAGTTCTCAGTAGCTAGGACACCTCAGGAAAATGGGGTAGTAGAAAGAAAGAATAAAATAGTTCATGAGATGGATTATAATAAGAGTCTATATTATCTAATGGATATTGGAAAGAGGTAGTAGGAAATATAGTCTACATTTTAAATATAGGATAGATAATGACTAATGGCAAAAATACTTCTTATGAAATATGGAAAGGCATACCTACTAATGTGGAACACTTTAGAGTGTTCAGGATCAAATGTTTCATCAAAAGAGATGATGAAGACTTAGAAAAGTTTTATTATAGATCTAGTGAATGTATATTATTAGGATAATAATCAATGAGCTCAACCTATATATGTTATAACAAGAGGTTACAAGATACTAGAAAGCATAAATGTGAAGATTGATGAGACAAAGAAATCACATTCATGATTTAAGGATACTTTAGAGAATCTAGACTTTAAGAATGAAGAGGAAATTATAGATGTTGATGAGGAAGAAGAATTTGAGGAGAGACAAAACTCAAAATTCCCCTTGACACATATTCAAATAGATCATCCTAAATCTTAAATCATTGGCAACAAGAATGTAGGTATGCAAATAAGGAGAAGATTGATAAGTAATCTAGATCAAGAGAATGATGCTCTATTATCTAAAATTGAATCTAAAAATATTATATAAGTAAGAAAAGACAAATTTTGGATAGGTGTTATGAATGAGGAGTTAGACCAAATAGATAATAATGAGACTTAAGAACTAGTTCCTAGGCGTAAAGGAAAGAATGCCATTGGCATAGAATGGGTGTTTAGAAACAAGTTGAATGAAGATGGAGAAGTAACTAGGAACAAGGATACATAAGTATGAAAGGGATATGCACAAGTTTAAGGTGTATATTTTAAGGATACCTTTGCACTAGTAGAAAGATTAGATGCCATTAGATTATTTCTAGAATAAGCAGGATTCAATGGGTTCAAGGTATATCAGATGGATGTCAAATATACTTTTTTGAATGGGAATTTGGAAGAGGAGGTGTACATAGATCAAACTAAGTGGTTTTCACTATAAAGTTATAAAGACTATGTTTTAATATTGAAAAAGTCTCTTTATGATCTAAATCAAGCTCTTAGAGCTTGGTATACTAGGTTTAACAAGTATTTTTTAGATCAAGGATTCAAAAGAGGAGTTGTAAATAGTAATCTATACATAAAGATAGAAAATTACCATAAGTTTATAGTAGTTGTCAATGTGGATGACATCATTTTTGGTGGACATAATGAGAACATGACCAAGGGCTTTGTAGAGGTGAGGAAGAAAGAGTTTGAGATGTTTGTAATGGGAGAACTATCATTCTTTTTTGGGTTGAAAATCACTCAATATGAAAAAGGTATATTCATTTCACAAGCCAAGTACATAAGAGAGATGTTGAAAAAGTTTGAGATGGAAGATTGTAAGGTAGTTAATACACCTATGATCACAGGGTGTAATTTAAACAAGGAAAATGAGTCTCCAAAGGTCAATAAGCCATTATATAGGTCAATTATTGGAATTTTTATATACACCACTACCTCTACACCTTACATCATGAAATCAACAAGTCTTGTGGTAATGTTTCAAGTAGATCCAAAGTAAAATCATCTGTAAGAAATTAAACAAATACTCAGGTATCCCAAGGGGACTATAGAGTTTGGGTTGTGGTATCTAAGAAGCAAGGAGTTAAATTTGATAGTATATATAGATGTATATTGGGAAGGAATTCTAGATGATACGAAGAATACTAGTGGAGGATTTTTTTTTAGGTGGGTGCCTAGTTTCATGGATAAGAAAGAACCAACCATCAGTATAATTATCCACTTGTGAGGATGAGTACATTGTATTAGCTTCATGTGGATGATATAAAACCTAAAAGACTACAAGGTGGAGTATTATGGCCCTAATCCTATCTATTTTGATAATACAAGTGTTATAAACATCTCAAAAAACCCTATCATGTACTCAAGGAATAAGCACATTCCCATCAAGTATAATTTTTTAAGAGAGTAGGTAAGTGAACAAAGTGTTAGACTTGAATATGTTTCTACATAGGATCAAAGTGTAGACATTTTAACCAAACCACTTCCAAAGGTAATATTTTAACACCTAAGATAGGAATTGTGTGTAACTCCTACCCTTAACAATCATTGAATAAGTCAAGTAATTAGGGTGAGATAGTTAGGTGGTTCATTATCTCTAAGAGAATATGAATTATTCCAAGAAAGTATCCATGGAGATAGGGGAGCATGTTTGTATTATGACTCATAAACTCATAGTCTTGTGTGTTGAGTATTTTGGTCAAAAAGAGTGTGATCCAAGGAGTTACAAACATCACTTTGTCATTTATGTCAAAGGGGGAGAATGTTTAGAATGAGGGAGAAGTTTATTTTTTAGATAAATTTTTGAGAGTGGTTTCCATCAATGACAAAGGGGGAGATTATTGAGTATTATCATTAATGTCAATGGTACATCTTATATAAGGTTGATGTCATTGAGAGAGTGTGCCTAGTTGGTAGTGTGTTGATGTGACAAGGGGAATTTATGGAGTGTTTTCATTTAATGATTTTTCCATGAAAGATAATTTTTAGTAAAAATAGATAATTTTGAGGAAACTAATGCCTTATGGTTTCATGAAATTATAAGTTTTTTAGTAGCCTAAGCCTAGTCATGACATGAAAAGACTTTATAAGAAGGTTTGAGCATGGTGTCTTGGTGATATGAGTGCACATAGGCATGATTGGTTGTATGAGGTTACTTGAGCATGTATTTGAGGCATTGGAGCACTCATGAGAGTCTCATGGTGAGCCTATAGGGTTAGAACATTCAGTCCAAGTCTACACGTATACCACTTCTAGACCCTACGTGGCATAATGAGTTATCATGATCTATTGTCAAGGCATGTGAAGGATGTATGGAAGTGATTAAGCATGAGATATTTTTATTTATTATGTGAGTGAGGTGGAGAGTTCATGGAAAGAGGAATAAATGTTATTTTTAATACCTAATGTGGTTTTTAGATCAAGGTCTAGAAAGAAAAGAGAGAGAATGTGGCCTAATGAAGGGTCATGATTGGATTTCAAAGTGTTTGAGATAATTTAAGAATTTTAAAAGGTGTGTTATGTTTTTTCATGTGTGTTCATGTATTTTGAGTTTATAATATAAAGGAAAAGACATGAAAAGTTATTTGAAAGTCTCTCGAGTGCTCAAAATAAAGGATTCTCAACTCGAGAAGGATTTTCTTGTTCTCGTTATCTCATCAAATATTTTCATGGGAACCTTAGATATTCATGTCATATTGGTAAGGGTTCTATCTAAAAATTCTAGGCATTTTTTTTGTATTGAGGGGATATACTTTATGAATGATTATTAAGAATGGAAATTTGTTTAAACCCTCTTAGAACCCTAATACAAATTTAATGTTGAATATGTTAATTAAAAGTGCCAAAAATGGATTGGTATGCTTAGGTAAAATATCATAGGTTTTATTTGACTCTCCCAAGAACCTCCAAGTGTGATTGAGTTATTAGGTGTTTGATTAGACCCTATAGGAAAGTTTTAATTTCTCAAAAATGTATTATAGTAGTTAGAGTTGACCAAGTCAAAGTATGAAAATAGATGGAGGATGGAGATTGAGACTAAATTTTCATGTCCATTAAGGTTTATATATATGTTATATCCCTAAATTTTTCCAAAACAATCATCCAAGTTAGCCAGTTGCTAATAGGCCAAATGGTGCAAATAGTGAAAAACACAGGCAACAATGAGAAGATGAATAGGAATGTATTATCATGATAGAGTGATGAAACCAAGTACATGGAGATTTTTTTTGTTAATTTTATTTCCTATTAATTATTTTTATAATAATTTTAATTCAATTATAGTGGTGAAAATGATAAATCCAAAATTGTTTGTCTGACTTAGTGAGGTCTGTGTGTAGTGAGGTCAACAAATTGGCCTATAAGACCAATAGTTTCCATTAGAGAATATTTTTTTATATTTAAATATGGTATATATATATATATATATATTTAAAATTTTAATATAAACTAATAATAATTCAATTTAAATTTATATATAGGTTTTGGAAGTTTGAGTCACCATGACTGGGCTTTGAGGAAAACTAGCAGTTTTGAGTGAGTGAGTTGCAAAAGTGTTTTTGAGTCTCTATTGCCTGAGTTGAAGAGTATAATGAAATTTAAAATTTTTTTTAATGTATTTTAGGCTCTTTATAAGTTATTTATTGTCATTTTTTTGTGTCTGAATGATGTGTAATCTTTAGTTGTTCAAGAAAGACCTTCTGTGTGTGTGAAGGCCTAATGTAAAAAGTACCAATGGTGTGCTTCAAGTGGTGGTTGGAGATGAAAATTGTCATGGACCTAATATTATAGTATTAGGGGTATATTTGAGTGGTATATTAATTTTTTATACTGTGTTTTTAGTTTTAATGTGTTCAAAGGAGATCAAATGGTAATGTGTACTAATGAAGGCCTAATTGAATTAGGTCTCTCTAAGACTTAAAAGAGGTTTTGGCCTTTTAAGTTATGGATGAACTTTTTTAATGATTTATTCATGTATTAAAAATGGTATAAGAACTATTTTAATGGTAATCCAAGTTTTCAATTGTGTTTTTATGACAAAAAGGTATGCGATCTATAGGATTATATAAGAACAAGGCATAATAGGCCTAATTAGCTAGTTAAAGAGTGTGTGAGTGAAAGAGAAGGAAATAAAACTTTTAAGAGATGAAAGAGATATTTCATACCATAATATACATGTATATAAACTATAATTAATATATAAAATTGGTAATATATATGAATATTAAGGTTCTATGACCTTATATGTCTTGAAGAGACCTAGTTAAGCGAAGAAGCCTATAAGTTAGTTTGAGAGAGATAAAAGAGTGAGAAGATATAAATAAGGTGATCATAATATATTTTTTTATAAATAAGTCTTTTTTAAGTTGATCATAGTTTTTATGTGGATGATTTTTTTCTAAGTCATCTAGGGGGTTGGTGCCTCCTTGCAGGTTGTTGTTTACTAATACCTAGTTTAGTGGGTGTTTGAATAGTTATAGTTGGTGCTCCATGTGGAGATTGAGCTTAAATAAAGATTTGTTTTTATATTATGTGAATATATTCTATTTTTATATATCAATGAATTTTCTTTCCCTTGAGGGTTTCCCACATATATAATGTGTTATCTTATTTCATGATGTTGTATGGTTGCATATGCTTTGCTAGATGTTAATGTTTGTATGAATGGTTCATGTATGCTTAAGTGGAATTTAATGAATGTTTTAAAGATATTGATTCACCCCCAGTGATTTTTATTCAAATAAAATAACTTTTATATTGTTAAGAGAAGTATTGAAGGATATATTTCCCTACCATTTTTAAGATAAAATCATATTTAAGTTATACAAAATATTAAACATAAGTAAGAACATTATATTTTACACTATTTACTTTTTAAACCCATATTAGTACTATTTCAGTAAGGTTAGACCAATATAAAAATTTATATTTGTTGACACATAATCACTACTACTACTACTACTACTACTACTACTACTACTACTACTACTACTACTACTACTACTACTACTACTACTACTACTACTATTATTATTATTATTATTAGTAGTAGTAGTAGTAGTGGTTTTGGGTGGTGATAAATTTATGAAATCAAATTATTAATTTAGATAGAAATATTGAAGTCACAATTCAACATAAATGCAAGGTAAATTATATATAGTATTAGGTTAGAAACTAATCCAACTATATTATTCTCAAATTTAATGATAATTAAGGTATTAATTACAAGAAAGAGGGGATACCATATTTATAAGTTAGTTTTAATCATAAAAATCTCAATCCCATGTATTTTTCACTATGATTTTCATGACTTCAAATCAATAGTGCTAGAAATAAATGATCAGTTATTTCATACCATATATATTTTATTGTATTAAAATAAAATTCAACCTTATTCACATATTAATTTAGGTTAGTGATTAATTTTTATAATCAAACCTTCCAAATAAAACTCAAATTGATATTGTGTACATACCAAATTAGGTTTCATTAAAAGAAAAAGTGCTACAATAACTAAGCAAGTTACCTCTTAAATCCAAATTTTTATCACACAAGTTCCTTTAGATAATTAAATAAGTCAAAAAAATAGTACAATTATTTATATAATAATAAATTTTGAATCTAATGTAGCAAAAATGATAACAAGGTCACATTTTACAACAATCCTATATCAGAGTTACCACATAAGAGACAATTTAAATCCTTCACCAGGGGGAGAAAAATAAAAAAATAGTGATGCAATGCTAGTGTATAAAACCATACTAATCTCATTTATCCAAGGATACTACCAATAGTGAGAATTATATCTCATCCTCTCTTTAGACTTTATATTTATTTTAAATTAATGCATCTTAATGAAGAAAATTTTACTATGACAAGTCAACATATAGGTTCTTTATAAAAGGATCCATAACTATGGTAAGTAATTTTTATGGATCCCAAGTCATGAATACCATTATAACAAGTTAAATAAGTATAAAATACATTCATATAACTATAGTAAAGTTGTAAAATTTCCAATAATAATTTATCTAAGATAAAGAGTGATTATATCAAGTGGAGTAATCGACTAGGCTTATAGTTCTTATTACTTATCAACTGCTAGAATCACAATCCATAATAATGGTTTTTATAAGTATGATAATAAATATAGATTAAAAATCCCATCACAAAGTGACTTATTTCATAATAAAAAAATCATAAAACCATATCTATACTCAACATTTTGTCTTGGGTTAAACATTCTCCATAACACCACAATGCTTTCACTCAAGCATGAAGCAAGATATACTATGAATGTAGTAAGAGTTTTACCCCTTTTTAAATACAAGGTTATTTATTCTATAACCCTAATATAATAACTTCCTCATGTAAAAATCATATTCTTAATTATTTTTATCCAAGAATTTCATTTTTTAGTGGTAGTAGACTCATAAGGTTTGAACATTTGAACCTTGTTATGATACCACATGTTATAACCCCACTAGGTTCTAAGGTTAAAAATTTGTAGTTTTTTTTTTTAAATTAAAAAAGTATATTCTATTACAATTTTTATAATCTATACACGATTTAGGTTATTAAAAGGTAAAGATAACTAAATTCACCATTTACAAAATATACAATAATCCACTAATCAAAAATTTAATAATTGTTCATTTTAGCACTGAAATAGGGTCATGATAGTGTAGATATTATAAGCCTATATAGTAAACTAGGTACATAAAAAAAAAGGTACAACATTTCAAAAAAAAAATACAAATAATTATACTTAAAATATATAGCCATGACTGTATGTATGTAAAATATATCATAAATGTACAATTTACCATAGCCTTTACTAAATATATCATTTAATAAAATAATTTGAATTTAACATAATGCATTAACTATTCATAATATAAACCATAAATTATTAAAATAGTCATGAGTATTCATATAGAATGGTTAATTAGTTGTAGAGAGGGAGAACATCATTTAAGCACTTATCCTTCAACCACAGACAAATGGTCTCCCACATACCTCCCCACTAGGAGTGGCCCTTCCCTTCATGAAGGGGAAGATAATTCCAATGTATACATCAAGAACTTAACTAAAAAAATGTTTAGTACAATTACTATTACATGCAACAATCATATAGACCATGTAATATGCCCTCTATATATTATGGCATCATACACACATGTAAAACTAGAAATTATAGTGAACATAAAATGTATACATCTATAACATTACTTTGGCCAAATTTTTCATTATAGTTTTTAGACTTCCCATAAAAATGAGTTAAAATATGTACACACCCCTACTCTCTGCTAAACCAAATAATTATCCTTCACATTAAGTAATTATGAATTATTTATGTAAATACCTTATACATATCAAAACTCATCATCCCTAAACATGGATAATGGCTAGTGAATAACCCATAGAAAAAAGTATCTATTCATGGAAATTCATTACAAAATAGTCTAAGTGACCAAATATTAATAACATACTTTATATGGACCTTCAATAAAGAATATATGATCATAATTCATTTAATATCAAATTAAAAAATTCAACAACTTTAGTGTCCTATATCAACAATATTCCATGATGAAGTCTATCCTAGGTAATAATACATAATTCCCAATAAACATCAATCATAATACAATAACACTAGATAGTCAAGATTGGTCTTTGCTAACATATTCCAATAAAATAATCCTTCACCCAAAAGGATACATAAAATTAAAAAAAACATTCATTCATTATATGTGAGGTATAGGTCTTTGATATAGGTTCCAAATTGTGTAATTCATGATATAGACACCTAAATTATATCAATTTAGTGGTTTAATTAAATTTGATTATAATCGATAAACTAATCCTCTCACCATCCTAAATTTAAATTTCATAATAATATAATTTCCCTCCACATTTAAAATAATTAAATAATAATTATTAATAAATATTAATTAATTATCATGAACACATAATTATCCAAAAACTAATTAAAATCTAAAATTTCCACCTTGTTCAGACATCTTCCACACTTCTCTCAACTAAATGTTGAGTCAGCCAACCAACACCTTAACTTCCTTAACCAATCATTGATCCATCATTAAACATTTCAACTACCTTGGTGAGTCATCCAACTACCTTGACTCATTTCCTATGACATTTCAACTACCAATTTCCCCCTTCTTTCTCACACACATGGGAATCAATTATCATTCATTAAGATGAGGAATTAAATCCAACCATTAATAACTAACATTATCCAATAAATATAATTTTATCCAAACCATTCATTTAATCACCCTCAAACCTATAAATATATGTGTTATCCTCAATTTTCATCATTTACCTTCAAGTTATTAAATATCTAATAAATTTATCCTACACATCCATCAAGAATCCAAGATTTTTGCACCCATATGCTACCTAATTCGTCTTTTCTTGGAGTATGAATTGAGTACCTAGATTTCAAGCATCAAGATCAAGTCACATGTTTTCAATGGTTTTGTAATTACTTATTTGTTTAGATTCCATTCACTATTTTTATTTAATCTAAGGTTAGTTTATATTTAGAATAGGTTTTGTATTTTTGATTTGTTTGTTTAGATTTCTAAATTTTTAGTTAGCACATTCTAGCACACTTAGTGGGACATTTACCTTATCTTATTCATTAAAATTTCACTTAGTGGGGTCTTTTTAGATGTATTTGAATTGTTTTAGAGTGCATATTTATTTAATATTTCTTTGAAATGGTCTCTTTTATAGTTATAGGTCCATTTTTCCAAAATTTTGAGTTGATGTATGGTCGCCTATGTAAAAGTAGTTTCCCTCTATAAAATAGTGGTTTCATACATATGAACAATGGTTTCATTTTCAGTCATAGTTTTTTTTCCTTCTAGTGCAATGGATTTTTTATTGGACTTTTTTTTAACATTTTTCCTAACTTTGCTTTATTTTTTTTATTTTTTCTCATTTTCTAACACTCACTTGTTTTCTATTTTACTTGTTTTGTTCTTGTATCTTCTATTTTTTTAATCTATATGTAGAAAAACAATTTTATCATACAAATAATATGTTTTGTCCACATTTTTGGTGAACTCATTCCTATTCATAGTAATTTCATTCTTAGTCACATCAGTTTTGTCTTTTGTTGGAATGATTTCATTCTTTGATAATTTGTTTATGTTTTCTAACTTTTTATTACCCATATTTTTGGTCAACTTTTTACCATTTTTATCTAACCTTGAATCAAATTTGTTTCGTAGTGTAGTGATTTCATTATTTGTTTCTTTATTTATGTTATTTGACTTTTTGAAAGTCATTAATTTTGTTCAACTTTTTAATGAATTTGATCTATGTCACATCAATTTTGTTATATGTTTCTCTTTGCTTCTTTTTTCTATGTTTTCTAACTTTTTAATAATTTTGTCACTCTCTATTTTCTGTGTAATAGTAGATTCATTCCATAAATTTATTTTTGTGTATTTATATTTATTTTTTAACTCATTTTTGATAAAATATAGGTTGTCTAGCTCTTCACATGTAAATTACTAATTGTTTTATGTAGGAATCTTGTCAAAGAATGCAAAATTTAAACAAAAAAGAAAACATTATTTATTTATTTATTCATTTATTTGTTGCTAACTTTATTTTTCTTCAAGCCTTTGATTTATTACAAGTAGAAATTGGCAAATTTTTTCATTATTTTTTTAGTAATGAGATCAAATTTCATTTTTATTGTAAAAAAACTTACTTTTTATTTGTATCAAAAAGTTGTGTATGTTATTTCTTTGGTGTCACATTAGTGATGATACTCATTAATCAAAAAAAAAATTATGACTTTGTTACCTATGTTATTGTTGACCAAATTTGACCCCAAGTCAAATTTTTCCATCCACTCCAAATTTAAACTTGTCATGTGTTCATGTCATGATTCTATGCTCCCTCTAAGTCTTCATATGACCTTGTTACCATGGTTTAAGGTTAGTTTGGAAAAATTGTGGTATTTTTATATTAAGGTCATATAATGGTTTAGGGGTGTCATTGAGATATAAAACATGGTAAACATATGTAATAGTTGATTATGGATCTATTAATGTCATTTTATGTCTTAAACATATTCTAATAATGTTTTATGGTGTTTTGGAAACTCTAAGGTCCATTTGATAACTTAAAGGTGTTGAAAATTCATTAAATAATGGTTTTTGGATAAATTTTATGTTTTTCAAAGTTTAAAAACTTCAAAATACATAAAATACCCCTTACAAATATCTTGGAGTAGTTACTCAACTTCCAAACCAGTTAACTTGTCAAAAAAAGTCAATTTTTAGAATTCAATGCCACTTTAAAGACTTAGAGGAAGTTGTATGGACATATTAAAGTCATATGTAATTTCAAACATTATATAGGTGTATTTTATTATTATACGTATTATAACAAGTCTTGAAATGATGTTTTAGATCCAAAAATCGTAGAAATCCACTTCTTTCATCCATTGACTCCTTTAGAAGCTCACATAGGCAAAAATGGTTTGAATGGTATGACCAAGAGAGAGAAGGAGGAAGGATAAAACATTGGTAATTTATTTTAGTCTTTTTCAATAAAATTTGGGCATTGTTTATAAAATTAATCTTCTTATCTTTATGAATAATCACTAAGAATTTAAGGGTCCAAAATTTACTAGTCAACTGTGATAGGGATCTTTTCTAAGCTTTCCAGGAAGAATGGTGGAATATTTTCTAAAGGAATTTTTTTTAAGGGTATTAAAAAATAATATTAAGCCTCATTAAGTATTTTTAAATCTTTCCATGAAGATAAAATTCATTTAATGAATGGCAATCTCCATGCAAGAGAGGTTTAAAAGTTAGAGTTGTAGGGTCTACATTCAACTCAAAAATGTTTATGTTCAAAACATGTTGGAGTGTATTTTCATGGTATTTAAATAGATTATTAAACTATATACAAACTATAAAATTTTTATCCTATGTAAAATCATTTAATACTCCAATGGCCTAGTTGAAGAGGCCTAATTCAAACCTCATATAGTCAATTATCTAAGTCAGTCATATATAGATTTATGTGTATGGACGGTGAATTAAAGAGAAATGAATATCTTTTGAGAATATTTTAAACTTAAAATTAGGTGATATAAGATTTACATGGGTTTAAACACCTTTAATTATGTAATTGGAAAAGGGCTACTCAAGCTAAATAGTCAGATCTCTTAACAGTCACCTACAGTGTTGTAGATGGAATTTGATAGTAAAAGTAGAGGTTGAGAACTTATTTGAGATAATATTATCTTAGTTATCTAGTGAAGTTTAAATATTTATGATTATGTGGTCACCATAATATACAAATTATAAGTTATAAAGACCTAATAATAATAATAATAATATAACCAAACTATTCCAATGTGCACCTACAACCTGTTAAGTGAGGTTGCCTTGAAAGTGAATAATAGAAACAAAGGTTTGGTAATTTGTCTTGAAATTATATATGAAGTGTGTAATTAAATTATTATGTATCATAGTGATAATAAAAAAAATAGGATTCTTAGACCTAATTCACCTATACACAGTCAAAATTCAGTCTGCCTACTCATTCTTGAAAAGGGGTATTATTCAAAATAAGACTGCAGAGAGTTATTGAAGGGAGTAAAGTGTTGGGATGAGTTTTTATGGGTGATAAAATATCATATAATATAATTTATATTCAATTAAAATTAAAATAACACATGAATTCATAAGACACAATCACATTCTCATATTGACACCTATAGTTGACTATGAGAGAGTTAGGATTTGAAGATGAATGTTGGTGAGTTTGGATTTCAAGTTTGAAATGTGTATTAAAATATAAATAATATTATTATATAATAAATAAATGGTTTTTAAATTTTAATTTAATACCTAATAATCCTAAAAGTCTTATACATAGTCAATTCCTCAAAATGCACACCTACAGCCAAGCTTGAAATTGGCCTAAGATAAAGCTTTGTGATGGAAACACCAAGTTTAAATTTTTTTTAAGGAAGGTATAAGTAACTCATAAACATTATATGGTTTTTTAATAGTTCATTTTTCAATAAATACTCCTTAAAAAACCTAAGTTGGTAGACCAATCAAAAATGCATACATAGTCCTGCATTGTCAAGAAAAGTTGTATGTCTGATGGGTCTTGAGACATGTGATGAATTATGAGGGTAAATAAAGGTGATTTAAGGTATGTTTTTTCTTAAAAATCATTATATAGTATAAATTAGACCCAAAAATATGATGACATAGTTATGAGGACCTTGCATACTCAATTTAAGTGAGACACAAGACTGCTTGTTCATGCTAGAGGAAATTACTTGTGTGAAGAAGGTACAATGAGATTGTAGTAGAATTTGAGGGAAATTAAGAATTTTTAAAATTATTTAAACATTATGATATAGTATATCAAACCTTAATATAAGGAAACAATAAGGAAAGATAAGTTGATAACTCTATTCAGTCTCAAATAAAGCTAGTTATATATACACAAGTATATAAGCAACCTTACAAAGTTGAGGTCAGTTGAAGTGAAGATTAGACTTGGAGAAACTTGTAAATATGGTAATTAGACTATAAAAACTTTTCATGGAGTTACAAATCCTTTTGAATAAGTGAAATGTGATAACATAGTCCATTAGGGTCTCTTAGGCAAGTTAGCCTATAAACCCTAGACCTAAAACAATGATGGTGTAGTGAAGAATGGTGAAGGAAGTTGGTTTTAAAACCTTTGGAAAATGTTTATAAGGATTTTATATATGACATTTAAGTCATTTGAGACCAAAACCACTTTACGAAAACCACCAACAAACCTCAATTTCTCTTAGACCCCTCAGAATGCTTATTTCTAACCAAAGAGGCCATCTTGCTTTGATTGATACAAAACACACATGATGCATGGGACCTTGTGATTATATGTGAAGATCAATACCATAATTTTCTTAAAATTTTTGGAATTGGTTTGAGGATTCATACATCCAAATTTATGAATCATCGCTAAAAAGTTGAAGTATGTTCAAGCTGACTAGGAAAGTAATAATGACCAGTTTATAGAAATAGACTCCTAAATCACATCAAATGACACAAATTTATCCTAAAACCTATTTAATATTGTTATATACTCCAAGTATTTAATACACATGTACTTCAATTATATAGACTGATGTATAGACTACCTAGAATACCCTATTTTTTCATGTTTTATAGGTGTTATAAGAAGGTGAAAGCTTCCCAATCATGGGATGAGGTTAAATTGGACTTTTTATAACTATTAAAATCCAAAAAAATTCTAAATAAACCATGTATGTGACCAAACGAAGTCCATTTTATAAGGTTATCTAAATAAGATTATGAAGGGCTTATTTTTGGACATTTCATAGTTTGACTACAAGAAAATTATTTCAAAATATAAAAATTGACATGAATATCATTTTTAGAATGGGTAATGTGAATCACACACTTCACAAAGGTTTCACTAGTGCAGGAGGAGCTTAGAGCCAAAACTCACTTTTTAGGGCTAGAGGTCTAATTAGGCATAATTGGCAAAAGAGATGGGCATAAAAAGTAGACTTCCACTTGGATTCATCTCATGAAACTTGAAATGAAAATACACAGGCATATAGGGTCATATAATATGCATTTATTATGTTAATATAATTGATATAATTTTTATAAATGGATAAAAATGGTAAAAAAGGCTACAAGGAATGAAGCCTAATTAGGTATTTTGTTCAATAGTGACTTGTTGGGGCTAGTTTCAAGCCTTAAAATGGATTAATGTAGGCCTAATATGATTTTAATAGGACATACATTAATTTTTGATGATATATAGTAACTAAAAATGAGTTTTGGAACTTGTTTACAAAATAGACCTACAGAGATGAAGAGCCCTCTAGACACCTTGCAAAAGAAAGAGGTGATATGTCAACATCCTATGAAGAAGTAACAGATAAAAATGTAGTGGTGAATAACGTAGCAGTAAAAACATAGTATGAAAAAAAGTCATGAGGATAAAATGTAATGAGGAAAAAATGTAGCAGTATTGGCAATGTCATGAAGATGACACAACTTTCAACTAAAGGTCTAAACTTAAAAAATCACATTTTCCTCTATTATTTTGATTATATATTTGGTACATTACCTTTCCACCATGAAATGTTGAATACTATCACCAAAATGAACTCAAAAATAAATAAATATTGTGATAATCAATAATATTCCCTAATTATACTCTTTTCAACATTTTTGTGACATTACGAATACAACTACATTTTTCCTCGCTATGTTTTCTTCTCGTGACATTTTTGTCATACTACATTTTTTTCCACTACGTTATCACATAGAGCTGATGTGTCAAGGAGAACCTGTTGGGGTCAGTTGAAAGGTGTCAATATTAGAGAAAACATATTTGATCATAAATAATGCTACTTATCCTTTAACTTGTCAAGAAAAAGGAGAGTTTTAAGAATCTATTCAAGGTGTCAAGCATGCATTTCAACCTCCCATGCCACTTGGAAAGCTAGAACATCTGAAGAGGAGCTACATATGGATTTAGAATTCTATTATGATAGTTCCCTATCTCATCTTCTTAATGTAACTTACATGACACTTATCTATCTTATCTCTCTTACACACTTATTCTCTTCTCTCACACTTATGCTATATATTGAGCCACTTTGTCTTATAAATGTATCCTCCATCTGAGTATGGTGAAGCCCTACTCATATTTATCCTTAAAGCAATAAATAATGATATATTTTACCTTCTCCATGAGTCTTATTTGATGTATATGTTAATTTAGTTGATCTTGGTAAGTGGTAGTTTTCTCTTCCTTAGAATGTTGTCCTTGATTGCATCCATATTGAACTTTAAAAGTTTGTTGTAGGTCTCTTAAAGTGTTATAATTTAGATTTCATGAGTTTAGTGAGTTTTATCTACATTAGTGTCATGTTATGACCTTTTATTTAGTCCTCCTAGATTGTTTTAGCTTCAAAAACCTCCATGAAAAATATTAATGCAAGGGCATTTTTGGAGTAGGGTCATATATAGATTAGGCTTGTGTTTGAAGTTTAATTACCATTGGTTGGTAGTCATTAGGTTATAATTGGTGCATCACATTTTCAGGATAGGTTTTCTTTATGTTATCTCTCTTTTTCCAACCAATAAAGTAAGTAGTATAGGTGATAAGATATCAAAGATAAATATAGAGAGCTATCCCTTTCAATCTAGAGGTTTACCTCTTCTATATGCAACCCATAGGCCTAGAGGTAATCCCATGTTCCACTCAATTTGGAGAAGGCTTGAATGATGGGACTCAGGTCCAAAAGAGTGGAAGAATTTTTATTGTATCGTTCTACCTATCATATTTGGGAAGTGTTCAACAAACACTAATGGTAACTCTAAATTTAATTAGCTAGTTATAAGCAACCTAGGTACTTATTGTGAAAGAATTTCATAAAATATTTTGTTCTTATTTGACTAATGAAGTAGGTATGGATGGATATGATGAGATTTTCCATTATGCACCCATATACAAAACTTTTCATGAACTACATTATGTCTCTCAATATCCCTATCAAGACTATTATCAACCTTATGAGCCATGACAGTCATATGGTTAGCCTAATCCACCCTTTTATGATCAGGATGTTGTTGAGTAGCCTTATGAATAATCTAATGAGGAAAGCTATTAATAAAGTATCAATAAGTATCTCCCTATCATCCTTATGATCCATATAAACCTCAATCTAATTCTTATTAGCCTTATCATGAGGAATCCGATGATAACATTAATTGGAAATCATGATATTAGAAATCAAGATATAAACTCTTACAAGCTCAAGTTAGGTAACTAAATAAATTGAAGATCATCATAATCCCAAATATTACCATCCTCATCCTACTTCAATTACACCTCAATCTAAGTCATTGTTGGCACTCATGCCAAATGTGCTAAAATAAAATAAAAATGATTAGAATATGGGATAATGAACCTGATGTGATCCCTATTCATCTCATAGGGAAGTTGAGAAAGTTAGTTAAATTATTTATGAATAAGTGAAGGTTGGTTGAAGAGGAAGATAAATATGTTATAAATTATGATTTACTTGAAATGAGATGTTATATCTAATGGTGGGTAGATAGGTTAGAAAGGTGGGAAAGATAAGAGCATGAATATCAACTTTTAACTATTGAAGAGCCTCAAGAAGGCTATGAACAAAGTGAAACTCTTGTTGAAGAAGGTGTCTCTCGCATTGATAAATCCCACTTGTCATTTCCTCAAGATTTTATTCAATAATCCTCCATTCTAAACCCCATTCATGAGCCATTCACCACACCTCATACTCACTCTCCAACCCAAGAGCCTATCCATCACCCACCCACCTCATCCCTTCTTGAAGGAGAACCCATCCTATTTTAGGTAAGAGAAGAAGAACAAGCTAAATTCATAGCTAATAAATAATATAACTCAAGTGTATATGATGAATATTTCACTATATGAAATCTCCTTGGTGAACACAAGAACAAGTCAAACTTATTGAGTGAAAAATAAAATATCTTAATGATGTTACAATTGTCGATGAAGAGTTTGATCAAAACATGGAAGAGAAGATGTTTGAAAATAACATCATATCAGTTGAGTTGGTTATCTTATGAGCATGAGAAAGAGGTTAGTTATCAAAATATAATATAAAATAAATATGTTGTTGACTCCATGAACTAAGATGATTTCTGGTTGAAGTCTAATGACATATGTGATGATTTTAAAGAGGTTATGGTTCTAGAAAAGAAATAATACAAAGGTGATTGGAAGAAACATATTGAACTTATCCAAGATATTTAAAGACATTGCAAGGTTGAAGGTTGTATGCATAAATATCTTGAACAAGATGTCTTCATTAAGGACAATGATGAAGATTGGATTGAGTATGCTAAGCTCCTTGAAGATCTTGATGAGCTAGTAACTGGTAAGAAGTTTGAAGATGTTTTTGAGGATGCTTTAATTCTTAGAGGACAACATGACAATATTAAAAACATCAAGATAGAGGCTTCCCATATAATTTAATAAGTGATCATGATTGAGAAAATAAAAAACATCAAAAAGTCCATGATAATATTTTTGAAGTGCAAGAATATTTCACCTTCATAGATGGCATGTTTGTAGATGTCATCATTACATTTGAAGACATGCCAAGAAGATTGGAAACCATGAAGGAGTTGAAGACATCAAGACCAAGATTCAAGAGGTAACTTGACTTATTCCTTATTTCATCTCATGGAGACAAAGATGGTGCAAGATTCCCATTTTATCCAGGAGGAATATTTATCTTTTATATTAATTTGTATATAGTCTAGTTTGTTTAAGTTGTCTTTGTGTTTCCTATGTGATTGAGAGCACATGTGTGTTTCTTGATTTATTTATGTCTTGTTGTCCTTTATTTGTGTGTTCTATGAAGGTAATCAATTTTTTGTCTCTTGTTCAAGGTCTATTAAGGTCTAAAACTAAGTGAAAGATACCCCATTGCCCAATAGACATGCAAGGTTACTGGTCTTATTAGCATGGCATGTATGCTACCCATGTGAATTACCAAAGATGTTGACCAAATTTAACCCCAAGTAAAATTTGGCCACAAAATACAAATTTAAACTTGTCATGTGTTCATTTAAAGCTTATATTGTCCCTATAAGTCTCCATCTAACCTTGTTAGCATTGTTTAAGGTTAGTTTGGAGAAATTAAGGTATTTTTATCTTGAGATCATATAGTGGTCTAGGGGTGTCATTGAGAGATAAAACATGGTAAATATGTTTCATATATGATTATGGGTGTATTAATTTCATTTCATGTCTAAAAAAACTTCTAATAACATTTCATGATTTTTTAGAAATTCTAAGCTCCATTTGCTAACTTAAAGGTGTTTAAAATGCATTATAATGTGGTTTTTGGATAAATTTGATGTTTGTAAAAGTTAAAAAACTTAAAAATACATAAAATACCCCTTAAAAATATCTTGTATCAGTTATTAAACTACCACATCTATCAAATTGTTAAAAAAAGTTAGTTTCTTGATGTTTAATGCCACTTTGAAGAGTTAGAGGAAGTTGTAAGGACATGTCGAATCCATATGCAAGTTAAAACATTGAAAATGTGTCATTTTTTATTTTAAAAGTTATAAAAATTCCTTTAATTAATTTTAAAATCCAAAAATTGTATAAAATCACTTATTTCCTCCATCTATTCCTTCACAAGCTCACATAGGCAAAAATGGTTTGAATGGTATGTCCAGGAGAGAGATGGTGGGAACCTAAAAATCTGGGAATTTATTTTATTATTGGTAATATTAAAACTTTATTCATTGATTATCAAATTTATCTTCTTATATTTATGAAAAATTGCTAAGAATTTTAGGGTCCAAAATCTACTAGTCAATCATGATAAGAGTCTTTTCTAAGATTTCCAAGCAAAATGGTGGAATATTTTATGAAGGATAAAGTTTTTAAGGGTATTATAAAATAAAATTAAGTATAATTAAGTATTTTTAAATATTTATATGAATATAAAATTCATTTAATGAATGGAAATATCCATGCAAGAGAGGTTCATAAGTTGGAATTGTAGGGTCTGCATTCAACTCAGAAAAGTTTGTATCTAGAATAATTTGGAATGTATTTTCATGGTTTTTACATAATTTATTAAACTTTATACAAATTATTTAAGTGTTCTCACATGTCCACTCATTCAATAATCCAATGGCCTCATTGAAGAGGCCTAATTCAAACCTCACACAGTCAATTCTCTAAACGAGTCATTTACAGATTTTTATGTATGGAAAATGAATTAAAGAGAATTTAATTTGTTTTAATAATATTTATAACTTATAATTAGGTGATATAATTTTTCCATGGTCTGAAATACATTTCATAATGTAATGGGAAAAGGGATACTCAATCTAAATAGATAGATCTCTTAACAATCATCCATAGCACTATAGATGGAAGTTGAAAATAAAAGTTAAGTTTGAAATATTATTTTAGATAATATGATATTGTTTGTATATTGAAGATTAACTCTTTATTATTATTTGGTCACCATCATATATAAATAATAAGGTGAGAAAGACCTAATAATACTCCTATAGCTAAACTATTCCATTGTGCACCTACAACTTGTTAAGTGAAGTTGCCTTAACAGTGAATAATGGAAACATAGGTATAGTAATGTGCTTTGAAATTATCTATGAAGTGTGTATTAAAATTATTAGGTAACATAGTGATAATAACCAATAGAATTATTAGATCTAATTCACCTATACATAGTCCAAATTAGGTCTTCTTACTCATTCTTGAAAAGGGTTATTATTTGAAGAAAGTGTTGACACAGTGGATTACACCTGGGGCAAAGAGGTTGAACTCCTGCCTTTCCACACGCAATAATGGAAACTCCCCTCTCACTTGTGGGACTAGCAAAGCTAGAGGGGAGAGTCTCTAGGTAAGGGCTAGCTCCCTTTGATGCATCTAATTTGTTCCAGTAAGTGCTAACACACACACACACACACACACACACACACACACACACACACACATATATATATAATGGGGGGGATGAAAAGGGAGAAAGATTATAGGAAAATAAACTACTCTAAAGGAGGTGATGCACCAAAATAATCTAACCTTCTCACACTCACACTTAAAATCAGACAAACACATACATACACTTCAGATTGGTAGAAGGACCAGGCCATAAGAAACTTGGCAGGGAGGCTTTAATGAAAATACAAAAAATAGAGATTCACCAAAGGTGCTATGAAAGGCACACTGTATAGTAAATTCTTCTATTTCTGCACTTCCAAATATAGCTCTCCTTATCAGCTATAGAAATGGCACCTTATAGACACTAGGTATGTTGGTGTTGAACCTATGGAAGCATCAAGAAGCAATGACTAAACACAAACTAACACTTAGACATACACAAAGATATCTAACCAAGATAGAGGTAAAAAATGCATTTATTGATTCAGGTGAAAATTTGCCAAGGCTATGCCTTATAAAATGTGGAATATCCTTCTCAGATGACAAGTCTCCAATATATAGAAGAAGAAAGGAGGCCTTTTGGCACCCTTTTTACAAGTGACCCATGTGTCTTATGAGCATTGAGAAGAGCAGGCCACTTAAACATCAATGTTGTGTTGGCCCTGGCTCTGACTTCAAGCATTTTTTGACATAGATCATGTCATTTCCCCATTAACTAAGATTGCTCCTTGAATGCACCTATGCAATTTGTCTACTCATTAATGTGAAATGAAGAAAATGGGTCACGCGGTTGGCTGTTTACACCTTCTAATGGTCAATTCGTAAACACTATTTCACCTACTAGTGTAATTTCTTGAATCATTGCCTCCCTTCACCACTTAGTCTATCTACCTGCTCCTACACTTGGCACTTTTGTCTTTTCCCTACCTTGTCTCTTTTCGGCTCTGTTGTCCCTCGGGCTATCTTTGTGTGGGTCATTGCATTCCTTGGGCTCCTTTCATGGTTGGAATTTGGGAATTTAAAAAACAATGGCTTTTTTACTAGCTTAAAATTGACATTTGCACACCTATCATCATGTGAAAACCAATGGCTAGTTCACCTTCTTAAGGTTGATGACTTTCGAGATGTCATCATCCTTGGCAATTTCCTTTAGCTTTTATACTTAGCTCCCTTTCTATGGGTTTCCTTCTTTATTTTGGACTTTCTTGCAAACAAAAAGTCCATGGGAATTGGCTATTTGGCTTCCCCAAGTTTTTTGGCTTTGGGACTTTTCCTCGTGGATAAAAAGTCCATGGGAATTGGCTGCCTCTAAATTTCTTTGCTTTAGTCTTCGCTTAAGTATTTCAGGTAGCCCCTCCAAATTTCTTTAGTCTTTCTTTCTTTGTGGCCTCTTTGAAGTGCCTTTGTCTTCCACAAGGGCTTATTGAGCCTAGACTGCCCTCCACAAGGGCACCTACCCTTCAGCTTTAGGGGCACCTCATTAAACTGACCCTTTGAACCAAAGTGTTGAACTAGTTCAACATTTCAAGGCTACACATCGAGCCCATTAATCCAAGCCTTTAAAATTTCCTTGTTCACTTCTATCATTGATCCTGCACATTGAACTGGAGGTGTTAAACTAAATGATTGAACCAAGTGATTGAATCGGTTCAATGTTATGCATCGATGAACTTGCCGAAGGACTAATAGACTAAAAAAGGCATTAAACTAATGTGTTGAACCAACTCATTGAATTGGTTCAATGATTCAATGGTTCAAGTGACTGCTAAGCCAAGATCATTGAACTCTTTTCTCAACTAAGCGATGAACTTAAAGATTGAACTAAGGCATGAACCAAGGTCGATTGAACTATATATTGAACCAAGCGATTGAACTGAAGTGATGGTTTAATGGTTCAAAGATGCCAACCTTCCTTACAAATTTTCTTCAGATGAAGGCCCAAAAGATCCTTGTAAACCCTAGCACTTTCTAAACTAATACTTCATCTGCTAAGGATTTCACCAGCTGAGTCCATAGAAAACCAATGTTTATAGAGTTCGTAGAAATGGACCTACAGAGTCTGTAGAAATTCTTAGACTTGTACAAAATCAAAAAATGAATTGGCCTTAATCAGTAGGGGAAGAAGGGGATTGATTTTTTCCCCTATTGGGCAAAAAATGGTCAACAAATTGGTGACTCCCAGGGGAAGCATGCCTGCTATGCTTAGAAGCTAGTTGCCTTGAAAATCCATTGGGCACGGGGTTAGATTGTAACTTAAAGACTAGCAATAGCTCTAATAAATCTAGAGCCAATCACGTAGATTCACCTCAAAAGGAAAAGAAAACACACACAAAGCTAAGAAAACTACTTGTGTAAATAGCACTTATGGGAAACAGGGAAAGAAAACTAAAAGCAACCTACTATATACAACTAACTAGGTATTTCTAATTCCCTCTTGGATCAAAGGGAAAGCTTCTAACATCTCCTTCATCTGACACACCCAGTATTGATAATGGATCCCATAAGGAAATATTTATGTGCAGCTTCTTCACCTGGTCTATCATGTTGATTTGAGGATTGCTCGCTTCCATATTTTCTTTGGGGTCACTTGCAGCCTCCTGAGGCATAGGCCGAGGAGCTGAATGTATGATTGGTGGCCTAAAATTTTGGAATTTTTGGTTTGCCTATGGTGGAAGAGATGGTGTGGATGTTTGAATAGTTACTTGAGTTTCTTCCATAACTCTCCCTTTGGATCTTGTGTTGGCTGCAACACAGTCAACCTAATTGTCTACAACACCTACATAATTGATTGCATATAACTTACCTTTCAGGTGGTTCATAAGAGTAGAGTCAGGCTGACTCTAACTGTTGCTTGTGCTGGGTTACATTGGAGCCTCGAAGACCTAGGAATGAGCAACTGCCTAATTGTCTAGCACATTTGGGTAATAACCCATCATCTCATTTGTATAAACAACCTATTCCTGACCATATCCCTGGTCGAACAACTTGGCTATTCCTATACCAGGTTGTTATGAATGGGCATCATGACCTTAGATGATGAAAGGGGGCTTGGGTTGTAGTTTTGAAATGGTTTGGTCTGAGTAAGCTAACCCTGTCCTTGATTGTAGTTTTGGAAAGGGGGTCTAGGGGCTTGACCATAATGTTGGTATCCCTAATTTGGTATGTTGTTTTGAGCTTGTTGCCTTTTAAGAGGTACAAGTTCATTTGACATACTTTGCAATAGACTCTTAACTTCATGAAGCTCATTAGATGGAGCAACAACTAGTTTCTCTATGCTAGGCAGAGGAGCTAATGTGGGAGCAATGGCCTAAATAGGAGGTAGCATTTCTAGGAAAAGTGGCATGTGGGGTCTAGGGGCTATTTTCCCAGCCTGTATTAAGCAATTCTCAACTGCTATGGCTATGTCATAGGTAGCAGGTAGCACATGCCCTCCCATGGATTGTATCATCATAGTAATATCACTATTTAATTCCCTTAAATAATATAAGAAAGCATAGCTAGCAGTTTGTCTTACCAGAATGGGGATTGTATCCCAAGTCTTTTGAAATCATGTGTTGAAATCCTACATATATTCATTAGGGCTCTTTTTATGGTTGTCAGCTACTCAGCAAGTGAGAGGTCATCGCTCTTTTCCCCAAAATGGTCTATCAATTGAGTACCCAATTCATTCCAGGAATGGATTGAATTATAGGCAAAGTCTCGTACCAGTCAAGAGCTTTGCCCTTGAGAGACAATGCTAGCAATCTGATGGTGATATTTTCCTCCATGACATTGTGAATATTGCAGAGGTTAGTAATATTATTAATGTGCTTGACAACTATAATTGGCCCCTCTCCATTGAAAGAAGGCACATTTTTTAGGGCTGCTCTTGGGATCGGGTCATATTGTGGGAGATTCAAGGGGCTCTGACCACAAAAAGCCACAAATGGCAATGCCATAGCTGGGATGGGATGTAACTACAGCTCTATTGTATATGCATCCCTTATAATAGGTATGGGAGGGTGGTTTATTGAATAAGGATGGGTCTTCTCAAACCTCAGTCTTTTTGTTGAGTTTAAAGGCAACTCAACAAAATTGAATGGGACACCCTTAGAATTAGACCATGTGGTGACTTTAGGCATAAGAACATAAAATTGGTCTTTGATTGGAAAACTAAAGCTCTTATTAGTGGAGTCGTCAGATGCTAAAAATATTTGATTTGCTGTAACATGACTAGCATCAATCTTGAAACCTTATTGAGTGTAAGACTATGTCCCACCGAGCATGCCAAAAACTGTTGATGCAGTGGATTACACCTGGGACAAGGAGGTTAAACTCTTGCCTTTCCACATGCAATAATGGAAACTCCCCTCTCACCTATGGGACTAGCAAAGCTAGAGGGGAGAGTCTCTAAGTAAGGGCTAGCTCCCTTTGATGCATCTGATTTGTTCCAGTAAGTGCTAACATGTGTATATATATATAATGGGGGGGATGAAAAAGGAGAAAGATTACAGGAAAACAAACTACTCTAAAGGAGGTGATGCACCAAAATAATCTGACCTTCTCACACTCACACTTAAAATCAGACAAACACATACATACACTTCAGACTGGTATAAGGACCAGGCCATAAGAAACTTGGTAGGGAGGCTTTAATGGAAATATAGAAAAGAGAGATTCACCAAAGGTGCTATGAAAGGCACACTATATAGTAAATTCTTTTGTTTCTGCACTTCCAAATATAGCTCTCCTTGTCAGCTATAGAAATGGCACCTTATAGAAAATAGGTATGTTGGTGTTGAACCTATGGAAGCATCAAGAAGCAATGACTAAACATAGACTAACACTTAGACATACACAAAGATATCTAACCAGGATAGAGGTAAAAAATGCATTTATTGATTCAAGTGAAAATTTTCCAAGGCTACACCTTATAAAATGTGGAAGATCCTTCTCAAATGACAAGTCTCCAATATATAGAAGAAGAAAGGAGGCCTTTTGGCACCCATTTTACAAGTGACCCATGTGCCTTACAAGCATCAGGAAGAGCAGGCCACTTAAACATCAATGTTGTGTCGGCCCTAGCTCTAACTTTAGGCATTTTTTAACATAGGTTGCACCATTTCCCCATTAACTGAGATTGCTCCTTGAATGCACCTATGCAATTTGTCTGCTCATAAATGTGAAATGAAGAAAATGGGTCACATGGTTGGCCATTTGCACCTTCGAATGGTCAATTCACAGACACTATTTCACTTGCTAGAGTAATTTCTTAAATCAACACCTCCCTTCACCACTTAGACTTTATGCCTGCTCCTACACTTAGCACTTTGGTCTTTTCCCTACCTTGTCTCTTTTTGGCTCTTTTGGCCCTTGGGCTATCTCTGCATGGGTCACTGTATTCCTTGGGCTCCTTTCATGGTTGGCATTTGGGCATTTAAAAAATAATAGCTTTTTTATTGGCTTAAAATTGACGTTTGTGCACCCGTCATCACTTGAAAACCGATGGCTAGTTCACCTTCTTAAGTTTGATAGCTTTTGGGACGTCACCATCCTTGGCAATTTCCTTCAACTTTTCTACTTAGTTCCTTTTCTGTGGGTTCCCTTCTCTATTTCAGACTTTCCCATAGATAAAAGGTCCATGGGAATTGGCCATTTGGCTTCCCCAAGTTTTTTGGCTTCAAGCCTTTTCCCCATAGATAAAATGTCTGTGGGAATTGGCTGCCTCTCAATGTCTTCACTTTAGTCTTCACTTAAGTCTTTCAGGTAGCCCCTCTAAATTTCTTCGATCTTTCTTTCTTTGTGGCCTCTTTGAAGTGCCTTTGCCTTTTGTAAGGGCTTATTGAACCTGGACTGCCCTCTGTAATGGCACCTACCCTTCGGCTCTGGGGGCACCTCATTGAATTGACCCTTTAAACCAATCACGTTGAACCAAAGCATTGAACCGATTCAACAGTTCAAGGCTACGCACTGAGCCCATTAAACCAAGCCTTCAAACTTTCCTTGTTCACTTTTGTCATTGATCCTGCACATTGAACTGGAGGTGTTAAACCAAATGACTGAACTAAGTGATTGAATTAGTTTAACAGTTCAATGTTGCATGCTGATGAACTCATCAAAGGATTGATAGACTAAAAAGGCATTAAACCAATGCATTGAACCAACTTGTTGAACTAGTTCAATGGTTCAAGCGACTACTAAGCCAAGATCGTTGAACTCTTTACTAAATCAAGTGATGTACTTAAATATTGAACCAAGGCATGAACCAAGGCCGATTTAACTACAGATTTAACCTAGCAATTAAGCTGAAGTGATGGTTCAATGGTTTGAAGATGCCAACTTTCCTTTCAAAATTTCTTTAGATGAAGGCCCAAAAGAGCCTTGTAAACCCTAACACTTTTTGAACTGATTCTTCATCTGCCAAGGATTTCACCAACTGAGTCCATAGAAAACCAAGCTCTGCAAAGTCCATAGAAAGGGACCTATAGAGTCCATAGAAATTCCTGGACTTGTGCAAAATCAAAAAATGAATTGGCCATAATCAGTAGGGGAAGAAGGGGACCAATTTTTTGCCTTGTTGGGCAAAAAATGGTCAGCAGTAAGTATGTAAAGAGTTATTGAAGAGAGAAAAGTGTTTGGATGAATTTTTATGGGTGATAACATATCCTATCATCTAATTTATACTGAAGGGAATAGAAAATAATATAATAATTCCTAAAACACAATCATGTTCCCATATTGACACCTACAACTGGCTATGAGAGAGTTAGGATTTAAAAATTGATGTTGGTGAGTTTGGAGTTCAAGTTTGAAAGGTGTCTTATAATATAAATCACAATATTATAGAATAAATTAATGGTTTTGGAATTTGTCTTGGAGACCTAATAATCCTAAAAATTTTATACATACTCAACTCCTTAAAATTCACACTTATACCCAAGATTGAAATTGGCCTAAAATAGAGTTTTGTGATGGAAACACTAAGTTTTAAGGTTGTTAGAGGAAGGTATTATTTAGATATAAACATTATAGTGGTTTGGAATATTTCATGTTTCAATATAGTATCCTATAAGAACCTAATCTGGTAGACCAATAAAAATGCATACACAATCTTTTATTGTTAAGAATAGCTATTTGTTTAAAGGGTCTTGAGATCTGTGAGGAAGTCCTAGGGTAAATGAAGGTGATTGAAGGTATGTGTTGTTTAAAACATCACTATATATTATCCATCATACCCAAAAATATTATATCATAGTCATGATGACCCTGCATACTTAGTCTAAGTGAGACACAAGACTACTTGTTCATGTTAGAGGAAAATACTTATCTGAAGAAGGTTAAATGAGACTAAAATGGCATCTAATGGAAATTAAGGGTTGTGAACATAATGTAAAAATTATTATATATTCCCTCAAACCTTAAAATAAGGAAAAAATAAGTAAAAATATAGTTGATAACTTTGTTTAATCTCAAATAGAGTTAGTTATGTATGCATAGGCATACATAGTAGTCTTAGAGAGTTGAGGTTAGTTGAAGTGAATATTGGACTTAGAGAACTTTGGAAATATGGTAATTATATTGTACATACTTTTCATGGAGTTATAAATCCCTTAAAATGAGTGAAATGTGATAACACAATCCATTAGGGTCTCTTAGGTAGGTTAGCCTATAAACCCTAGACCTAAAACAATGATTGTGTAGGGAAGACTCAAATTATTGGCCACCAATGGCTTCATACCCAAATTTAGATAAATTCTTACCAACCATTTAAAATATACAATACGAATATATATAAGTCTCAAATATGGCTTCTTAACCATATAAATAAATTAATTTGGCCCATAAATTAATTAAATCATGTAAATGCACACATTAAATTAATTAAATGCATGCAAAATGTGCAAAAGCAAAACAAAGATTAATTAACATCAAATCCTAATTAAATTCATCCGTGAGAAAATAAATCAATTATTAAAAAGGAAAAGTCAAATATAAATGAATATCCTAAAAAGCTAATCATTACATTTTGTGAGTTGTCCAAATGTAAAATATCTCAAAATATCTATTCATGATTATCATGAGATTTTGGCCACCTCTTAACCCTACTAGGGTTAACTAAAAAAACCAATGACAATATTTAACTCATTCTAAGTCATTTCAAATCCTATAAAATAAAGCCTAGAGCTCTTTATTTTTCATGAGAGCTTGGATAGAGTAAAGTCATTATTCATGAATTTGAGCATGAATGCAAACATAATGTTATAATGACAAAATTCTAAGCCAAGCCAAAGCCAACCATGGTTCCAAGAGGAGATGAATATATCTAAGATCTATTAATGAAGACATTTTGAGCATAATCGAATCAATCTAGTGAAGAGATCTCTTAGAACAATCAAGGAAGGTAAGGAATGTTGTCATTTCTTTGCATTTTAGTTGTGTTTTCAACTGATTTGTTCACTAAGCTCTCCCCATGATTTAAGCCTAGAGATGTTAGCTCGCTAGTATGTTGATTTCATTATTTTTGGATCTCATACTATACTAACCTCCTCTCTTGAGTCAAATTCCTTGATCATAATGAAATGGATAGTGAGCCATGAACCCCACAAATTTGCTCTTAAAGCCTTCTAGATCATTTCACTAAAAAAATTTCATGCCAAAATTTGATCTTTCTAACCAAGGAGGGTGAAAAATAAGCCAAAATTCCATTCACAAATTTTTATATAGGCTTGAGACAATAAGCTAATAGGCCATCTTACAAAACTTCATTTGGGGTCATACGAACTCCATTTTTTAATTTTTTTTAAACCATGTATTTTCTCCTAAATTTTCAAAATAGTTTACCTTCAAGTTTCATAAAATTTGCACAAAATCTTGAAATAGGAGTTTGATTTTTTCTAAAGTTTCTAATCATTATTTATTTGTTTCATTGAATTGTGTTTTATTTTTCTAATCATTCTATTTAAGGTTTTTTTGAGTTTTGGTCATAACATTGAGCTAAATAACATTTGTACATTATGTTTGTTTTGCCTTTAATTTCACAGGCAACCGATCTCGATCCTTATTGACCAGTATCAGTTATTTATAAAAACTTGTTTTGCTCACAACTAAAAGTGCTTCAAAATAGGGTGTTATTGTCTAACAATCATAGGTTGAAAGGTCGATTTGAACCCAATTTTGCATGCTTTTTACTAACTAAACATTTTTTTTTGGGATTTTAAAAATAATTAGTCAAATCTTACACATTTAAATTTGGGTCTCAAATGAACATGTTAGATCTTACACATTTTTTATTTGGTGCCTAAAATGAATCTAACATACTAAGTCTTAGAAAAATTTCAAATTTGGTGCTTAAAACACATGTTTAAATCTTTAACATTTAAAATTGTTGTTTTAAAACAAACTTAGGATACATATTGAACACTTGGAATTTGGGCCTAAAATGAACCTAGATGTCTTTTACTTCATTTTGTTCTATGCAATTCTTTCCTTTTTTGCACTTAAGCCAATGGGTCTAGTAATGAAAAAATGACACATTTAAATTAGTGCTTAAAATCAATCGTCACTCGTAAATTGTTTGCAAATTATTTGTTTTGTGTTTGTTTTGAAAAAAGGATAACATGTGTATGTTCTCCTCCCATCCCCTATAAGGAAATCATGGGACCAAAAGTACCTTTTCATTGAATTTTAGTGCCTAGTCTAAGGTGTAGAAATAAAGTTTCCTTACCTAAGCTCTCCCCAAAACTCACATAGTATTGGGTGATCTAAAAATCAACCCTAAAGTCTTTCTACTCGTTTTTTTATTTTCATGTATTTTGGATTGTGAAAAGGATGTCATTACCTCTCACAAGTTCTTTAGGGAAACTTTGACCCAAGTCTTCATCTCATGGAATCATATTCAACCCCTCTCCATGGGGGGGTATAAAAATTTGGATTGACCCACTAGGATGGTGGTTTGAGTGGTTAAACCATCTATATTAGTGGCAAGTTATTCCCAGGATGTATGATCAATTTGAGCATCTCACTACACTAAGCAATTGATGGATGTAGTGGTTATGAAAAAGATAAGATATTTTCATAATAAGTCAATTTATGTTAACATAGTTGATGTGATGTTTCTCCTATGTGCATACATGAAAGTGTGTACACATGGGATCAATCTAGATAGTCAAAAACTTGTAGGTTTTAGTCAATCCCATTTTGCCACACCTTGATAGGATTTAAGATGATATACTTAGTTGTATTTTTGTAATTTATACTTGTATTATTTGGTGTATTATAAATATAATTTTTTGTTTAAACCATGTCATGATTGAGTATTGTTCCCAACATCACTCTACTATTTGATTAGGGGTTATCCCATCCATTTGAATCCTTGATTTAACTTAGTAAACTTTTATGTTAAAACATTGAGTGTGTCACTTGATTTATATGGGTAATGTTATGCTCCATAAATAATTTAAAGTCTTGTGCCTTAGAAGTCTTTGAAGCATAAACATTGTCACATCTTTTAGGAGTGATAATGTTATTATGTTTCTCAAATTATTTTAAAAAGACTTGTATTATCTTGTGTCTCAATTATCATTGTTGTAACCAATCATTTGTGCCTGGTTGGATCTTTGATTAGCATTGTCATGCTATTAAAAATTTTATAGATTATTTGGTTAATTATATCCAATTTTTCAACACTTGAGTTTTCAATTAACATTTCCAAGTTTAAATTCAAACATTGATTAATTTTTATTTAAGTCTCATTTAGTAGGGGATGATATATAAATATTTACCTTTTAGGTTGCATAACTTGGGTTAATTTATTACCCAAATTTGAAAAATATTGATTTTTTGATCATAGAGGCTAATCTCATCATTGTTTGTGCCTTTATTTGAGAAAACACAACCTTTTTCCAGGTTCCTTTTGCCTTGTGGCTTATGCCAACTGATCATGTTTATATTCGATTCTATGTGTTAGGTTAATGTCAAAATGTTTCAATCTTGTTAGATTAAAATATCATCATCATCTTTGTTTGAAATCTAAATTTTGATATTGTGTTTGGCTAAAAGTCCTAGCACAACCTATTTGAGTCTAGCTTTTGACTCTACATTTGGACAAAAGACCTAGTAACATTTCCCTTTCCTAGTTTAGACCTGCTTGGAACACTTTGGACATAAAATTGACATGCTAGTTTTTATTCATATGCTTGAACTTTTGTGTGTATGACATTTTACATTAGACATTAGAAGTTAGACTAATTTATACCAAGTTTATCATAGACCATTTTAGAGATACAAATCAAATTTTAGACCAATATTTGGAGATATAACTCCACCCTTTTTGACCATGTTAGACTAAGTTTGAACCTTTTGTCCTTTAGACATTATTTTTCAAAGTTTGTAAAAATCTAGAACCTCTTTATTTTGGATCTTTCTTAATTGATGTGGATATGTATAGATACACTTAGGGTGGATTCATGTACAATCCAATTTATGATAAAATGACTACATAAATTACCAACAATCATAACCTATTTGAGGAATAAAGTCAAACCCTTGTTTACAATCCAAATCAAGTTACCAACTGGGATGATATGGTTTATGAGGAGGACATGGATGCTTTGTCTTGTGTGAGAAACAAAGCTCCAAAATTCCCCAAGTTTATCCTACTAATACCTCATCCTTTGGCTTATGTGAGTAATCAAGCTCCATAATACCCAAAGCTTATCCTATTAGGACCTCATCCTTTCACTTGTGTGAGCAACTAATCTCCACAATTCCCCAAGATTATCTTATTGGGACCTCATCCTTTGGCTTATGTGATCACCCAAGCTATGAAATACCCTATCCTTATCATATTAGGACCTCATACTTTGGCTTGTGTGAGAAATCAAGCTTCATAATTCCCTATCACTACCATTTCAAGACTTCATCCTTTGGCTTGTATGTGCAACCAAGATTTATAATGCCCTATCATTATCCAACCATTGGTAATCCTTCATTCATTACCAAATGTTCCCTAATTTAGCAAATCCTAACCAATCCAATCAAAATCCTAATCAATATGATAAAAAATCCAACCAATCCAATCAAAATCCCAACCAATGTAATTAAAACCCCAACTAATCCAATCATAACTAGTACCCTGACCAAGCCAATCAATACCCCAACCAATCCAATCAAAATCTTTTCAACTGAGCCAATTAGTTGAGGATCAAGAGATATTCAAAATTGGTGTTATATAATTGATTGTACACCAAGACCAAGAAAACCAACCAATCTAAGATATTTTTATTGAACAAACCATTTTTAATAAGTCAACCAATGATGAATCACCTTCCTATCCTATTCTCATTATCAAAAAGTCTCACTTTAATGAGCCAGTCTTTGTTGAGTCACTTCTTAATGATTATAACCACCTTTGGGAAAATCATTACCTTGACCTTTGGTCTCTTTTTTAAGAGCCTCCCCTTGAAAAGCTAGTCTCTAAGTAGTTATCTCTTGACATTTTTACCATCATTGATGAATCTCATTTTGAAAAACTAATCTTTGTCTAGTATTTCTTAGCAAAGACTACTCCCAAAGAGCCCATTATGTCATCACAACCTATTAATTGTCCAAGACCAAACATTCAACAAAACATCATTATAGTAACATCTATACCAGATGAAGAACTAGAATTAGAGTCAAGTTATATTCTTGAACTAACATTAAATTTAGCATTAGAAGTATAAACAACATCAGCCTCGACATTGGATTTAGAGTTCATTGATTCATAATCATATTTAGAATCATAATATGTTCTTGGCTATTATAATATTGCTTATACATGCCTTGTAGAGAAATTTGAATATATATTTATGATCCTTGTATGATTTTTGAGGATGATTACTTCAGCATCGACATAAGTTATCCTAGTATCTTATATGACGATTGTGATATCTCACCCCATTCCATTACCATTCCACATTCCATTACCACCAACCAACATATCCATTTTATTGACATTCCATCTCCCATAAGTGTTGATTAGGACCAATAGAATCATACCTTATTGAATTACATCTATAATGACCTATCAATTTAAGGATATCAAGGAGGCTAAGATTATATTCATGTAGAATAAGAACAATCTCCTAGTGAAACCTTTTTGGAGGTGCTAAGAGACAATCAAAGATCAAAATCAATATTTTCTAGTGAAACCTTTTTAGAGGTGTTAGAAGATAATCAAAGTAAAAAAGTGAACATTCTTTAGTTAAACCTTCTCAAAGGTTCTATGGGACAATCAAGACAAATTTAATTATTAGAAACCTCTTTGAGTCACCAATAACTAAGCACAATAGTTATTCACTACTTGATGAAGACATTATCAAATATCAAATCAATATTGCTTCCCATTTATAGCCTAATCATATGGTAGCTAGTCTCAGGACAAAATAATTAAAGAATTTGGTGGTCTTATCAAGAACATATTTAGAAGTCTTTGGATCCACCACATCCAAAGTTATGTTGAATCTAGAATCAACAACTTTGTCTTCATTTATTTTTTAACCATCATCCATTCCATTATCATTCCATTTCCCAATCAAATCTATCAACCAACATTTATCCCTTTTTACCATTCATGGCCGCACTTTCCTTTGTAGAGGATATAAAGATACCTTGTGTTGATGTTTGAAAGAATCCAAATCAATGGCCAATGAAGATCACAATAAAATCATTGGCATCCAAATCTGAAGCCAATTCTTGATATATCAACTATTAAGATGAGGTGTGGGCTAACAATTAAAATGATTGAACATTTTAATATATCATTTATTGATCAAAACATGCATATCCCCATAAATAGGAACAACAAAAAAAACCATACCCAAGACAAACACATGTAAAAATAACAAACATCATCATCCAAAAACATGTACCATATCATTTCAATGTATTATATCATTTTGCCATTATCGCATATCCTAACCATTTACCTCATCACTTAGAGGAAACCCTCTTACCATGTTATCCAATCTTCATACCATCATTAGCCTATCACTTTGGCATTCAAACTAGTCCATCCTACCATTTTGTTTTATCAAAAAAAAGATGTTTTGATCATGTCCTATCCTAACCCTTTTGACCTTAGTTCATTCATTGGTTTCATGCTTTCAACATGAAGAATTAGATTAGTTTCAATAGTTGTTTCAAGAATTCTAGATAGAGGAAGTATTTTAGATCAGTAAGATAGAAGTTTTGGTAGTTTCATCCTTCATTTCTTGTTCCCATCTTATCATGTTTGTTTATGTGATATTAATTATATCTACCTATAGGGGCACATCAGTGTTCACTTGTCTTGCTACTACTTATAACCACCTATGGGAGAATTAGTATTATTTATTTGATTAGTAATATCCTAGTTATAACCACATATAGAAAAACTAGGGGAAACATTTGTTTATTGTGCCTTGCCATACCAACTAGCCATTCCTATACCATACTATTCTATTATACCCATTTTTCCTATTTTATTTGAATTAGCTGATACATTAGTTAGATTCCTTTACTGTAAGGTATAATACTATGAAATAATGCTATTTTAGGACTTGTGGGTCATGTTTGATTCACATTAAGGTTAACTAAGTCCCCCTTTACCATTGTGCTGTCACCGTTTTAAGAGCATCTATTCAAGTTTTCCACTCTCTTCCCATTTTATGAGATTAGATTGTCTATTATCTCATGATTCCTCTTCAGGTTGAGATGCTTAAAATTTCAAAAAACAATCACAAAAAATAAAAATCCGAAACCATTTGTCTTATCTAAGCCTAGTTAGTCATCCTTAAACCACCCTATTTGGGAAAATACATTGTTAGGATGTTTTTTATTACTTTTATTTTAAATATTTCTATTTGTTTTTTGTTTGTCTTCTATTTTTTTTCTATTTGTTTGTTTACTTGTCCACTTTTATATTTATTTACTTTCAACAATGTTTCCTTAATTCAATCTATGTGCATTCATTGGGTGATTCCTTGTGAATTATTATTGATTCCATTCATATTCATATGCCAACATCATCATCATGTTTTTTATCATTGGTACATTATTTTCAATTGTTTATTGGATCAGGAGTCAGTCCTTATGCATATTTCAACCAAGTCCTCATGGTGTTTTATCATTAACATCACGTGGTTTAATAAAAATCATCTTGGGAGGTTTTAAAAGTAATAGAGACACATAAGTTTCTCCTTGGTACCATTGGAAAATACTTCCACCCATCTTGATCAAATCAACCCATTAACCATTCTAGTCGTATTAATGCTATAAGGACATGCATCTCTACATTAGAAAGAACAACCAAATCATTTCCAATGACCAATATTATTCTTATATTTATCTCTTTCATGACTTTACATCCTTGTATGCTTGGTTTTTTGTGGCTTATTTAGTCATTAGACCATTGCACCTACATTTTTGCCCACTCATATTTAATCTATACAATAGGTTATATCCTTGAATCATTCTGATCTACCCTACTGGAGAAAAACCATATCAAATATCATCTTTTTCCAGTCTAGGTCATCTTGATGATTATAAAAACCTATGAGAAAATCATTATTTAAAATTTTATTCCTAATTATAATTAATTTTTGGCAAATCAGTACATTTTTAAACCATTTCATGTAAACATTTTCTCATTTGGGTAAATATCACCCATGGGTTAATTCCACCTATTTTCTTACTTTTTTTTAGGGAAAATCCATCAAAAAATATGATGGCCTCTCCCTCAAAGGGTTATCATAAATATATGCTTCCCAAACACCATTTGGATCTTTTTCTTTAACCATCATCTTATTTTTGGCATACATGCCATTTCTCATTCTTTGAGAAGGAATTGTTATGCCTATGGTTTGTAACACCTTCCCAAATAGGGTAAAACTATAGACACTTAGAATTGGCCATTAATGGATTCATACCTGAATTTAGATAAATTATGACCAACCATTGAACAACTAGCCTAATAATTTATATAAGACTCAAATTTGACTTCCTAACCATTAAAATAAATCAATTTGGCCCATAAATTAATTAAATCATGTAAATGTACACATTAAATTAATTAAATACTTAGAAAATTTACAAAATCCTAACAAATATTAATTAACATCAAATCCTAATAAAATTCTAATTAAAATAATCCATGATCAATTAAATCAATTATTAAAAAGAAAAAGTCAAATATCAATGAATATCCTAAAAATCTAATCATTACCTTTTGTGAGTTGTCCACATGCAAAATATCCCAAAATATATTTTCATGTTTATCATGAGATTTTGGACACCTCTTAACCCTATTGGGGTTAGCTAAGCAAACCAAGGATAAGATATAACTCATTCAAGGTCATTTCAAAGCCTATAAATGTAAGCCTAGAGCTCTTTATTTTTCATGAGAGCTTGGATAGAGTAAAGTTATTATGAAATAATTTGAGAATGAATTAAAACATATTATTATAATTCCAAAATTCTAAACCAAGTTAAGCCAAACAAAATCCAACCATGGTGCCAAGAGGAGATGGAGATAGTCAAGCACCATTCATGAATATTTTTTAAGCACAATCCAAGCAAGCCAATGAAGATATCTCTTAGAAAAATTAAGGAAGTTAAGGAAAGTTGTCATTTATTTTAATTTTAGTTGTTTTTTTAATTAGTTTACTCACTAAGATCTCCCCACGATCTAGGATTAGAGATGTTAGCTTGATAGTGTGTTGATTTCATTATTTTTGGAACTAATACTATACTAACCTCCTCTCTTAAGTCAAATTCCTTGATAATAAATATTGAGGTTGGAGAAATTTGTAAATATGGTAATTAGATTATAAAAAAAATTCATGGAGTTCTAGATCACTAATAATGAGTGAAATATGATAACACAGTCCATTAGGGTCTCTTAGGTAAGTTAGCTTATAAACCCTAGACCTAAAAAAATGGTGTAAGAAAGAATAATGAAGGAAGTTGGTTGGAAAAATAATATAAAATGTTGGTAATTATGTTATTTACCTCATTGGGTACATTAGTGACTAAAACCAATCCAGGAAAACCACCTACAAACCTGATTTTCTCTCAGACCCCTCAGAATGTGTGTTTTTCAACTTGAGAGGCCATCTTGATTTGCTTGATAAAAAACACACATGATTCATGGAACCATGTTATCATAGGTTAAGTTCAATACAATAATGTACTTCAAATTTGATAAATTTTTTAGAGGATTCATACATCCAACTTTATGAATCATCACTAAGAAGTTGAAGTATGTTTAGGATACCTAAGAAAGTCATAATGACTAGTTTACAAAAATGTACTCCTAAAGCACATAAAATGACATAAAATTCTCTTGAAACTTCTAGGATATTTTTCTATACTCCAATTAACTTATCTAAATGTACTTCACTTTAATGGACTACTATATAAACTACATAAAATACCCTATTTTTGTATGTTCTTTTATGTTTTACAAGTGTTATAAGAAGGTGAGATATTACCATGCATGGAATGAGGTCAATTAAGACTCTTATTAACTATTCAAACCCTAAAACTTGATTATTAACCCATATAAGTGACCAAACCAACTCCATTTTATACGACAATCTTAACAAGTTTATGAAGGGCTTATTTTTGGTCATTTCATGGTTTGGATATAAGAACATTGTTCTAGAAGCTCAAAATTTGCATGGAAATTGGGTTGAAAATGGGTAAAGTTAATCACATAATTCCTAGAGTTTTCACAAGTGGAGGAAGAGTGTAGATCTAGAATTCACTTTCTAGGGCTAGAGGCCTAATTGGAAGAGAAAATAGATTTCCACTTGGATTTAACTCTTGAAATTAGACATGGAATTGTAAGGTTATATAGGGTCATATAATATTCATTTATTATATCAATATAATATATAAATTTTCCACATAAGGAGAAAAATAAGAAAAAATGTTGTAAGGAATGAAGCCTAGTTGGGGATTTTGGTAGGGGCAACATGTTGAGGTTAGTTTGAGGAATAAAAATGGATTTATATAGGTCCAATATGATTTAAATAATACATACATGAAGTTTTGATCATTTAGAGTAACTGAAACCAAGTTTTGACACTTGTTTGAAAAATAGGCCTAAGGAGATGAAGAACCCTCTAGACACCTTACAAGAGAAAGAGGTGATGTGTCAAGGAGAACCTATCAAGGTTAGTTAAAATGTGTCAATAGTAAAGTAAACATATTTTATCCCCAATAAGGCCACTTTTCCTTCAACATGTCAAGAAGGAGAGATTCAAGAATCTAGTCAAGGTGTCAAACATGTATTTTAACCTCCCACACCACATGGAAAGATGGAGCATCTAAAGAGGAGATACACATGGATTTGGAAGTATATTATTACATTTACCTAACTCCTCTTCTTGTTTTAACTTACATGACACTTTTATATCTTCCCTCTCTTGCACACTTCTCTTCTCTCACACTTGTGCTATAAATTGAGCCACTTTGGCTTAGAAATGTATCCTCCACCTGAGTATGGTGAATCCATACTCATTTCTAGCCTTGAAGCAATAAATAATGATCTATTTTACCTTATCCATGAGTTTTATTCAATTTATATTTTAAGTTAGTTTATTTTTCTAAGTTATAGTTTTCTCTTCCTTAGCATGTTGTCCTTTCTTGCATCCATATTTAACTTTGAAAGTTTATTAAAGGTCTCTTAAAGTGTTCTAATGTAGTTTTCATGAGTTTAGTGAGTTTTCTCTACAATAGTGTCATGATATGACCTTTTTTTTGGTCCTCCTATCTTAAGATAGATTCACAAATGTCATATGCATATTAGGCTTATGTTTAAAGTGTAGTTAAAGTTTGTTGGTAGTGGTAAGGTTATAATTGGTGCATCACCTTGTTAGCATAGGTTTTATTTATGTTCTCTCTCTCTTTTCACCCAAGAAAGCAAGTATTATAGGTGATAAACTATCAAAGACAAATATAGGGAGTTATCCCTTTCAATCTAGAGGTTTACCTCTACTATAGACAACTAAAAGGCCTATAGGTAATCCCATGTTCCACTCAATTTGGAGATGTCTTAAACTGTCTCTCCAAGAGAGAAAAATTGAGTGATAATAGTTAAATTTTTGTTTATTCTCTTTCATTGTTGTCACATTGGTGATGATACTTTTAAATAAGAGATAAGTGCCAACCTCTTTATTTTTATTTTATGTGGGCTCTATCAACCATGTATTTCACCACCACATGGTAGGTGAAACCTCTAGTACTAGTGGGGAATACAAATTGAGGACCAATTTTTTTCAATGCCTAAGCAATTTTGTGTTTTAAGCACATCATGATGTGAGAGGCTCCCATTATCTAATACCTAAGGTTTAAATAGTTACTTTGAAGTTTGATTTTTTTGACATAAAACTACTAAAACCTTATGATTGGGTTGGGCACATTAGGACTAGACCCATTTGTGTGCATTTATTAAATAAAAATTTTCCATTTTTTTTTGGCTTCACATACTAAAAGGTATATAGAGGACTCTATTTTATATAATCTTGTATAAACATTAATCCTAGGATAACCATTTCATCCATTTATATTGTAGTGCATCTATAAACAATTATCTCCAAGAAGTTACTCTCAACTTACCCTTGAAACTAGATTAATTTGAATATGGATAAATTTATACCTCCATATTTAGTGATCTAAAATATTGGGCTAACACTTTTTAATGGATGAGTCAATATATATGAGAGCCTACAAGACATTCAAGTCCCTTGGCCTAGATTTATCCATTTCTGTGTATTGGATGTAACTTTTTGGTTAAATTAGAGATTGATTTCTATCTTTTTTTATTTTTACCTCCTTTTGAAGACCATTTACTTGAATTTTTTGTATTTAAAAATCAATTTTAAATCTTATAAACCATAATATCAAATCACAACAAAGCAAAAATCTAGAATATTTAAATCCAAGAAAACTAAAAATTTGTTGTACTTTCAAGTATTTTAGTCTTTCACCTTTTATTTTTGATCTAAAACATTAAATCATCTCCCATAACAATACAAATGGCATTATTGAACAATCCTAGGTTTAGACAATATCCTTTTATAAATTACCCTTTTAGATTTGGCAATCAAGAACATCATTTTGAGATAAATGACAATGTTAATGATAAGGGATCCTATCATGAAACATATTAATAAATCCATGTATTTAATATGCAAAACCATTTAAATTTTTTTAATAAAGAAATATTTGAATTCAAATCCACCTATTTGTCCCACCTCATTATTAATTAACCCCAAACCATTCCACATAACCATCAACCTACCACTAGTAACCTTATTATCCAAAATCAACCAAGTCTTCCATCCACTATCTATAGGTTTTATTCCATTATACCTCATCACACTAACAAAAGGAAAATAATTATATCACCCGTACTATTTACTATCACTCCACCCCTAAAAACACAACAAATCCAAATCACCCAACCTATTAACAACATTCCCATGCTTAGTGGTCAACTTATACAATAAAATCAAAAATGCAAATTCACTCCTTTGGGATAACCATATGATGTATTATTTTTAAATTTGGTAGCCAAAAACATGATTATATTCCCCAGACCAAACCCTTTGATGAGTTCATTCTAAAACCTAAGTGGTATAAAGATAATGAATATTGTGACTACCACAAAATTGAAGGGATTTACACCAACCGTTGTATGATTATATCAAATATTTGATTGACCATAGGGACATTAAAGAATATCTAAGTGTATCCACATATAAAAATAATAGCTTGGGGGTATGCTAAATTGCCTTTCCTAATAATCATCAAGTTACTTCAATTCCAAGTCATGGTCATAACCTTTCACCAATTTTTAACAAATCTCTCTTTGATACATCCATTTTCAACCAATCCATAGTTGATCAACCCATATTCGATCACTATGGCCTATCTTCCATTTTTGATGAGTCTATTTTTGAAAATATAATTGTCTTTGATAAGCCCCTCATCCAAAAACCCCTTGTTGAAAAACCTATCTTTGACTAAGAGATTATTTTTCAACAAGATCCTATCTTTAAACCTGAGTTTATCTTTGACCAAAATCCAATTTTTACCAAGATCCCATCTTGGACCAATCCACATCTAACCAACATAACCTATCACCCATTGGCCAATCATACAACCTCTTATCACATGTTAGAGTCTTCATTATCCCAAAACATACATCCTAAGTGATAGAGAAACTTTTGGACAACAAAATCCATGAGCAATTAATTATATATCCTATCCATTTTAGATTAAATAATGTAACCCATAATAATATTTATAAACCATTTTTAAATCCATGTAAATATGTTGGTGGCAATTTTATGGTTTTTAAGGAAACTTCATCCATAATTTAAATAGGACGTGTTAACAGTATTACAAATAATGTGTTTCCATCACTCTTTTCAAAATACCACAAATATTTCCTCTCATCTTACAAGATAATCTACCACACATATTTATTAGGACTGATAATCTTAATTACAATTATATTCCTTCTATGACAATCAAATAATCACAAAATTCCTAAATAGAATTTATCCAGAAGATCATAAAGCAACATCCAATCTAAAAGTATTCATCAATAAAAATGATTACTACAATCCAAATATGATTTTTTGTCCCATAGTGAAAACCTCTTTGAGGCACTATCAAATAATTAAAATCAAAGTTGCATTCCAAATCCATATCAAAATCCAAAAAATAAAAAAGACACGTCCCTTAGTGAAAACCTCTTAGAGGCACTATTAGACAGTTCACGTCTAAATCACAATCCAAAAAATAAAGAAGAGTCTCTTGGTGAAAACCTTTTTATGACATCAAATAATAAATAACTCAATATCCTTCTTATGTTATCACAACCATGAGGAAACTCTCCTCTATTTGTTAAATACAACATAGAAATAAATAATCTCCCAATCATCAAGTCAAAACTAATTTTAGTCTCATAGAATGTGAGTTTGTTTGTCCCATTCCTCACTCACATCATAATAAAAATATCCATCCAAATCCTTCATGCACTCGACACACATCCTTCATCTAACACAACTTCTATTTCACCCTATTTGGCAACACCCTCTATCATAGGGGCTATGATAGTATCCTGATAAATTTAGAAGAAACAAACCTAAAAGTCAATAAAGCTACTAAAGACATTTATGGAGAATGTACATGAAAGATAAATAAATTTTATCATCATGCATCTCACATAATTCCATAATTGAGATGCCAATTTTTTATAAAAAATTATCAAATATATTAAAAAAAGCAAAAAAAAAAAGAAAAAAGAGAGAAAATAATTCTTCCAAAGGTGAAAACCATTTCTATGGTTATTTGGGAAAGTGCCATGATGAAAAATAGTTTTTGACAACATGCATAAAGTAATTAATTATCTAAAAGTACCCTACACTTTGGATAAAACCCATTCCTTTTCTATCCTATGCATTTTAAACTATCCTTCTATATTGAACCATACTTAACTATCCTTACCTATCCAACTTGTCCTTATCCATTTAATTTTAGACCCATCAAAACCCATCCTTATTAATCAACTTTTACCATTATAGAACCATCTTTCTTCTCAGTTTGACATTGATAAGGAAATGGAAACATCTTGAGACATGTTCTTAGAAACATCTTGTTGTATCTTTACAATGCTAATTTGATTACTAGACACTTGGTTATTATATAACATGTTCCTCAGAGTTAACATCTTAATTCCTATACATTCCTATTCATCTCTACTCCATCCATAATGTATTCACTCCATTAAATATAGACTCATTTACAAGTGCTATAAAAGGTTTTCCCTTTGCTAGTATCCCTTGTACATAAAATCCAACAAAATCAAAAAGTATTAGAAAATATCATATATATATATTTAAAAAATTAAAAAAAAAACTTATCCTTAGTTACATATCCTAGTAAGGCTTACTCATTAGATGATTAACATTATCAAAGATCTCAAATGCCAAAATTTTCTACTCTAACCAAGGACATCCAAAAAAGACATTTATTTAATTTTTTTTATAGTTACTTTAATTATATGTACATGTTGTGTTCTTAATTGATTATGAAATTGTTTGTTTACTTACTTGTTTGTTTTAATTACATGATTGCATTGTTTCAAACATTTTTTTATCTTTTTTTCATTATTGATTTTTTATTTTAGATCACAAAGTGCATTACACAAAATAATATTATGATCTTCCATATCATGATTCATTAAGTATTATAATTGTGACTCTAACAGTCCATACATGTATAACATAGTAGAAATCATGGTTTTTCCATATCATCGGTGCATATTGTCTTGTGTAAAATTCAAATCAGGTTTCATGATTCCTATAAGAATATAATGTTGGAACTCCAAGAAAATCCTATAAAAATCAGCTATCAAACCATCTAATTTTCATTTTATTTTGTATATTCCATAATAATGCTAAAAAGATTAACATGTGTCAAAATATCAAATACAGAAGATATAATCACATAAAAATCCACACCTATCCATATATCCATAAAATATACATGACCACAAATAAATAACACAATAAAATGCATCCATGAATGTGTGTGTGTGTGTATGTGTGTGTGTGTGTGTGTGTGTGTGTGTGTGTGTGTGTGTGTGTGTGTGTGTGTGTGTGTGTGTGTGTGTGTGTGTGTGTGTGTGTGTGTGTGTGTGTGTGTGTGTGTGTGTGTGTGTGTGTGTGTGTGTGTGTGTGTGTGTGTGTGTGTGTGTGTATGTGTTCATCCATACATTAACATATCTCATATATATATTAAAAAATATGTATCTATCATCTATCCTAGATATCACACTAACCCACATAGAACTCAGAGATTTTATTCCATGTTGTCTATCTTGCATAAATGAAAATGACACATTGTTAGTATTTTTGTACAATAAATCCATTTATTTAATATATTATTTAACTTCATATCATTATCAGATGGAATTTATTTTTAAACTTTAGAATCATTCTTTCATTCCAATCACCCATAACTAACTCACTAACATGTTTAGTGTGCTTCAATCAATAATATAGTAGGAATGCCAAACCATACATCCCATAATAACCTCTATCTACCATCAATAAATCAAATACATGTTCTCTAATCATATTCTCAATCATCATTAATCCATGTAATAAATTTACTTCTATATTTCTTATCTCACTTCAATCATCCATAATCATTCATAATCTTTCCATTCAATCTCTCGCACTTGTCGACTACGATTGATAAAATCACCAAATCCATAATTTTTCCCATTAATAAATTAATACACAATAAATTAGTAAAAACTTAAATCCAATCTAAGATCACACCTTTTTCAAACAAGATATATCATTCCCACCATCACCCTCTTGCATATATTGTTGTTGGGGGTACATCAAAGTGTGCAACTTATCTAGGATATATCATTCCCAACATTTTCCTTATATATATCATTGCTTAGGTAAAATAAATCCATCATCAAGTACAATCAAAATTTGAAATAATTAGCTCAAGTGGGTTATAACATACATGGTTTAAGCTCATTTAGATATAACATCCAAAACTTTCATCTTATCTTCCTACATATCATACCATCAATTAATCAAAATTCTTGAAATATTTATTACAAATTTATATTCAATCTCGTAAACTTATTTTTAAAAATTATAGGAAAATCAATATTTCTCATTTTTGTCCCCCAGCTTAACATTAGGATATATAATTCCCATATCTGTTACTGTGAATAGGCTTCATAGGGCAAAATATAAGTATGAGCTTACAAATGAGAAATATTAATTGTCTCCAATCCACTCTCAAGCACCTATTCACTCAAGGAAAATCATTTTACGCATGATTCAAATCATGCAAGCATTTTATAGAGGCTATTACTTTTATTACTAGGAATATTCATTTAATAATTTATCCTCTCCATATGGTTCTCTTATTTTATTTTGATCATTCATTCACATCCATTTTTCCCACACAAACACTCAAGGAGGAATCACTAACTCATTTAAATCCACTTGGGGTATCATTTTTCAACACTTATTTTCACTCTACTTTGTCATTATTATTTGAAATCACATTTCTTCTACTAGTCAGAACACAATTTCAAAGAGGGGAAAATGTAGACACTTAAATTTTTCCAATTTAGTGTCATAATTAACTTTGATTATAATTGACACACTAATCCTCTCACCATCCTAAATTCAAATTTCCCACTAATATCATTTCCCTCCAATTTTTGAATAATTGATTAATAAATATTAATTAATTACCATGCATACATAATTCTCCATAAACTAATTAAAATCTAGAATTTCAACCTCATCTAAACATCTTCCACCTTATCTCAACCAAATGTTGAGTAATCCAACCACCTCCTTAACTGCCTTAACCAATTGTTGAGTCATCATTTAACATTTCAAATACCTTGGTGAGTCATCCAATTACCTTGACTCATTCCTAAGACATTTTCAACTGCCCACTAACTTAATTTTTCTCCCTCACATAAATGGGAATTAGTCATAATCCATTGAGATGAGGACTCAAATCTAGTTGTTAATAATTAACATTATTTAATAAATGTGGATTTATCCCAACCATTAATTTTATTATAATTACACTCAAACCTATAAATTGACATGCCATTATCCATTTTAATCATCCACCTTCAATCTATCAAATCTCTACCCAATTTATCTTACACATCTATTGAGAATCCAAGATATTTACATCCATATTCTACCTAATTCACCTTTGTTTAGAGCATGAAATGAAAACCTACATTTCAAGCATTAAGATAAAGTCACATGTTTTCACAATGGATAAGGTGATGTATTATTAATGTATTTTTAATTACTTCTTTGTTTATATTTCATTCATTATTGTTTCTAAATCTAATTTTAGTTTAAATTTAGAATAGGATTTGTATATTTGGTCTCCTATTTTAGTTTTTTTATTTTTCAGCTATTACACACATTAAGTCAAATATAAATAATCAAGTATCAATTAAAATATGAATTTAGTGGTATAATAATACCCAAAACCCTAAATGGATTATCTTTTGTGCTAATCAAAACCTAATTTATTTAATGACCTAGATTAAAACAAGAGTCCACATTTATTATTTGCATTCCATGAATATCATTATAATGACTAAATCACTATTAGTCATGTAAGCATCATATAACTAAGTAAAAATAGAAACCTATAAGTATTTTAACACACCATTGTTCTGAAAACTATCAATAAGAATTTAACGCACATTTATGAACAACACTTAATTCAAAATTTATTGTAAAGAGAAGTTAATTTCCAAGCTAGATAGTTTTCAGTAAGAACCTTAAAATGAATAGAAGCATTTTATACAATGAAAAGTATTGATGCAATGAACACATACTAAATATAAATAAAACATATAATAAGATAGTCATGTAGTTAAAACAAGTCTACTATGCATGTGTGATGTTATAAATATTTATTATTTATACTTGTATTTGGCTCTATCTTCCACCTTATCCCCTATGATTCTCTCCCTGTATGGTAATCAGAAAGGGTATGATATTACTTGCATCAACCTCAAGTATAAAACTATAGATAATCCATTACTTCATTTAAAATCTAAAATAAGTAACACAAATACCTATATATTCTACATAATATAAGTAAAAATAAACATTATAACTCTTTTTTGTTAAACATACATATCAATTGACTATAAAAGTGGCTACCATGTGGTTGTCAAGGGGTAGGGACCTTTTTTAATCAAATTTTAAATTATTTGTTTATTTTTTAAATATTTTAATCTTTAAATTTAATGAATTTTAACATTAGTTAGAGATTTGACCAAATTTAACCTTATTTAATGTTTCCATACCTTCCCTTATAATAATATAACAATTCCTACAAATTTTATACAACAATCTATGATTTTTTACTACATTCTACTAATTTAATACTTATACTCATTGATACCCACTACTACATGTTGAATATGACATTAAATACATACTCTTGTGTGAAAATTTTGAGCCATCCTTTTTAAAACTATATATGTGTTATTTTTTCAAATTTTGACATATTTTTCATATCTTTTTGGATCAAGAGATTATTTTTTATGTATGTTTTTTTATAGTTGTATTTGGTTACACATTTACATGATTTACTAAATAGGGATTATTTCAAAGTTGGGATTTTTTGATGAGGATAAATAATGTGTCGATGATCTAGGTTTAATATATGTGAGACATTTAGGGATTATTACATATGACATTCAATTATTGATGACCCTAACCAAGCACTAAGATTGTGACTAATCTACTTTACATCTCCTTATAATTGATAGGATGATATCACTATATGATTTCTAACATATTTTAATTATTCCTATCATAGGTTTATATCTATGGGGTTTTTACTTTCGATGATTAAAGAGAATCTCAATTTTGAGATATCAGATAGGTGGATAGTGAGGTCATGAAATATCAAGTGATAGTTTGGTGTTGGAAAATATAGTAATAGGCATAGCTCTAAAATTTTGGAAGTATTTGAGTATGTTTATTACATATAAGACTCAAGGGTGTATAATAACATTTGGCCTTAGTAAAAACATTAAAGACATGGAGTATCATGGACTAGTGTAAAATTGGGGAAGGTGTATGTTGGGTCATTTTTACAAGGAACTATATCTATTCACTATACAAGAAGTTATTTTAGGTGCTATTTTTTCCAATTGGAAAATTTTCAAATATATATATATATATATATATATATATATATATATATATATATATATATATATATATATATATTTACCAATCACCATATTTAAAAAAATATATTTTACACTTTTTTTTAATGAAATGTACATAAATTTGTTAGACTATCCATAACATACATTTGTTAGGGTAAAATTTTATGCTTTTCCTAGAGATTCACCTATAATAAAAAATTTAATAAATTTTTAACATAAAATATTCAATTTCCATTTTATAGTTATAAAAAAATAATAATAATATTTACTATGTTATGGAGGGAAATGGCATTGTGGTCAATACATTATTTTTTGTTTGGATTTATAAGCACATTATATTAATTCATCAACAATACATCATATTTTAGTGTGGATACTAGTGTAACCATATGTTGCATGATTGTTGAATCCATGAGTTCCTAGATAAAATGGTCATGGTAATACTATGTTCAAACAAAAAATTGATAGGATACAGATAGGATAGATATATTGGAAACCATGTAGACACCATAATGGTTGGTCAGAGGATGATCTTATGCTGAAATGTAATAAATAAAGAATATGGTATGATAATCACCATGGTGGTTTTTAGAGATTATAATTTTATCAAGTTACACAATAGTTTGGGATTCACTAAGATAAACCTTAAACATGGTGTGTCAATAACATTGATGAGAGTGACATCATGAATGAGTGTGTTGTGGACCTCTAGGAGTAATGAGATATACCATATAGGTGAAGGGTCTAAAATGTCTCATATTATGGAATTGTATGGATACCATCCTACATCCATCACTTCACCCTTGAAATAACACCCAAAGATTCATGTAGTGGAGGAACACCTTCAACATCAACATGAAGTCCTTGCTCTTTTGTGTGAAAATTTAGCTTTGGCCTAGATTCAAATGAAGTAATAGGCAGATCAACACAAGAGTGAGAGGCATTTTGAAATTCGTGATTGGGTCTTTGTTCACTTGTATCCATATAAGCATATGTCCTTGAAGCAACATAAAAATGATAAAAATCTATCTCCTAAGTATTATGGACCTTATTAGATCTTGTAAAAAATTGGTAGTATGGCCTACAAGCTAGAATTTCTTCCATCCACTCACATTCATCCAATATTTCATGTATATTGCCTTAATAAGGTCATTAGAAACATAATTGCCACTAAAACCAAGTTACCAAAATTAGATGAGGAAGGGGGGGTTATTATTTATCCTAAAGTGATCCTTCAAATGCATACTAAGAAGCTACAGTCCAAAATGATTATAGAGTATATAATCAAATGGAAGAATTTACCTTCTGAAGATGTTACCTGAGAGGATTAAGCCTTCATGTAATAAAATTTGAGATTTCTTCAATGTTGAAGAAATTTTTTTTAAAGGGGATAGGAATGCTATGCCCTTAACCATTGGTGTGTCTAGGGATATGTGTTACAGACTTGTGGCTTGCATAACCCTTTTGTATATTATTTTACATTTGTACATAAACTCATATGTTTATTAGGTCAGACTATGGGTTATCCATGGCCTTGGTAGACTATAAATAGGGGATAGGGTTAGTTGTTCATCATCATATCAAAGTATTCATTTCTTATTGCAAGCATTTTAGATGTTTCCCACTTGAAGTGGCTTATCTATTATTCATATTTTATGCTATATTTCCATATCATTGTGATCTATTTCTATTATTCTTCTTATTTTGTGAAGTAATATCATTACAAAATTTCCATATACACATGCATTTGAGATGCATGTTCTTAGATGTAGCATATAGATGCATAACATTATATATCAATTGGTATATATTCAAAGCACATGGTACTGGTTCATACACATATATAATATTATAGTTTACAATTTTAATGATAAATATTTGAGATTTCACTTCATACTTGTTGACATTGAAGTCATGATGGGGACATGAATTTTTTTCATTATCTTTTGATCATATATTTATTTATACACTGAGAGAATTTGATCAAACTTGAGTTAAAATATATAATTTAAATTTATTTCATGATGGAGTTATGAACAATATTCATTATATTTCAATAATGTATATGTTTTATAAGGATTAAACTTGATAAAAATTGAGTGAAACTATATAATTGAATATATAAGCCAATTATAATGGTTGATTCAATCATAATTCTAGTGAACTCATCATGTCATTCTCATTTATTTCTTAAGTAGTTATTTGGGTTAGTAAATCATATAATTCTTCCCATATTTATAAGGGTTGGAGCATGTTACATTTCCAACCTAAGGGCTTGCATAGCTACACAAATTTAGGGTGCAATCACCCCAAATCTCCACATACCTCAATAAATAACTACATGTTCTCCAATGATTCAACAAGGAAACATCATCTCCAACAAGTTTTAAGGAAAACATGGTTTTAACCAATGCATAGTTATACTCTTTCATTGTTATTTAATTTTCAAAATTCTATTCTATCAACATTGATTACTACATGTTTATTATAAGTTTCACTATTTAGTGATTTTCACAGTTGGAGTTTCCTACCAAAGACAAAGTGTTTTGTACACACTCAGGTATATATTTTCCTTTTAATTTATAAATTACATTACTAGAATAAATGTGGGAACATTTTTAGATACTAAATTTTATAATCAAGTACTTGACATTGACAATATTAACATAAATTTACCACACAAGATGTGCGGACATAAATTTGGTCCTAACCCACCATTAGGTCATGTAGATAATATGAAAGTTTTAAGTTTCACATATATCCCTAGACCTTTAGTTTAAACTTCCTATGCATGGGTTAGTAACTTAAGACCTAGTGAATATCACTAGTCAATATTGACTTGAGTCTGGAATTATAAACCTCTCTCCCAATAAAGACTATTTATTAAGATCAAACCTTTTCTTAGGGTCAATCCATCTACCTAATGTGTTGGTAGCATGAAAAATTACCTAATTGGAATCATATATACAAATAAAGGCATCATTTGATAGGTGACTTGAAACTTATCTGGTACACATCTAGACACTATTGTACATTGAGAGAACCTGCCCTATTCTTCCCAAATTATAAATCAATCACTAGGAGTAGTCAAAATCCATGTTTAAGCATACCAAATCCAAGTCAAATTAATAATAATTAAGTATAAAATCCACATAATAATTTAAATCATATAGTGAAAGAACATAATTGCATAATCACACTAGGTGGGAGAACTACATGTTGCTTGGTTTCCATCCTTAGAGTATTAGATACATAAATATTAATCAATCATCAATGAGGGTGATTGGGGTCATCTCAACCCATTACACTTTCCAAATTTAAATAGGTTTATATTCATCATAAGGTTTCAAGGTGAAGGAGACTGATTTATAGAGTTTTGCACATCATTAGGGTTTGACATCGCACACATAGAGATTTTAGAGATAGTTGAAGGTGACCGTATTTTAGTAAAAGTAATTATTGACCACTATAGGTTAGTATTGACATTGGATATTAAACCAAATCTTAAAAAAATGACCTATGTAGGTATAAACCCAACTCTTAAATCTAGGCAAATCACAAGCACACTTCAATCTATTTCTATTGTAAGAATATAATCACGATCATAAAAATAACTAGAAAAGCTAAGTACTCATTCTTTTATTGTACTTACTATTTTTAGTGTATTCTATTTGTCAAACTATTGAAATTAATTTCAATATTATACATTAATATGTATGATTTAATTACATATTAATAAATATGAATTTATATGCTAGTTTCTATTAGGTTAGGGTTTCTAAAACTAAATCAGGGTAAAATATCTTCATAGGAATACACATTTACATGATGAATTTTTACATGTAACTAGATATGAAATTAAAATGAATGATAAGGTTGAAACATATGAGGAACAAATATATGGGATATTTATATATATTAATTCACCTTTTAGAGGCATTTATTACACAATAGGTGTTGAGACTACTAGTATTAAAACTAATCCCATGTATACACCTTTTGCTACAAATATGATGTCCACTTATGGTATGGAGGAAACACATAAAAATCCCTTAGATCACTATGGTTATCCTTACCTAGATTAATACCTTTTGAGTTTAATACTTAGGTCACAACATATGAAACTATACAAGTTTCTATGGCTAATGTTCAAATATTAGTATTGACAATTATTGATATTCAAAATAAGGTTACACAGTTATAGAAAAACTCTTATAGAGTGGGCCATACTACTGATTCTCATGTGTTATGACATTATCCATTAAATCTTGATATTTCAACATATATTTTATGAATAGGTTTTGTGTTTCCTAATCTTAAATTATATTATGGTAATGGTGATCCAAAACAACATCTTCTAGCCTTTCACATAACATGTCTAAACTATGCATCTGATTATAAGTTAGTGACTAAATTATTTCCACAAAGTCTTAAGGATTGTGACTTAAATTTGTTTTATGATATATATTTAAAATAAATATATCCCTTTAACCTATTTTTTGATCAATTTATATCACACTTTTCAAACAACATTAGTGAGATGATGTCTTATGCTCAAATTGTAAAAATCAAGCAAGGGTTTAATGATCCTGTCACTGATTATGTGCTCTGATACATGACTATGATCTTGAAGATGAAAAGTTAAATAGAATATATGGATTCACATGATATATTAAAGTAAATATTTCTTTCCTATTTACATGAATCTATTGTGTTTAAGAAATTTCAATCATTTAATGACCTATGCCACATGGTTAAAGATTGAGAAGTTAAACTTATTTCAATTAATAAGCTAAAGTATGGGTATAACCCTCCAACCACTTCTAGTGAAAATCTTCCAAGTTTAAAACATAAAATAAAAATAAAATTATAATTATAATTATAATTATGTAAAATTAATAGTTAACATAATTTCACAGCTATCTATTTAGCTTGTTCTCTCAACTCTACAAAGGAAAAAATTTACACATTTACTAAAAACTCCTCTCAAGGTTATACAAAAGTTCATGGAAATATATTGAGGAATATGTAAATTAGTAAATAAATATGTAATAATTAACCTACTAATTTGTGTAAATAGATTGTATTTTTTCCTTTTTTAAATATAGTAGGAATTGAGAGAGATTAGAGCTTAGCTTATTCTAGCTGATCTAGACTAAGACAAGGTCTGATACTAGAGGATCAAGACTAATAAATAGTTGTAAGTATCTTATTCATTTTTTGATTGGATAGAAGTGCAAAAAATAAGACACCTTGTTATCCGATGTTGTAGTATTATTTTGGCACTATTGTCCTAAGGCTAAAATCTTTCTGGGTTTTGTTCAGAATGCATGTGTTACCCTATCACTAAAATTTTAGGGTCTAGGAGATCACAAAACTCATTGTGTGCCTATTTTAATATTAAAAACTCTTAATAGCTCCTAGTGCTTCAACTTAAATACAAAATTGGGAAAGAGAGAGAAGGGGTTAGTGTGTAAAGGATACATGGGATGCACTTTATACCCCATGCATGGGAATGTTACCTACATACCAATACTCTGAAGAGGGATCAAGCTAATGTAGTTATCCCATTGAAGTTATTAATGCAATTTATGTATGATAAATGTAACTAGAATGTGAAATAAGATGTGCTTTAGCTAGCTATGGATTGGTGCAATGAATTGAGTAGGCTTGAAACAATATTGGAAGGCTATGTGCAAAGAATGAGAAAGAGTGATCGAGTGTACTTACTTGTATTATTGCATCTCTATTATAAATGAGTGCCAACCCTTATAAATGGAATTTTATAGGGAAACTAATGATCATGGGTTAAATGAATTTACATGAGGCTGATAGGGAAAAAGATAAGGAACTAAAAAATTTAATCATTGGAGGCAAAAGTGAACTTAGACAACATCACCAAAAATAAGACACCTTAGGTTTCAATGCTCCTATCTTATTTGGGCATTGTTGTCCTAAGGAGATGAGACCTAGGGGAATGAATCTGGGTTTGAAAGGGTTTCTTGGGTCTAAGAGGGCTAAGTTCAAAAAGCTTTGGATGATTGGGAATTAATGAAAGAAGTAGCCTAGAAGGGTTATGTGAGCCAATAGGAGGACCTATGGTTTGAGTGTCTTAGCCATACTAACATTATACAATTTTACATTTTACATGACTATATTTTCCCCCCATTTATTCTAGTGATACAATAAATTGAAATAGTAAGATAAAATAAAATAAGAAGCATACCTGAACTTAACTGTAAGGCTTAATCTCATGAAGCTGTGTGATGTTGGATTGCATAACAAGAGCACACTTGTGAATTATGAATCTGTAATGAAAACATAAAGTAGATAAGTTATTACTAGGTATGATATATCTAAAATAATAATGTACAATAGCTAAGTAAGAGGAAGAAAAAGGAATGAATACACCTCATCATTTATGCAAACCAATACAAAACTTGTTGTGACACTAAAATGTGCTCGATGATGTCGAGTGTGTGTTGAATCAAGAGTAATATCATGAATAGATATGAGTAATCAATTCCCTATAAAGTGGCTCAAGAATTAAAAGGCTATCCCTTTGTCTTGTTAACAAATCATGCATGTGTTAATCAATGTCTAGACTATGTGTCCAATCTCCCTGAATAGGTGGCTCAAGAATACAAAGGTTACCTAGACTTTTGGATCCATTATTGACCTATGAATTAAATCCATGAATTGATACTAGTATAGAATATATTTCATATGAGATGGCTCATGGATCCCATGAATATGATGGAAAAATAACAATGTGGCATGGATAGCCTGAATGTGTGATGGAAACTAGGCCACTCTTGGTCATTTCAAAAGATGGAGGTTAGGCTTGTATGAAAGTCTCTTCAAAACTAATGGAAAATTCTTATGTGAAAGCCAACTCAAGAACTTAATTACTTAAAAAGCTAAAATTATATGAAATTTTAACTCAAATGTGATGCCAACCACCTACAGATGGAGTAAGGCATGCAATTGCTGAGAATGCCTAGAATAAAACTAAAATCAGAAAGAAAAAAGGATCAATCTACCATACACATTGCCCCTAATAAATGATGTCTAGAACATGTATTTTTATCTAAAAGTTATTTAAATTTCCTAATCTAAAATAAAATTGAGAACCATCATGCCACACATGATAACCCACTATATCTAGGAAAACTATACTAAAACTACTGAATCTAGGTGATCTAGAAGTGTAAAAACTATCCTTGAATTTAAATTTTTGCCTTTTATAGAAACCCCAAGTGTTTTATTTCCTAGATAAAAGTTCCAAAATATATAAACCCTTATGTTTGATTCTACTATCCATTTTTGGTGTTGTTGTCTAGTGTGAAAACTGACTGTTGATCTGAAACTATCACTAGTTTTTTACTCTAGTTTGACTAGATTGACCTCTAGATTTTATATTGAGTGGTTTAAATGTTACTATTTTGACTATTAGTAGCTTTGGTATCTGTGATAAAACCCCTATTTGATGCCCCCTCTTTTGAGGGTAGGAATGATGAACCTACAATGACTACCCTCAGAAGAAAAGAGTCCTATAAGCATGTTAAGCTATATAGATATATGATATAGCATTTTATATTTGATAATATGTTTCAAGATATAGCAATGTTTGTATTATGAGATTGTTAGATCAATAGGGGTATTCCCAAATAGATGTAATAATGTAATAACATGTGCATGATACTAAAATGAACTGCTAATGTTAGATATTAGTTGTTAGTTTGTTAGTAAGCATAGAGGGATGGATGATGATGTCCATCATGACATCTAATAAGCAAGATAAATCCATGATTGGAATCATGGAATTGCACAAAGTGAGGAAAAAATAATCAAAAAATAATATGAATCAATAATCATACAAGGGTAGACAAGGGGCCACACAAATAAGGGGCATGAACATATGTAAATCAAACTAAAAGACAAGCATGTAAGGCATGTTCAAATTCCACATACACATACAAGTGGAAGAAGCAAAGTCGGAACAAGGTCCACAAGCACATGAAAGAGTACAAACAAAATACATTGGTAGATGTCCTAAGGCATACACATGAATAGAATCAAAGGACATTGGCTTTTTGTCTTAAGGTAAAAATAGAAGATAATCAAGAACTAGAAAGTGTAATTACATAAGCTATGATATCACAAAATGAAATTAAAACTAAGAGCTAGAAGATATAACCACATCTAAATAATCAAATCAAATGTGAAAGTATGAAAATTATGTGTAGTACAAGACTAGGTATATGCTAAAAAATACACAAGTGATAGGTACTAGTGAAATGTTGATGTATTAACATGTGTAATCTATATAGTAATGTGCATCAATATGATAACTTAGAGTGTGTAGTGTAGGAATGACATAACTTGGAAGGTGTAGTCATGTAGAATATGCCCCTAGTGGGTATGTATATCTATGTGTGTCTTGAATGTAGAAGTAGAAGTGCCCCCTCCATGTGTAGAGTGAAGCAATCAAAGAGCTGAATGTCACTACACACACTTAAAAGAGATCAAGTGAAGCATGGTAGTGTAGATAAATCAACATACAATAACTTGAAATATTGAATGTAAGTATTAGCATGATAGTAGTAATGTAAACATGGATGATACATACAATCAAAAATGTTTTTGGTGTTTTTGAAACATTTGAATGTTTTTTGTATTTTTGAAAATATTTGAACTATGTCCAATCAAGTAGGAGATAATATGTACAATCAATACTAGAAATAAGTGATACTAATCAGTGAGTCTTGAATGAGACTCCCTGTCATGGTGTCTTATATCAAATAATGGGATCATGCATGATCATGAGGCATGATGGAGTGTCTAAGATTATGTAGCTAATATCTATGTACATTGTAACTGCTCGAAAATATTTGAAGTGAAAACTAAATTTAGGGTTCCCCTATGAATCTAGGAAGTGGATGTAACTATAAGGATCTTAGAGACCCATCTAAAAGTAGGAAAAGAAGCTCTATGAATAGGTTCTCTTTGTGTAGCTATATGAGATCACAATGTAACTACTCTAGGTGTGAACACTTTAGCTAGAAGATATCTAGAATCCTAGAACTATAGGGGTGTATGAAAAATTTATACTAGTGATGGATGCTATAAATATGGCTAGATCAAAAGTGGAAGCTATATAAAAACTAGAGGAGAAGCTAAAACTAGTGGGAGAACTGAAGCTAGTGACTAGAAGTTGGTATATGGCTCTGAAGTGGGGAGTGGTGACTCATAAATAAATATGAAAAATATAATAACCTGATTATCATGAATTAATTTCATGCATCTATGAACTATAGAAGGTACTACCCTAAGTTTTTGAATCCATGGTCAACCAAGTAATATGTCAAAAACTCCTGCACTGGGAATTATAGTGAATGGTGTGGCCACATATGTAGGACCAACCTATAATAAAATTACTATCTCACCCAATGAAATCTCTATATGCCCACTAAAACCACTAATAAATCTATCTATCAGAGTGATATCCTTCTCTGAATAACCCAAATGTTGTAGAACTGTGAAAGTGCACATGTTAAGATTGGAACCATTGTCAATGAGTACACTATGAATAGGCTGATTTTGAATATGTGCTCTAATAAATAGTGCATTGTAACTTGTATTATCAAAATCAATCTCATGATATGAAAAGATATCAAAGGCCTAGCTAGAACTCTAGACTCATACACCCCTATCATACCACTCAAAGGATGTGATTCCACTGAAGGTGCCTAGTATGTATGGTGAACACCTAATGTGTCCCTTTTCTCTTGTTTATAATATTGTGGAAATGGATTTGAATTTTTTTAAAAATCTTTCTCCTATGTTGGTTTTGCATTTGGAGGCCCAACTAAAGTTCCTAGATCAAGTAGATTATCATCTATTTAGTCTTGTATCTTATGGCACAAAATGATGCATCTATTTGTGGTGTGGCCTATTGCCCTATGAAAATTACAAAATGCATGCTAATCATATCCCTATGGAAGAGGATTTGTTGGATCTACTTCTCAAATAGGAGGGAGAGTGATGATGTTACATTCCAATAACTACTATAAAACCTTGACTAGAGAAACTAGTAGATTGGGAAATGCATGATGAGGAGGTGTTGATAAAATCACACATTGAGGGGGCTCTGAAGCCATATTGACTATTGGTTGATTTTGATTCTTGTTGTCACTAATTATTACCTTGTATGGAACTTTTATATTACTCTTGTTGTTTGTGTTTGAGATACTGGAATACTTTATTTTTCCCATTGAAATTAGTTTGAATTCTCTTCCTTTGAGTGTATGACACAATTCATTGAAGGAAGAAAATATTTCGAATCTAATAGATTCATTTAGTTCTGGTAAAAGGCTCTATTTGAATATGTCCTATATCTCTTGATCAACCATGGGGCTAGTTAAGTTAGCCAAAATAGTCTTGTATCTAAAAACATAATTTGTGAGATGCTCATTTGACCTTTGTTTCTATTGTATAATTTTTGCATATGAAATCTTATCACCAATGTTGATACTGAAATGTGATAGGAACATGTCTACTAAAGGATTGAATGCCATGACCAACTGATTTGGTAGACTATAAAACCATTGTAAAGCATAATCCTTTAAGCTCCATGGAAATTTTTTGGTAAGTAGTTAGTCATTGGGTGCATAATCCAAACATGATGTGAAAAGTTATCAAAGGTGTCTCTAGATCACCCTTTCCATCATAAATCTTAAACTTGGGTTGAACAAATCCTTGTGGCAAGGGTGTATAAATAATGTGACATGCCAATGGTGTTTTTTGTAAAGCAAAAGAATCCAATGCTTGTGTAGTTATAGAAGTACCTTGCTCAAGATGTTTTACCTTAGATTTAAGATATCTTATCTCTTGCATAAGGGTTGCCACATTAGGAGATAGGGATGTACTAGTTATATCTGGTGGCATGGAAGAAGGTTGGGCTACTATAGGAGGTTGTCGAGACATAGTTTCCCCTATAGTGTTATTTACAACTTACTGCTCTGTGGTTTGAGAAGATTACCCATTGGTTACTTTTTTCTATTCTTATTATAAAATTCTAAGCATGTCATCTTGCATATCTAGATGTTTGGTTAAGAGTTCTTGAAGTTCTCTTTTGTTGGTTTCATCAAAACTGGTATATTGAGCCATTGGTGAAGTAGGAAAACAATTTGAAATGTTATTAAATATGCTTTAATAGGAAATGTGATAGAAATGGAAAGTATTGAATATAAGAAATGTAAATTCTGAAAAATAGTGAATTAGAATTTGCACAAAAAGGATACTGAGCTACCAAACATGTAAGGTGATACCTCAAAAGCAATTAGGTGCTAGTATATGTAACTAGATATTTTTCAAAAATATTATTTACAAAATACTATAAACTTTTGAATTTGAAATTGATTTTCTAAATTATATTTTCAAGTAAAAATGCAAAAAAATGATTGGAAAAATAACTAGGAACTAGTTGATACAACTAGGGTTTGAAAATATTTTTTTCAAAATTAGTATAATAATTTGAAACATTTGCTATGAATTTGTATAATTTAGCTTGAAAAATTTATGAAAAAATTATATAATATTTTTTAAATTAGTAATATATTTTTCCTAGTGGTTTGAAAGTGTTTGTATGCAAATAGGACCTAATATGTGCAAACTAGGGTTTGGGTGAATTTATTGAAAATATTTCAATTAATTTGTAGTTTTTTTATTTTTAAATTTAGGAAAAATCAAGAAAATATTTCAAAAAATTAGAAATAATTATCCTTAGGTTTTAAGGGTTTTTTTGCAAAAATTTGAACTAAGTTGAGTTCACCAAATGTTTTATTATTTTTAGAATATTGGAGTTATATTCATAAATAATAAAGGGGTTGAGCTAAGTAAATTAGTAAATAAATATGCAAGAATTAAACTACTAATATATGTAAATAAATTGTATTTTTTCCTTTTCTAAACATAGTAGGAAGTGAGAGAGATTAGAACTTAGCTTATTCTGACTGATTTAGACAGAGACAAGGTCTGATACCGAAGGAGCAAAACTGAGAAATAGTTAGAAATAGGCCTCTCAACTTAATTGATTGATTGGATAGGAGCACCAAAAATAGGAAACCCTATTGTCTAACATTGTAGTCCTATTTTGTCATTATTGTCCTGAGGCTGAAAGCTTTTTAGGTTATATTTGGAATGCTTATTTTACCCTATGACTAAAATTTTAGGGTCTAGGACCTCACAGAGCTTATTGTGTGCATGTTTTAATATTAAAAACTCTTAGGAGCTCCTAGCTCTTGCAATTGAATACAAACTGGGGAAATAAAGAGAAGGGGTTAGTGTGTAAAGGATACACTAGATTCACTTCACACCCCATATGTGGGCATGCTACCTACATACCAATACTCCAAAGAGGGATGAAGAAAATGTAGTTCTCCCATTGAGGTGCTTGGTATAATTTGTGTATGATCAATGAAACTATAATGTGAAATTAGATGTGCTTTAGCTAGCTAGGGACTGGTGTAATGACTTGATTAGGATTGAAATAATGTTGGATGGTTGTGTGCAAAGAATGAGGAAGAGTGCTCAAGTGTACTTGCTTGTATTCTTGTGTCTCTATTGTAAATGAGTGATAACCATTCTAAATGGACTTTTAATGGCCTTTTATTGGGAAAATAATGATCATGGGTTAAATTAATTTGTGTGAGTCTGACAAGGAAAAAGATAAGGAACCAAAAGAATTTGATCATTGGAGGCAAAAGTGAACTTGGATAACAACACCAAAAATAAGATACCATGGGTTCCAACATTCTTTTCCTATTTAGGTGCTATTGTTCTAAGGGGATGAGACCTAGGGGGATGGATCTAGGTCTAAAAGGGTTGCCTAGGTCTAAAAGGGATAAGTGTAGATAGATTTGGATTACTAAGAATTAGTGAAAGAAGTAGCCTGGAAGGGTTATGTGAGCCAAAAAGAGGACCTATGGATTAGGTGTCTTAAATCATACTGAAGTTGTATAATTTCACATTTTACATGACTACAAAATATTATACACCCTCCCAAAAAAGAGGTTGATATGAGTAATCCTCAAGAAAAGGGATATGGTATAAATGTATTTTGTGACTATCAATGAGGTATGTGACATTCAACTAAGAGAGGCACCAATTTATGACATAAGATACATGATTTAATAGAAGAAAACATAAGTGATCTTAATACATCTACAAAATAATCATGAATACAACCTAATGTGATTGATATGTTTTAAGACATTTAATAATAATTTTCATAATCGTGTGGCTCAAGAGATTATTCCTCAACCCTATATGCATATGACTTATATTGTGCATCTCACCTACCTTTATATACTAATATAATCGAGGAAGATCATCCTCTAGATGGGATTATCGACACATTTAAAACTACACATAGAGATATACCTACTATTACATATGAGGAACATGATATTATTGAAGATGAGTATTTTTTTGAGTCATTATTTGTACTTTCATATATAGATCAATAAACTCTACATAATATCATGTTAGATATCTATTCAAGTGAAAATCTATGGACCATGACTCTCTTTACTAGTCTTAGATATATCCAAGATGGTTTTTTGAAACAAAAAAGATAATTAAAGGATTGTATGGACATATAAATCACCCTTAGGATGTATTGTTCTACCTCTTTAGGTAGGAAATGAATTAATTAATACATTATTCTTAGTTATATTGAGCAAGGAGTCTTTGACACATTATTAGGATTTCCTTGGATACATAAAATACATCTAGTATTATTTATAGTATATAGATGTATGAAGTATGTAAATCCTAATAGGATGGTCACAATTTTAGGTATTCCAAATGAATATCCTCTTTGGTAGGAGATTATTCATCCAACACCCCACCCCCACTATAGTCAGTTGTACAACTTGTCAAGGTTCATTCAACTCAGGCTACTCTAAGGAAGATAATGGATTTTCCTAGATACCAATATTATAACGTCCATAAAAAATGAAGAACTAAGACCTATGCATGAGCTGTATTACTTATTTACATGACTTTTTTGCTTTGTCATATATAATACAATATATATCTAGTTTTTTATATACACATGTGTTTCACGATATACATGAGTGAGATGTAGGACATATAGGTAATCTATGACATAGACATGCATATCCAAACTTTATTACACCCGAGAACTACTTTCCTATATTAGGGACAAGCTCTTAATGTGACATATAGCTAATTTACATAGGTTTTATCATTATACAACTATTTCATTACTCAAAGAACACTAATTTATATTAATTATCATAAATTTATCATACTCATACTATTTATATTGTTATTTCACTTGATACTATATTTTTATATATGTGATGATGACTTAAATTGATTATGTATGTTAGTCTTACCTTTCATATGTGTATTCAAAAAAATTAACATTCAATGATAAAACAGTGCCCTTGTGACCATCCCATTATACATAACTCATGATCAATTCTATCACTCTAAGCTACTATTCATCTACTTATATGTAGATAATACCTACCTTGAGAAAATTCTAATGTTTTATCTTCCTAAACCTCATTCCAAGTAGCCTAAGCTCATCCCTTGACTAATGTAAAATTCTATCATAGTTATCTCTACTTCTTAGATAAGTATGCTCCTTTAGGACTCTCACACTCACCAATATCATCTGAATCTACCAACCAAGTCCTATTTAGAAAATAATGGCTAATTGATCAAATTTAATTTCAATTAATGGGTCATCCCACATGTTTATGAAGTTACATTTAATTAAATTCTCTAAAAACCATTATAAATGCATATTTTCCATTCATTTATTCACTAGATGGTAAAAAACTTGTATATTGAAAATACCAAAATTATTATAAATTCACATTGAGAAGAAAACACCTATTCTTCCTAATCCAGAGTCCACACAACCCAAGTAGCCTTGAGATAAGTCCACATACACCTCCAAGGTTGTATGTCATTGTTTAAGCACATAATTAAACTAGTATTGCACCAACATATACCATTACACTAATATTTTACACACACCACCATAGCATTGGATAACTACATGGATTTTTATTCCTTATGGAGTATTTATATTATGCAATGCTCAACATAGGGGGTGTTGAGATCAAGAAAAACTTTATCTACTAACCCCTTTTATCCATCTAGAACATTTGTTTGTATTTGATTACTAAGCTAGGGTTCTAAGTGAAGAATAAGGTATACCATGACTTTCATGATATATCAATAAAAATAAAATATATACATAGGACCAACAAGTGAAAATTTATTTAAAAAATTTTACATAAAGAGAAAAACCCTTTTCAGACATAAGTGCTCCCTATAGATGATAGTACAATGCAACCTAGTCTAGATAGCGTGGCCTCATCCAGAGATAAAGTAAATCCCTATTATAGATTCACAACAAATTTAATTAGTCACCTACTCCATATTGAATTTATATAGATCTGAATCCTAGCTAATTTATATTTTATTCTTTTCCATTTTAGCTTTTCCCCATAAATAGTAAGTTCCAAATCAAAAATATTTAATTTATATTTATTTTAAACATTTTGATTTTATGCAAAAGTTTGTCATAATTAGAATTAAAAATTGTGTAATTCACCAATTTAGATCAAACATATTGGTGATCCCATTTTACATATTAAATATTGTAAGATATAATTTTACCAATGGTTTTATTCTAAATTTATTTATAGGTAAATTTTGATTTCTTTATTATGTTGGACTATTTGCTAGTATTAGCTTGTTTCTCTCTTCTTATTATCATTTTTATATTTGAAAAATTTAGAATGGCTAAAAACGAATATTTTCCTCCTCCTAACCCTAAAAATGGTTATAACTAGTTTTCCTCTAACTAGGTCCATCTTATCACTATCCTAAAGGGCAAAGAGGCCCATCCTATAGTGTCAAATGAAGGCAACCAACATGTTTGTATGTTGAGTATGATGCCAATTTAGGAAATTTATTATTAGTGTTATAATTTTTTTATTTGGTGATTTGTGTGTTTATTAATTTTATTTAAGTTATTTATGTCCTAGATTAATTTTTTGATCAATTTTGGACACTTTTTGATAATTTCCTAAAAAATAGCTGAAATTGCTAGTTAAGTTGAGCTCACTATTTGAGTACTGAAGTGAGTTTCAAAGTTGTAGGTCACCTTTTATAAATTGTGTTAACTAAAATTAAGAGTAATTTAATCAATATAATATCATATAGGGATTGTGGATGCCACTTTTGTCTAATTATAGCTTGTGGTAGTCAACTGATACTGACTTCGTATATGATAACCAAAAAGCTATCAACTAGTGTTAGTGGTACTCTTAGTTTTATCTTGAATTTATTTTTGTTTAATTTTCATTATCTATGTGTCTCATTTAATAAATATAATTATATATTACTTAGTTTTTAAGTAAATTTCTTTATTTAGTTTTAACTTTATATTTTTATTGAAATAACTTGTCATGCAAGTTTCTTATATTTGGCCAATTTTTGTCTTTATTGTTAATAAAATATTTGTGCATAAGTGTGGTAAAATAATTCATTTTGGAAATTAATTTTGCATATTGTTATCTCTGATTTTTTACTGTAGTTATTCACAAAGGAAGACCAATAAACTTATGTTTTTGGTTTTTGTAGACACTAAATCTAAATTATATAACACCTTAGTCTTGTACACTTAGAAAATACCTATCATGGCTATAAATTTTAATTATAAGACCTTATCACTACTAAAACCCTATAAACCTAATCATTATTCTTATATGCCAATTTTAGACTTGTATTTTTTTATAGCTTCTCAGATACTTGCATCCCAACTAGACACCTATGTCAATGAAGGTGTCCTTTTTTCAAATAATTGTTCAGTGCTAAAAATCATCCAATTTATAAATTAAATGTATCCTAAATTTCAACATAAGTTCTTTAGTCCAAAATAATTTCAAAAAAAAATTGGTATATATACAAAATGAACCCTTATTCATTCCTCACCTAGTAAATACGAAGAACTCATAAGACTACTTACCAAGAGCACTCAATCAAACTTTCAAGTGAGAAAAACCTAACTTATCCATTCCTATTTCCAATTAGTCATAGGTTTATTATACTAATATGTCTAATGTACTAAAAGAACATCCCATAAGCCATATTTTTCAAGTTACAATCTAGGTCACTCTATGTACTTGATTGTCACATATTACATACATACAAAAAAATACCTAAGGGAGAACTACATAAGTTTGATTCCCTATTTGGAGTATTGGATATGTAGGCAATTGACATTAATATAGGTTTCCTAGGGTCAACTTGACATTGTGTGCCCATTAACCCATTTTTACCACATTAAATCCAAGGGTGAGGAAGCTAGGGTTTGTTCATTTGACAAAGAGTGATAGCCTATGTATGTGATATGTATACATCATAAGAAAGGTGACTCAAAACCCATAAGGTTCTAGGTGGTCACATCTATATCAAGTCACTATTTTTTATTAGACACCTGCATCTAACTTAGACATCAATATCGACACAACTATCTAGATCTATTGCAAGTGTTAGAAGCCTTAGAGTGAGAAATTATATAATTTGAAGACTCTTCCAAGGTCTTGATCTAGTATACTTCTACCCTATTTCATCCCCAATTTGCATGTATATAGTAAACCAATAAAGTAATCTTGTTTTTAATTTATTTAAATATCAATAGAGAGTTGTACTTCATATTTTTGGCTTATCTCAATATTTAAATTTAGAATATTTTTTAAATAAATTTGAAAATTAATTGTCTTGTTATATATATGTTTATTACTCTTGTGCTTATTCATTTCTATATTCTTAACCCTAGATGACCTCACACTATTAATTTAGGGTTAAATATTTGGTGAACTTGACCATTGACCTCAAAACCCTAGATGGCTTAGGGTTTTCTACTTTTCTTACAAATTATAATTTTTGATTTTTTAAGATAACTAAAAAGTTAAAAGTAAAAAAAATATTTTTCTATAAAAATCATGTCCGATATGGAAATATCTCTTAGTTACTTAATTTTTTAGTAAATAATAATAGTTATCACTTGTTATGTTTCATGCATGATGAAATCAATAAAATATCTAAGGTGTCCCAAATACAATCACTTCAAATCAAATGCATATTTGCATAAATCTTATTGTTATAATGCTTATAATGAACTCCCACCACACAAAGAATCAAAGGTAGTGCATGAAACAACCATGTTATCCCTACCATACTACAACTTATTTTAATGATGTTATTTGTAAAACTTCACTCTTGGAACTACTACATCATTATTCCCATTATAGGATGTTCTTTTGGATGCACTATGTATGATCATAATACCAAGTAATGTGGAACCACCATATATGGCCTTTATGTTAATCTCAATAAAATGGACTAAGCATAATATATCCTTGGAAAAAAATATTTAGCACCTTAACATATTGTAAATTATTTCTTACCATTATACATTTAGGTATTTTTGTGAAATAAAATATTCAAGACATTACTTGTGGATAATGGTTTGAACCTCAACATTTGTAATATATATTTTCTTTCCTTACTTGACATTGAGGATAAAGACTTGAAATATTCAAGTATGAGAATCAATGGATTTGATAACATTTCATGCCAAGTATTGGGGTAAATAACATTGAATATTAATGTGGGACCCCATATATTAGCTACTTTATGCCAAATTATTCCAAATAATTTAAATTACAATATAATTTTGGGATGACCCTAGATACATGAAATATATGGGGTCCCCTCTAATTTACACACATGCACAAAATTTAGCCACTAGGGATTTAATTACACATGTCTAATGGATACTTATCCCTTCAAACATTATGCAATGGTTTAATGAATGAATACTCAACCAAAATCATATGACCATGAATTTAGTTCTTGACATTAGATAAAATATGGGTATAAATGATAATGGTTTGAAAAATGATTAATCTATATCCCAACCCTTCTCTCCTACAAATAATACAAATTGACAAGGCTTGAGATTTTAAGAAAAAATTGTAAGTCATAAACACAGTACTCATAGTGAGCCTTATTTTCTAAGGGCCAAATCTATGCATTTACCTAATTCTAACATATATCTAAAAATGGTAAACCCTCATTTGATTAATGAAAATAATTTGCTAAAAATTTTGACATTAGATGAGTTCTTGAATGATGAGTCATTTCTAGAGTAATTTAGGGCATATGAGCATGTACCTTCCTTCTATCCTAAGAATATATTTCATCATGCCACCTCTAATCATTCTCACTTTAGTGAGAATGATGTTACTAATGCCCAACATGATGCACCTAATACTATTCCTAGTGAACCATTTATCATAGAATGATCCAATTTGTTAAATGAATAAACAACATAATATAACTATGAAACTAAAAATATCCTCAACTAGTACTAATTAGTCTAATGATGTAAGAGGATGGATAAAAAACTTATCGATAGGTCCTACATGATTTCACATTACTATTTGCTTGGGTTTACTCAAATATGCCTAGGATTGACCCATCAGTGGCAATGCACACTATATTATTATATATAGATGTAAAACTTGTTAAAAAAAAGATTCATAAAATGCACTTTAAAGTGGTATTACTATTAAAACATGAGATTAAAAAAATCTTAGATGAAATATTCATAGGAGGTATTACACATTATGATTGGTTTTATAAAATTGTATTTGCTACCAAACTTAATGGAGACATCCAATGTTGCACTGATTACATTAAATTGAATAATGCCTGTTAAAATGATGATTTTCTATTACCTAACTTTGATATCATTGTCAACTCTACAAACAGATATGAAAAATTTTAATTTATGAATGGTTTTTATGGATATAACCAAATAAAAATCAACCCAACAAACCAATAAAAGACAACATTTACTACTCCATAGGGCACATTTGTCTATACTATCATACTTTTTAGACTCAAAAGTGATAGAGCAACATATCAATGGAAAATGATGCACATTTTTCATGATTTTATTCATAAAAGTATCGAGTATTATGTCAATTATTTACTTGCCAAATTCAAACAATGCCAAGAACATGCTACTAATCTATGACAAATATTTAACTACTTATGAAAGTTTAATTTGTGGTTAAATCTTTAAAAAATGTGTTTTTAGAGTATCTTAAGAAATATTATTGGGTAAATTATTTCTTAGTTGGGCATCGAGATTGATCCTAAACAATTAAAATATATTGTTGAGATGCCACCACCAACTAATTTAAATTAGTAAGAATGTTTACAATGTAGAATTTAGGTCATTCAATGTTTCATCACTCAGTTGGCTGATAAAATAATTCATTTCATGTGTTTGATAAAAAAAGACACAAAATTCACATGGGATGACATTTTTTTTTATTAAAGCTTTAATAAAATCAAAGAATATTTAACAAACCCACCAGTTTTCATGCCTCCTATACTAAATAGACCATTACTCATTTATATCTCAATAACTCATGAGGCCCTTAGAGGCCTATTAGCAAAATATGATGATGATAAAAAATAGCATGAAATATATTACATCAGTCATCAATTGGTTGATTATGAATTCAAATATATAATATCAAAAAAATAATGTCTAGCATTGGCTTTTTTTACATAAAAATTATGACACTAGTTTCTCAACAATGAGGTCCATGATATAATTAAATAAATACATTGAAGTTTCTTATTAAATTTTATATCTCAAAAATCAATAAAAGGTCAAATTGTAGCCAATTAATTAGTTTCATCTCAATTTCCTAATCTTTTTCCAATTACCTAAGTTTTTCGTGATGAATTTTAAGTATATAATGTATCTTCAAATACATGGACAATTTTTTTGATGGATCTAGATGTAGGATAGGCTCAGGTGTATCTATCATAATTTACACCCCCAAGGAGGAATACATGACATTATCATACATATAAGCTTTTTATTTTAAAAATAATATAATAGAGTATAAGGTTTTAATAATTAGATTATCAATAGCATAAAAGCTTTACATAAATAACCTTCAAGTTTTTGGTGACTCTCAGTTGATTGTTAAAGTTACCAATCATTACCAAAGCAAAGAAGATAATTTACTACCATATAAATAAATGGTGGATATAATAAAAGAAACATTTGATATATTCTCTATTGACAGTATTCTACATAAATATAACCACCATGCAGATGCAATGGCTAGTGCAACATCCTTTATGCCTTTTAATATTAGTGATGATTCCATAAACTTTACCATATGATAGTTATGAAATCATTCCATTTATTTAGATCAATTGGATGCTTAGTATTATTCACTATTAATCATATCTATATAAATATAAAATGATATAATGCCATATATAATTTATTATAGAGGGCTTAATTTACACAAAATGATAAACACAAATTACAATGAGAGGCACTTCATTATGTTATTATTTTATAATACTTATTTAAACAAGTTTTGATGGGTAATTAATTTAATATTTAAGCAAAGAGGAATCTCAAACCACACTCTTAGAAATAAATGATAGTGATTTTGGTGGAAATTTTAGTAGCAAGGCCATGTCCCAAAAATTATTACACCAAGGTTATTATTGGCATGCCATAGAACAATAATGTATTGAGCATGCCAAATTATGTTTACAATCCCTGAAATATAGTAATTTAAACCATGCACCATCTAACAAGTTACATCATATTGTCTCACCCTAGCCTTTCTCCTTATGGATATTTGATCTAATTGAGAAAATAAACCCCATGTCTATAGGTGGACACAAATTTACAATCATAGATACATAATATTTTACAAAGTGGGTGGAGGTAATTCCATTTGAGTTTACCATAGGGGATGACATATGCAGGTTTGTGATGACCCATATTATTTCTCATTTTAGTATATCTTCAATTATTATTACCAATAATAGATCATCATTTAAATATAAAATAATTAAACATTATTTTAGCAAATATAATATCAAACATACATTTTCTACACAATATTACCCATAAGGTAATGGATAGATAGAGGAAACACATAAAACTATTATCAAAATACTCAAAAAAATGGCTAAAGGATACAATACAAATTAAGACCAACAAATGGTGTATGATTTATGGGCATAACACACTAGTACTCATAAACATACTCAGGCTACACATTATTTGGTTTATGGTACATAGGTAGTTTTATCAATTAAACTTGAAATACCTTCCTTGTGTGTTTCTCTCAAAGACATTATAAAAGATAATGAATATCATGAAAAATGATTACATCAATTAGAATTGTTTGGTGTAAAATGCACATGTTTTACTAATCAATTACAAGATTATCAAGGTCACATTAGTCTAACATATTAAACAAAGGTTTAGCCACATGAGTTCATTAAGGGTGACCTAATACTAAAATAAAATAAAAAGAACACCAATGTAGAAAAAAACAAGAAAAGAAAGTTCAAATTAATTTGGTTGAGACCATTTAAATTCATAGAAAAATTAGAAAAGGGCATGTACCACCTATCTACACTTCAAGTAAAAATTCTCAAAAACCCAATGAATATTATGCCCTTGCATAAATATCTTACTTGAAATATCAAAAAAAAACCTCAAAAATTTACAACATTTCTATGTTTTTGTTAGGTTCTTAGCATTTATATTTTTGGTTCCATATTGGTAGATAACATATAATTTATTTCTATATACACACATATGTTTCACACATCTTTTGAGTTTGGTACATGCATATCTAGGAACATGATATTTGCACATATAGATGTTGGGACTTCCCTCTACTCACATCATCATTACATTGGGGGTAAATACTTCTTTGATCATGATACACCCAATTTATATTATTATAATATCATAGTCCATTATATAATTTTGAGGTGAGGGGAATTATAAACTGGTAGTTACCTCAAAAGGATAAGATAATTGTATAATTTATATATGGGTTATGTATCATATAGGAGTAACATGTATAGGTAGGTATAATATTGAGGTAAATAGTATGTGATCACATCAAGTCATAAGATGAATCATGAAAATCATGGAAATGTATAAAGAGTAATAGTACAATCTCAACAAACATTCAAGCACACACACAAAAGTATTCAAAATCAAAACAAACTACAATGGTCTAAGGAGACCTCATACAAGGGGCATTCAAATGTCACATAATTAAAGGAACATAACTTAGTAAAATATCCACAAAGAATATAATTGAATTTTAAAATTTCCAGATAAAACAAATTATGACATATGTAAATTTCAAAATAGGAAAATATAGGCATGAGGGGCCATAATCAATAGAGCATATTCAAATGCTCAAAAAAACAATATAATGAAAAATAATAGTAATCAAAGAACACACTCAAGGAAGTTTAAAAAAGAAAGCATGGAATGATAAGCAACTAGTATAATAATATCATACCAGTCCCTAGATATATGTGTTAAAAGAAATGTTATCATATTTGAGCTTATATAATTATACATGCATATCAGTGAAGGCATGCCATAGAGATATGGCTTCCACATTTCATAGTTTCAAATTATAGTGGGGGCATGTTATGGAAACATGACCTCTACACTTATTTAGCACTTAGAATCTATAGATTATAGTGGGGGAATGTTATGGAAACATGTCCTCTACACTTGCAAAATTTCAAAATTGTCCAAATTGCATAGTTATAAGATTTAAATACACATTTACAGAAACATTCTATACATTGGTACCATTTTATATCCATGTTTCAACTTCAGACATATATGAGGTGAATATGTCATGAAAAGTCTATCTTAAATTAAAAATTCAAATTAGTTTTTAGATTTCAAATACTACTATGGACTGTTATCATACCCAAGATGGAATTTTACTTACTTTTATTGAGCCAATCTACTGCAATAGTTGGTTCACCTTTTAGCAAGGTTAAGGTCATTAAGTCACTCAATATTACCAAGTTTATAAGTTAAAACTTAATTAAATCATTTAACTTCACTAGATTTATAAGATGGAATGATTAAATCATCCATCCTAACCAAATATATGGTTTGATTTGACTGGATCACTCACACTCACACTCACTAGGTTATAAGTATGATTGGGTTGCACGATTGAGATAAACTCAATGACCATGTGGAAAATCACCTTTTCACCAAGGATGTGGCATGGTGTCATCCAATCTCTCTATATATGTATGAACTTTTAGGTTCTCAATTATCCTATTCTTAGCTTTAGTGATTCATAATGAAGCATCTCTTCAAATCAAATTACCAAAAGGCAAGATGGTTACATTAATACATAGCTGTACTTATAGCCTTGATCTATTTAATTTAAATAGATTCAAGTTATTTTAATTCTAGATTATATATAATTATTATATACTATAACATGCTCTTGGTTGTAGTTTAGTCACCAAAAAAGAACTAAAGATAGACTCATGCAAAGACAAGGTGTGTTATACACACCTAGGTACACATTTATTTTCCTTTAAACTAACAATTTTATTACTAGATAAAAGGGGGGAGAATGTGGACACTAAATCTGAATTATATTAAACCCCAATTTTGTGAACTTATAAAATACCTATCATGGTTGTACCTTTTAGTTATAAGACCTTTTTGCTACCAAAAAGTTCACATTCACTATCTCTTTGTGACTAATTGCTTATCTCTTAGTCTAAACACTGCTATTCTACTGACCAGGCCTCCTATAAGATGATTTTTTTTATAAACCTAACCATTATTATTCTCTACAAATTTTGGATTTATACCTATTTTCTAACTTCCTAAATACTTGCGTCATAGCCAAACACTTACATCGACATAGGTGTCCCTTTTCTAGCTAAGTATTCAGTGTTTGAAAATCATCCAATTTCCAAATAAAATATTTCTTAAAGGTTGACCTCAGTGCTTTAGTGAGAGATATTTTCAAAAGAGATTGGTGAATATACAATACCAACCCTCATTCATTCCTTGTCTAGTAAATATCAACAATTCACAAGGTTACTAAGAACATTTAATCAAGCATTCAAGTGAGTAAAAATTTCACTATTCATCCTTGTTTCTATATCAGTCATAAGAGCATTATCCTCACATGTTTGAATTACTGAAGGAGCATCCCATGAGTCATATTTTACAAGTTAAAATCTAGGTCACTCTATGTACTTGCCTATCACACATTGCATCTTTATGCACACACAAAATAATACATAAAGAAAAAATGAATAAGTCTAAGGCTATCTTTAGAGTATTGGCTATGTAGAAAGTGCACATTGATATAGGGTCCTTAGGATAACTCAAAATCATGTGCCTAATAACACATTTTTCCCATAATCACTATAAAGGTGAAGAATATAGGTTTTGATCATTTGATGAAGAGTGATAGCCTATGTGTGTAATTTATATACATGAAAATAAAGGTGATAGAAAGTTTAGAATGATCTATGTGGTTACATTTAGATATAGTCACTATTACATATTAGATACATGTGTCTAACTCAGACACCAATGTTGATGTAACTATCTAGATTTAACACAAACATTTGAGGCCACAAAGTGTAAAATTTTATAATCTAACAATTGTTTTAAGATCATGATCTAGTCAATTTCTATCTTGCTTTAACCCAAATCCACATGTGTATAGTAAACCCTCTAATTAATCTTATTTTAAATTTATTACAATATCAATCAATAGATATACTTTTTATATTTTTTTAATCATATCTCAGTATTTAAAATTAGACTATTATTTATTTGACATAAATTAATTGATATACTATAGATCTATTTATCACCCTTGTGCTTATTAATTTTTATATTATTAACTTTAGATAATTTCATACATATAAATTTAGGCTTAAATAATTTTTAAGTTTAGTATAATTTTTGGTCAACAATCACACTTACAACACAACTTGTTTAACATCTAGTGATTCTAGGACAAATTGGTTGATACATAACTTTAATTTTAGATTAAATAAAAGATGATTTTCATTCGCTACATATGTTCAAATCCTTAATTTGATATCAAATCCACATTTAAGAAAGGTTTATAAGGGGTTTAGACCATTATCATAAGAAACAATGGCTTCAATGAATTTTGCTTCCATAAATATTCACATTTTTAAAGATGAAAACTTTGAGTATTGGAGAGATCACTTGAAGAAAATTATTATATGGAAATGAGTTTAAGAGAATGTTATCCATGGGTGCACTCAACTTCAATATTAAAACACCTTGACATAATATCATAAAAGAATAAAAATGGATGAAGAAAAGGTGGATGCACAAGCTTTCTTCTATCTTTAGAGTGAGATTGACCCAAGCATTTATAAAAAAATTACATGATGAAAGAATGCCCATGAGGCATGGAATACCTTGGGAAATTTACATCATGAATCCATTAAGATAAGAGAATAAAAACTTTGAACCCTTAAAGTCAATTTTGAGAATTTGAGAATGTCAAGTTTTGAAGGAGTAGGAGATTATTGCATAAGGGTAAATTACTTAGTTCATAGATTGAAATTTTATGGAGAAACAATACAAGATAATGTTATAGTAAGAATTTTTTTGAGATATTTAAGTTAAATATGGTTACATATTATGATCACTCTTGAAGAGTATAAAGAAATAAACACTATAAGTGTTGATAAGTTGGTTGCCTGTCTCTTGTCCCATGAGGATAAGATGAGATTATATGTAGGTGATTTATAATATGATCAATAATAAGCCCTTGAAACCAAGGCAAAGGTTTCAAATACCAAATAGAAAAATAAAACTTAAAATCAAGGGAGTTTAAAAAACTAAAATTCAAAGAATAAATTTGAAGCTAAATTTACAGGTACAAAAATATTTTATTTGTTATTACTACAGAAAACTAGAACATGTGATAAAAGATTTCAAGATATTAGTAGCTAAAAATCAAGCTAATCAAGATAGTGAAAAGAAAGCTTTTAAAGTTGAAAAAAATAATTCTTAGGAGAGATAAAATTATTGTATCACATGTAATGTGGGAATAGAGGAATCAAAGGATTGGTGGTTTCTTGATTCACAGTGCTCAAATCACATGACAAGTCATAAAGATGGTTTCAACAAGATAGATAACTATTTCAAAAACTAAGTACAATTGGGAGATAAAAAGTACATCCAATTTGAAGAAAAGAGTATAATAAAAATCATAAAAAATAAAGGTAAGGGTGAAGTAAATGATACTTATTTTTATCTAAATATATATCCTAAGATTATTGATCATAAATTCACATGATATAATGATGAAATCAAAGCATACAAGTTTTATATCATGCTAGTAAATCCACAAATGTTTTTAGGGATTGTGATTTTTTGAAAATGAGGCGTATGTTGATTATAATAATGTATATACATAATTTATAATTTAAGGTGAACATACTCTTAAATTTTATTTCGAGGGATTAAAATATCCTTCACATATTTCTAGTTCAACAAGAAATAATACTATCTCTTTATAAGATATTATTTAACCCTAAAATCTAGATTGGGGAATTTAGGGTGAAAGGGATAGATATTTAATAGGTCACAAGGGTGATAAAATATATCTATAGTAGACTAATTAAATTGAAAACTTAGATAAGCATATACTAAATTTATTATGCTAAGATATGCTAAAATAAAAATTGCAACTATGTTATATATTGTAATGATAATGAAAATAAGATACTTGGCTAGTTTTGATGCTAATACAAATTTAGATCTTGAACAATAAGGAATTAAACTAGAATTGTATTCTAGATCAATAATTATATTATGAAAAATTTACTTTTGTGACCTCAAACACATATATCAACCTTAGATGATTACATTGATGCTTCTATCTAACTTGGATATAGGTGTTTTATATGGAATATCTACTAGATCTAGATGCAACCCCCTAAAATATTTTGGGTTTTGTGTCAACCTTCATTATGTTTTTATTGGATATGGATCAAGGACTATTTATACTTTTTAAATATAAAAACCCTATTTCTTCATTTTCATAGTGGCTGTGGGAAAAATGGGTTAGTGGGCACACATTGTCAAGCTACCCCAAAGACCCCTATATCAATGAACACTACCTACATAGCCAATACTCTAAATAGGGACTCAAATTTATGTATTTCTACCATACATGTCAGTTTGTGTGTGCATAAGGATTTAATTTTTTTATAACCAAGTACATAGAGTGACCTAGCTTGTAACTTGGTAAATGTGGCTCATAGGATGTACCTTCAGTAATTTAGACCTATATATGTGTTGTCCCTATGAATAATATGGAAATAGGGAAAAATAGGGAAGATTTGATCATTTGAGTGATTGATTGAATTACTTTTGTAAGTTTCCTTATGAGAGGTAACAAGTTACTATGTGAGGAATGAATGAGGATTGATCATGCATACATACCAATCCTTTTGGAGAATATATCACATTAAATCACTTAGGATGACCATAGGAATACATTTCATTTTTAAATTAGATGATTTTAGGGAAATGGAAACTTGCATTAGAATAAGACACTATCATCAACATAGGCATTTGACTAGGATGCAAGTGTTTGAAAAGATGGAAAATAAGCATAGGTTTAAAACTTATAGACATAAGATAATCAAATTTGTAGCATTTTAGGTATGATATAAGGTCTAGTTCATTAGAATAACATTGGTCAGACTAAGAGATAAGAAATAGGCACAAAGAGATAGTACATGTAAGCCTTTTGGTATTTTAAATTTCTTGATTCTAAAGGTACATATATGATATATATTTTCTAAGTGTACAAGATCAAGGTGATATATAATTCAAAAATAGTGTCCATAGAGATTGGTCATGCATCTTCATCAATTCTAAGTAATAACAAGTGGTTGTTTAACCCACATCCAAAAAATTAAATGTTGGATAAAAATTATGAGAGGATTACACAAGGATTAAAAATCATGAAGATAATTTGTTTGATAATTCTTATGATGAAAATACTATGTTTGTATTATCATCTATGACCATTGAACCTAGAAGTTATGCAAAACCTAGTCAAAAAAAAAGAATGAGAAAAAAATAGATATAGATTATATTGAAAGGAATGATATATGGATCTTAGTTCAAAATAGTTTGAATAAATATTTAATTAGTATAAAGTGTGTCTAAAATATGAATGTTAAGAGTGATGGAACAATTGACAAGTTAAAAGCTAGACTAGTTGCAAAAGGATTTGTATAGACATATGAGGTTGACTAAGATGAAACCTATGCACCTATGGAACATAAAGATATTATAAGAATAATTATTGTTTAATATAATCATAAAGGATGGAAAATATATTAAATTAATATCAAAATGACATTCTTAAATGGAGTGATTGAATAAAAAGTATATGTGGGGCAGCCACAAGGTTTTGAGGTAAAAGGTAAATAATTTTGGGTATATATGTTGAAGAAGGATCTTTATGGGCTAAAGAAAGCTTTAAGATATTGGTATTAAATTATTTATATCTATTTATTGTATCAAGTATTTGTAAAAATTTAAAATGACTCAACTCTTTATATACAAATGTCTAGTTCTAATGTTATATATGTTTGCCTTTATGTAGATGACTTGATCTTCACAGGTACCTCTATGAAGATGTTGAATAAATTAATATAAGATATGAAATAAAAATTTGAGATGAATTGTATTAGACTTATGAATTAATTTATTGAAATGAAATTCTATCAAAATAAAGAGGAAGTATTCATTTTTCAAGCTAAGTATACCTAAGACATGTTAAAGAAGCACAATCTTCATTATTTAAAGCTCATAGACACTCCAATTGAAAGTGGAGAAATATTATGAGGGAGAATGAAATTTATTTATTTTATAAAAATAATTTTAGAATAATTTTGGGAGTTTTGATGTATCTCACTATGAAAATAATTGGTATGAGTTATGAGGTTTCACTAGTTTATAGACTTATGGGCAAACCATCACTCAATAATTTGTAAGTAGTAAAGAGAATTTTAAGATATGAAAGAGGTAATTATAATCATAGTATTAATTTAAAACTATAAAGGTAATTATTTATAATTGGATAAAAAAAATTATATTGGTGAGGATCTCTTTATGATAGGTAGTCAACTTTAGGTTATTGCTTCATAGTGGGAAGTGGGTTGGTTTCGTGTTCTTCAAAGAAATAAACTACAACTACATTATCCTCCATTGAAGCTGAATATATAAACCTTATATCAGATTTAACTCAAGGATTATGTCTGAGAATAATATTTCCTAATTTCAAATAGGCTCAATTTGAGTCAACATAGATTTATTAAGATAACTATGTGGAAATACAATTATCTAAGAATTTAGTTTTCCATACTAGAAACAAACACATTGAACTCAAACATGATTTTGTCAGATACTTGGTCAATTATAAAAAAAAATTCATTGATTATGTGAGAATTTAATATCAAAATTTTTATATTATCACCAAGGTATTTCCCAAGTAGATTCATGGAAGACTTAAGGAGATGATATGCATTTCTCCTCTTTGCATTAAATAGGGGAATGTTGAGTATGATGTCAATTTTGACACTCGATTATTAGTGTTGAAAATAATTTATTTGGTGATTTATGTGTTTAGTAATTTTATTTAATTAATTATATCTAAAATTATTTTTTTGATCAAATTTTGATACTTTTTAGGAAATTCCTAAAAAATTGCCGGAACTATCAATTAAGTCTAGTTCACTGTCTGAGTACTCAAATGAGTTCCCAAGTTGTAGGTAAGTGTTTATAAGTTGCATTAAATAAATTTAAGAGTATTTTAATAAATATCATATCATATAGGTATTTTTTGACACTAATTTTGTCTAGTTATATCTTATGGTAGTCAACTGATAGTGGCATCTTGTATAATGACCAAAAAGATATCAATTAGTGTTAGTGGTACTCTTAATTATCTCCATAATTTATTTTTATTTAGTTTAAGTTATACTATAGTCTAAGTTTATAATTTTAATTGTATATTACTTATTTTTTAAGTAAATTTATGTATTTATTTTTTATTTTATGCTTTTATTGAATTAACTTGTCATGCAAGTTTCTTATATTTAACTAGTTTTAGCCTTTATTACTGATAAAAGAATTATGCATCAGTGTGGTACACTAATTCATTTTATAAAATTTAGGTTCATGTTTTTATATTTTTTTTTAAGGTATTCATAAAGGAATACCAATAATCATATGTTTTTGGTTTTGAAATTATTTAATGTAGTTTCTGGTTAAAAATTGCACTTACAACACAACTAGTTTAATAACTAGTGCTTCTGGGATAGATTGGATGATACATAGATTAAATTTAAAATTAAATAAAAATTATTTTTCACCTATTCATACATTCAAATAATTCACCTTACTCAACCTCCTCCACCTCTTGTATCTCCTCTTGATGGTATTTGTGTTCATGTTCAATTAGAGGTACCTAAGGTTTGTGCTTGTAAATAGCTTAAGGATCAACTTATCAATATGATAAATTCAATAGAATAATTTCAGAATAAAAATAAATATTTCATTTAAAATATAAAATCATGGGAAAATCAAATCACATATACAAAGAATTTGGAGTATGATAGTGTTAGTCATGTATTTGTATCTTTATCTAACAATATTATGCCTAGAAAGACTTTATATCAAATTGGAAGATAAAACATAATACATATTTAAAAACTAATTTTAAAAAAAAATGAAACATGATAATAAGAGTTAAAGTCAAATTCTAAGAGAAATGCATAGAAACAAGCTGATTAAACTACCTCATATACATTCTCTAAGGAGATATAAATATTATTGTGCATATCATAAAATTCATCAGCATAATAAATATAATTTTTTGACATTGAAGGATAATATACAAAAGATAATCAATAGTGGTGATCCTATAATAAATACATTAATCAAGAAACCTACTCACATTATGACTATAACTCAAACAGAACAAGAATAAATAGAAAAAGTGGCTAAGTTAGAATTAGTGAAAAAGATACAATTATGGATGCAAAATAATAATTCATTGAATAAATAGCTACAAATGAAAAAAATAGATAAATAAAAGATTCAAAAGGAAAAATCAAAGAAAGTAGAACAAGATGAGAAAGAAAGATTACAATTTCAACTGAATAGTTTGAAAATCAAAGGTTACAAAAGTTACAAAAAGACAAACAAAAATTACTAAAAGAGAAGTTGATAACACAAGTTTAATTCAATAAAGAAAGTATCTTCAAGAAATTTTTTCTAAAAAAATAGGTTCAAAATAAAGAGATGCTTACAAAATCTAGTGTTACAAGGATGACACCAAAGGAGGAAATTACAATACCTCCCTCACATTCATAACCTTTCACTATCACTACTCGCATTGATGGAAAGCAATTTACCAATATCAAGGTTATGGAATACCAAGATTTTTTTTTAATTCTATATCATTTATTGTATCTCTTGGATATAGGCTTCAACACATCAATCAAGTTGATGTATCTACAATATGTGTGGGGTTAATTGAGTTAAAATTACTATTTTATTCAAAAGAGTGTTATCTTAATTTCAATGTTATTTATAACCCAAGTGCATACAATATTGTTCTTAGAGGATCATGGTTAAAATCAATAGGAGAAATTATTGATAAACACAAAGGTTGAATTACATTTTATCATAAAGGAAAATTATTTTCTATTTAAAAAGAGGGAACATATTTAGAATAAAAGTAGTAAAAATAAAGCATATCTTCAACTCATATTCAACCAAAGACATCTAATGAAATATCAATAGAGGCACATGATACAATACATACTAAAAAATAGAAATTGAAATGATTAATACTATAGTATGGATCCCTATTTATACATATATAAATATATGATCAAAACAATGATGATTATGATTCTTATAATAATGAATATTGGTATGATCTAGATGATACAAGATATACACGAAGGAATATCCTTGATGAGATCTTAGGATTATAATAGAATATTTCCGTGTACATAAATTCTTTACTTATCACTCTATATATTCAAATATATAAAAAAAATATTCTAGAAAATTCAAAAACCAAGACCTATGAATGGTATGTGTTATTAATTTACATTAGTTTATTTGTGCTTGATATATGCAATATTTTTATTTATCTAGTTTATATAAAAAATGATTCACAAGTGTAACATATAGGTTATTATCCCCAGATGTAGTTTTAGGTGGTTATATTGTCTTAGACCCAGAAATATTACACAAATAACATCACACTATTAAACAACAACTCATTACACTCTTGTTTGATTCAAACAAACTTATCCTAATGAACATAAGCTATCAATTATTAGATCCAAACCAATCACAAGCCTTCTATAGCTTGTGTATCACAATAAGTTCACTAGAGGCATATACTTATCAAGTTTTTTCACTTTATGACTATCTTTTTGGTTCATATTATAAATACAGTAAATTACACAAAATATTTTTATTTTTTATCACTTAATTTCACATTTCTATCTTACTATATACCTAAGTTGCTCAATATATTGATGTTTCTTTTTAGGCAGTTATATTGTCTTAGACCTATAAATATTACACACACAACATCACACTATTAAAATAATAACTCATTACACTCTTGTTTGATTCTAACAGAATTATCCTAATAAACATAAGTTATCAATTATTAGATTCAAAATAGTCACAAGCCTTCTATAGCTTTTGTGCATCACAAGTTCATTAGAGGCATCTTATTATCAAGTTTTTTCACTTTATACCTATATTTTTTGTTAATATTAAAAATATAATACTTTGCACAAAATCTTTATATTTTTTATCACTTAATTTCACATTGTTATCTTAGTGGATGCTTGAGTTGCTGAATATACTAATGTTATTAATTACCTATGTAGATAAATTTAACTTAACATGCATGTTTTCTATGTTTGCTTATATGCTTCATGTTTTGTGTGTATTCATTGCTTCAGATTGTGGATATTTGAACATGCCCTTGTTTGTGTTTTTAAGCATTGTTTAATGTCTTATATGTGTGTGACTGAAATTTGAACATCTCTCTTGTATATGTCCCCTTGGCCTTATTACTTTTGTTTGTTTGATTTTGTGTGTGCTTTTTTGTATGTGTCATGGACATTGTTATCAATCAAAATTGCACCCTTTAGAAGGTAGTTAAAACTTTCCAAATTTTATGTAATATGGAAAAACCTCAAGGTTGTGGGTACCCTATTAGAGAGGTGAATCTCTAGGTTAAAGAGCTAGCTCCCATTGATGAATCATTTAGGCTCAAACACTAATCTAAAACTTGCTAATAAAAGGAAGAGAAACCTATTCTAATGGGGTTGATGCACAAAATATTATTTTACCACTACCAAATAGATACAAAGGAACTTCAAAAAAGAGAATAACTTGCACATGACACTACATCAAATCTGCCTCTCTATATTGAATGTTTGGGCTAGGAGAATTAATAAAAAGTTCATAACATGAAACTAGTGAGAAGAGAAATCATTCAACCTTTTAAAAACCATTTAGACACTCTAAAAGACCTATGAAAAATGATTCAAAATTGATTAAGAATGTATGATAAGACAAACATGCCATGAAAGCAAGATTATCACTTAACAAGATCACTAGTCACACAAACATATTGAAACTAGTCAAAGGAGGAGGTAAAACCATATTATTATCATTAATCAAAGGCTAAAAATGGGTATGGATTTGCTATACCCAGGTGGAGGATACAAAATTATCTTATCAAGGCTCAATATATATAGAAATATTAGAGAGAGAGAGAGAGAGAGAGAGAGAGAGAGAGAGAGAGAGAGAAAGAGAGAGAGAGAGAGAGATGAGTTATGAAACTTACCCATCAAGTATTCAAGGATAAATGTTGGTCTCTTTAATATCTTATTCTACTCCAAGTGGCATGGATGTTTCAAACCCGGTTTGACACATTGTCTTCCTCTTCAAAATTTCCCTTTATTTTGGCTTATGGAATGACAAGTGGCCTTCTTAATGGTCAGGTCATGTTGAGTTCCATATGTTCTCTTATCTTGAAACCTTTTAACTGATATATGAAGGTTCTATTTGACACATCAGTTCATTCTCTTGTTAGGTGTCTAGAAGTCTCTTTGTCTCACTAAGCCAATCTTGCTTACAAGTGTCAAAATTGGAATTCATCTTCTCTAATGTGTTATATCTCTATATATTTCATATTCACATCATATAAAACTTAAAAAAACTTTTTTTGAAGTCTCAAACTACCCCAAAAAACTCATTCTACACCAAAAGCTCTCATTTGGCCTCATTCCTTGTAGCCTTCAAAATGTGAAAACCTCCTTGTGTAAGGCAATTTATAAATGATAATTTAAAAAAAATGGAATATTTGAGTACCTAGTATGGATTTACATATCATTTCCAAGTTTTTGGTCTTGAGGGTGAGTGGAAGTGCCTTTTTCAAATAGGCCTCCTTATCTAGAAGCTTAATTTTATGCTCAAGATCTCTCCCACACATGTGAAACAACCTAAAATAATGTGATTAAATTTAATTAGATTTTAAATAACCTCCATGTCAAATTTGAGTCTCTAAAACCCTATGTAAGTATGAAAACCATGAAATGGTCTTGAAACCTAGAATCATTTTAGGCATATTTGAGACTACCTCAAAAAATGAGCTTTCTTTGATCACATAAAAAATGTAAAGTATGGATTTTTTGGCTTGAATAGATAAATACATTCCAAATGACCTCTTAAAATATTGTTAAAGTATTTAAATATTAAAATCCTATGAAATACAAAAAAACCTTAAAAAATAGTGCATTTAATGTATTTTATACAACTACAAGTACAGATGAAGTACATTTGGGGAATATAATTTTAGTAATAGATAATATATAAGAGGTTTTATGGGAAAATTATGTAATTTCATGTGCTTTAGAGGCTTATTTCTCTCAATTAGTCATTACTATGGTTTTAAGAGGGTTTTAAGTATGTTTTGTTCTTAAGGATTGTTCATAAAGAACATATCCTCTTTCTCTCTCCTAATTGCACAAGATTGTAGTGAGGGGACCTATACACCATCTCTAAAAACCATTGGTTCCCATGTAAAACCTTATGAGATATCTAAGTAAAATATGGTGTTTCGTAGGTTACAAGTATGTCATTGAAGAGGGGTTGATAGTATTAGGCATTGTTCATGCATGTGATTTATCTAATCCAACGATTGACACCACAAGTTTGAAGTATAATAACCCATTTATCATACTTTAAATACACTTAGATCCATTTATTAAGTTAAGGTCATAATAGGTGAGAAAAAATTGGTTCGGAGTGTACTCATTCACCTTGTGAAGCTCAAGGAGGCTTTATAGGCTTAAGTGCCACTTTTTTTACTTTTATCTACCTAGGGATGAATCTTTACGGTATTTGATAACATTATATAAATTCCAATGCCCTCAAGTCTTCACTTTATCTCCAATAAGATACTTTTTTCATGACTATCCTTGTAGGTCTACTTATATAGTGTTAGGTTCTATGGGCCAAGACATGGTTTGTCTACATTGTCATCTTCTTATTGACTTTGAAGCTCTTAAGGAAATAACATTGGAATAATTAAATCACAAATATGATTTAATTACTTCCAAAGACCTATAAATCTTTCAAAATAACTATCTTTTTCTTAGCAAGGTAGGTAGGTCTGTATATGGTCTTATTAACTATGTATGGAGGTGTTTGGATGAAATTGCCTTGACCTATTTCCTTGTATATTCCTTCATATTTCATTTGATATTAAAATTTACTCATTGAATTTTATATATACCTAATATAAGATTTAATACTTCCTCTATAAACTCTACCTCTTCTTCAGGCTTGAAACTAACCTATTCTTCTTAGTGACCTATAGGTGGTTGCTAGGATGATCTAACTAGATTATTGTGTTTTATGGATTACATAAAAATTATTGAACATTAAATGTAATTTTTTACTTCCTGATAGTCTTAAAACTCCTCTTTGGCATTCTAAACAAACAACCTTCACTTAGCTAGCTAGGCAGACCCGTAGTTTCATTAGCTTTGAAGGTAAGGTTTAGAGAGTGTATTAGTCATCTTATCTATGATATCTTTTTGAGTTTCCATGACTTCAAATTATTTAATTACTTTATACATATCTTTATATTGATTCCAATGTTTCTTTTATGCACTCTTTCCTCTTTTTAGGCTTAAAACCAACGTACCTCTTAACCAAACATGTAGGTGGTTATTAGGTGAAAGATTTGAGCATGAGGTCTTGAACTTGGTTTATCCACTCCATCATGGAACTATTAAAGAATTAAAACCTCATTAAAAGTTCACTTATACTATCTCACAAGGTTCGTTGGCTCCTTCATAGGGTTTTTAACTTTTGCCTTTATTTTCTCATCCTTGTAATCAAACTTGTGTATGAGTTTTTACTTGTAGACTCTTTAAATGTTTTGACCTTATTAATCTCAACCCCTTATATCTATCCAATAGATGATATATATTAATTATTTTGTGCCTTATCACATTTATACAATAAATCATGTCTCCATGTATGTTTTATTTACATGACTATTAGCTTTTAGTCCAAAATAGGGACCTACAGGTTTACAACCTGTAAGTTTGCCCCTTTTTGCTTGTATAAATTAATGAAGATAATTATTTGAGTCTTAGTAAATTTTATTATTGTATCTACTCTTTTCCCATTTCTATCATCTACTTCAACAACTGTAGACCTCCTGACTAAACACCATGACACCTCAAATTTTCTCATTCACATATACATATTATGTGTACAATAAGCTTATATGCAAGGTTTGTGTACTGATAGTGAAAATATATGAGTCAATTCATGCATCTTGATGATATAATAGGGTATACCAAGGTCATATAGGTGTTTACAAGTCTATGTCACATGTCTTGATTGCTAAAATAATATCAAAATGAAACCTAAGCTTTATGAATGTTCACATACAAGTTTACAGTAGCTGAATGAAACTTGTATAAATCCCTTATTAGAGGGTGAATTGAGATTCATGTTACTTTATTGAGTTTATAACTTGTTTAGTAGTGTTATTATCATGTTTTATCATTGTTTTTCATCACCAAGTGGGCAAAAATTGCATTCAAACCTGTAAGAGACCATTTGTGATAGATACCATGTTTTCAAAGACCAAGACACTTGGAGACTATAGATAAATATCAAATTTCAAGGTAAGATTAAATTAATCCTATTAAATTGAGATACACTTCATGAAATCCTAGGCACTTATAACTTTTGAAGGTGATAAATATCTTATACAAACTAAAAAATGCTTTTAGTAGGGTGATATGCTCACACACTTGAGACATTTTAATCTTGTTGAAGACACCTAATAATGTTTATTTCCTTGATGAAACCCAAATTTAAAGTAATATTTTTACCTTTAAAAACATCACACAAAACCATTCTTCTCCATCAATTTCTAAAGTGTAGAAATATGAGTAAAATTAGACCTTGCTTGAATGGACAAGGTATAGTGACCTATTATCACTCTTAGTGATTTTTCATAAATGAGGGGCCATGAATCTATAAAAAAATTACACTAAACTTAATATCATTTGGACCCATAAAAATTTCCAAAATTTTAGGTCCCAACTTTCTCTCTCCTAACCTACAATGCATTTGATTTTTACCTTTTTGAGCTTAGGAGAGAAGGAAGAGGGTTTTGTAATTTTAGGGCCTTAATTTTGATCAAAATTTGTAATATGACCAATATAATATTAAGGGACACCTAATAAATGTTTTATTTTTAAATTAAGTTCACAATTTCATACAAGTGAGTGAAAACTATCTCTTAAACATTGAAAATCAAGATTTTGACCTCTTTCTGAATTGCTGACATATGTGAAAGTTATGAAACTAATAAAATGACCTTGTAAAGAGTTATTTTATGTATTATTCACTTGGTGGGTTTTGGAATACATGTAAAGTTATTAAAACTCACCTTTTTCCTTATAAATCACTACCTTAAAGTCCATAAAAGAACCTTAAAATCAATATAAAATGTTTGTATAAGTTGATTAAGGCATGAAATGACCTTTAAGAACACATAAGGACCTATGACACCACTTGAGCAAGTTTCAACACTCCATGACATGACTAGGCTAGTATAATGCAAAGATAAAATATTACCTTAATTTGTCCAAATAAACCTTAAACAATGCTAATAAGGTTTTATGAAGACTTTTTGAAGGCTATTAAGGCATGTCAAAGATTTCAACAAAGTTGAAAAGACATGAAAAGAAAGTTTTTATCTATAGGGGTTGACATTTTAATCTTGGGGGTTAAAATTGGTCAATAAATTAGTGATTCACAGGGGTAGCGTGCCTACTATGCTAAATATGCAAATAGACTTATCCTTCTAATGGGAAATGGAGTCATTTGCACTCAGATTCAGACTTGACCAAACCTTTGACCATGATAAGACAAGCTTATTTTACCTCCAAACACATAAAAAAAAGACAACACACACTAAGTAAAGGTAGCAAACACACACACATGTGCTATCAAGCACTTAGAGAACAAAATAAATAATAAATCAAACTAACTATATATAATTGACATAAAAAATTTCTTCCTCTTAGGTCAAAGGGGAAGCTTATGGTATCTCTTTCTCTATGAGATTAAGAATGACATGAGGAAAGCTTCCTCTTGAACCTTGGTCTTATTATTTTCATCTTCTCTTTGAATGCTAACCTTCTTGGCATCTCTCAAATGAAGTGGTGGAAGCAAACCAGTCTCCTATAAAGATGAATTTATCATATGGCTCAAGATCCTCATCATGATGCCTCTTGATGCTTGTACCTATCTCACACATGACCATCTCTTGGATCATTTAAATAAACTTCATTATTAGCATCCATGAATTTCATGACATGAGGTGCTTAGATGTTAATGACCTCATTTGGATCGTCACATTATTTCTCAAGTAAGAGGGCAGCCTCAATATCATCTTCAATTTTTACAATAGGAGCTATAGGCCATTGAAAAGCCTCAAACTCATTGCATATGTTTAGGTATTTCTACCAAAGATCTTCATCCTTCTCTTAACATCCTTCTTGAAGAGATACAACTTGAAGCACATCCTTAGAGACTTCTTATTCTACTACAAATGTTTGACCAATTTTCATTTATTCCTCAAACTCACGCTCTTGATCATTTGAATCCATGTCACACTTGTTCAAGAACTCACCATTTTGAGCTGAGATGTCCCCTACTTCTAGATCCTCTTTCACTCTATCTCTAAAATTTAAGTTGTTATTTTCTTCCCCAAGTGGAGTGCTAATGGTGAATTCCTCATCAATTTCACTTGAAGAATCTTCATCAACTACAAGTATAACTCTTTCTTCTTTACTTACCTTCCATAATATAGGTTCTTCCTCAAGAAGGGATGTGGTAAGAGGGTGATGAATAGGTTCATGAGTTGGAGAGGGGGTATAAGGTATGGTTTATGGCTTATTAATGGTATTGGTAATGGAGGGGAAACTCTTTCAAAATGGAGTCTTGGATTTTGTGTATTCTTGAAGGTAAATAAAGTTGATTTGGGCAATGGATACTTCATTATCTTTAACAAGTGCCTCATTCTTCTCACGGCCTTCTTGAGGCTCTTCAATAGCTAAAACTTTGTATTCAACCTTCTCAATTAAGACCTCCTTCTTTCTTTGAAATATTTCTTGGATAGACCTCTAAGATGGGATATATATAGGTTCCTAAAGAGAGGGAAATGAAGCTTGAGTAGGCATACATCTTTAATTGAATTCAAACTCTTAATCTTGGCTTAGTTCAAGCTTCTCCATTTTCAACTCAAACTCTTCAATTTTATTGTCTATGATCTCTTGGAAAATATTTTTTGTAAGGTGATTAGTGGCCTTATGAGGGTAAGGAACACAAGACTACTGGTATGAGATACAAGAAATCTCTTGAGGAGGGATAAGATCGAATTTAATAGGTTTAAATTCTTCCTTGTCTTCAATTCCCTAATATATGCTCATCCCACCTTGTTTACTCCATGACTTCGCCAATTGATTCCAACTTGGGGTCGTGAGAGTCTTCTTAGGAGGTTCTTGAAGAAAATAAGTATAATCTTAGTCCTCAAAAATAGTCTATTAAACATAAATATCCTCCTTCCTTTGAAATATCTCTTGGAGTGAATGCCAAGAAGAGAAATTTTGAGAAACATATGAAGAACTTGGAATGATTTGATACTCACTTGAAAAGTTTCTTTGGGAAGAATGTGTGGAATATATGAGGGCTCAAGTGGTGTGTATGAAGATACATGAGTTTGATGGCTTTGGACTTGTTATTATTCATGAACTCCTAGCATATCTTCTATGGCTTTCATGAGACCACTTACATCCAACATATTACTTGAGAGGCTTTGCCAATTTTCTCTATCAATATCTACCCATTATTCTTTCATTTATTGTAATTAGTCTCTCATGTCAGAAATGAAATGATTAGGGATATCTTGACCATATTAAATTTGTGTGTTAACTCTTATCATGTACCTCTCATATCTTAAGAGAGTTTTCTTCAAACTTAAAATAGATAGATTTGAGAAGTGACTATGTTGGCTACGAACATCTTGAACTTGAGATGGATGATCATAGGACTGATATGATTCATGGAAAAGATGATAAGGATCATAAGACTAATATGGAACATAGTTAGGTTGATAAGGCTCATCATAAGACTGATATGGAATACTATAGGATTCAGAAACTTCACTAACTTGCATGAAATTGAACTCTACTTCAAACTCAACCATAATAAACTCATCAAGATAATGAAATGAAACACAACTTACTTTGATCAAGTGACTAGGCTGATAGATATGGTTAATTGTGCATAGAGTTTTCATTGATGTTTTGAATGCCTCCAAAGGTTTATATGTGAAAGAACAACACCAATAATCCTTCCACTGCTTTGGTCCTTGATCCCAATGGGCATGCCAAAACTATTATTAATCAAATTTTCACCCTTTGGAAGGTAGTTCACACCTTACAAATTTTTTGTAACATGAAAACACCTCAAGGTTTTGGGTACCTTATTGGAGAGGTGAATATATATGTTAAAAGGATATATCCCCTTGATGAACCATTTGGGCTCAAACACAAATCTACCACTTGCCAAGAAAAGGGAGAGAAACCTATTCTAATGGGGGTGATGCACCAAATATTATTTAACCACTACCAACTTTCACATGACATTAATTTGAATCTACCTCTCTACATCAATGTTTCTCATGAAGGTTGTGAAGAATGCTTGGGCTAGGAGTAGTAGTCAAAAGGTCATAGCATGACACTAGCAAGAAGATAAATCAATCAACATTTCACACTCTATTTATGAACTTTAAAATACCTACAAAAAGGTTCTAAATTGAATATGAATGTAATATAGGACAAACATGCCAAGGAATTAAGAATATCACTTAACAAGATCAACTAGTCACAAAAACATATTAAAACTAGTCAAAGGAGGTAAAACCATATTGTTCTCATTAATAAAAGGCTATAAATGGGTAGTTCCTTGCCATACCCAGGTGGAGGGTAAAAATTTATCCTATCAAGGCTTAATATATATAGAAATGTTAGAGATAAGGAGATAAGGGAATTAGAGAGAGAGAGAGAGAGAGAGAGAGAGAGAGAGAGAGAGAGAGAGAGAGAGAGAGAGAGAGAGAGAGAGAGAGAGAGAGAGAGATAGAGAGAGATGAGTTATGAAACTAACCCATCAGGTCTTCAAGGAAAATTTTTTGTCTCTTGAAGATGATTTTCTAGTCCAAGTGGTATGGAAGTTTCAAATCTTACTTGACACCTTATTTTACTCTTCAAAACTACCCTTTGATTTGGATTATGGAATGATAAGTTACCTTCTTGATGGTCAAGTGATGTTGAGTTACATCTTTGATCTACTCTTGACACCTTTCAATTGATATATGAAGGTCCCATTTGACATATCACTTCATTCTCTTGATAGGTGTTTATAATTCTCTTTGTCTCACTAGGCCAATCTTGCTTACATGTGTCAAAAACTGAATTCATCTTCTCTAATGCATTCTCTCTCCTTGGATGGCCTATTAAAATCATATCAGACATAAAAAAACTCATTTGGATGTCAAAAAATACCCCAAATAACTTTTTATAAACTAAAATCTCTCATTTGGTCTCATTCCTTGTAGCTCTAAAAATGTGTAAAGCTCCTTGTGTATGGTAGTGTATTTTTCTACCTTTCTCCTCAATTAGGCCTCCTTATCTAGAAGCCCAATTTTCTTCTCAATATCTCTCACACACATGTTAAACCACCCAAAATAATTTTGTTTACTTTAATCATCCTATCACTAACCTCCATGTCAAATTTGAGGCCCAAAAACCCTATGGAAGTATGAGAACCATGAAATGGTCTTGAAACCTAGTCTTATTTTAGGCATGTTTGAGACAACCTTGAAAAATGACATTTGTCTGATGACTTAAAAAAATTTAAGTATGAATTTTTTGGATTGAATAGATGAAATACTTCCAAAATGACCTCTTTCAATAGTTTTTAAGTGTCCAAATATTCAAAACCCTAAAAAATACCAAAAATCCTTAAAAAATGGTGCATTTAATGTAGTCTATACAGTTACAAGTATATATTAAGTACAATTAGAGAATATAATTAGATTCATCAATAATATATAGGAGGTTTTATGGGTAACTTAGGTCATTTCATGTGTTTTAGAGGCTCATTTATCTCAACTAGTCATTACTAAGGTTTTAGGAGGGTTTTAGGCATGTTTTGTTCTTAAGGATTATTCATAAAGAACATATCTTATTTATATATAATAGTTACATAATATTATATTTATGGGACCTATCCACTACCTAAAAACACCACTTGGTCTCATGCAAAACCTTATGAGAGATCTGAGTAAAATATGGTGTCTCTCAAGTTACAAGTAGGCCATTAGAGAGGGGTATATAGTCTTAGGAATTATTCATGCATGTGATGTGTCTAATATAATAAATAAAACCACTAGTTTGAAGTATAATAACCCATTTATCATCCCTAAAATATAATTATCTCCATGCATTAGGTTAAGGTCACAATAGGTGAGATAAAACTAGTCTAGAGTTAATCATTCACCTGGTGAAGCTCAAGGAGGTTCCATAAGATTAAGTTCCAATTTTATTGATTTTATCTACTTATTTATGACTCTTCAAGGTCTATGATAAAATTTTATACCTTAAAATTGCCTCATTCCTTAACTTTATCTCCAACAAACTACTTTGTTCATGACTATCCTTGTAGGTTTGTCTGTATAGTGTTAGGTTCTACAGTTCTAAACAAGGTTTGTATACCTTGTCATCTTATTATTGAATTTTAAGGTATTATGTATATCATATTGTCATTATGACATAAAAAATATGAGTTACTTCCTTTCATAGAGCTCTATATATTTTAAAACAAGTAGCTTTCTCTTAGTAAAGTAGACAAATCTATATATGGTCTTATTGACTATGTATGTGGGGTTTGGATGAACTTGCCTTGACTAGTATCCTTGGTTATTTATTAATATTTAATTTTATCTTAAAATTTCCTAATTTAATTTTCTATCCACCTGAGCTAAGCTTCAATACTTCATTTATACATTCTACCTCTTCTTCAGTCTTGAAACCAACGTATTCTTCTTAGTGACCTAAAGTGGTTTTTTAGGATGATCTAACTATATTATTATGTTTTAGGGATTCCATAAAAATTCATGAATATTAAATTTAATTTATTACTACTTTATAATCCTAAAACTCCTCTTTGGAATTATAAATAAAAAACCTTCACTTAGCCATCTAGGTAGACCTATAGCTTCATTAACTATGAAGGTAGGGTTTAAAGAGTGTATTAGTCATATTATCTATGATCTCTTTTTGAGTTACCATGAATTTAAATGATTTAATTAATTTATCCATAACTTGATTTTGATTCCAATGTTTCTTTTATGCACTCTTCCCTCTCTATAGTCTTTAAATCAACCTGCCTCTTAAGAAAACCTCTAGGTGGTTATTAGGAGAAGGATGTGAGCATGAGGTCTTGAAATTGGTTTATCCACTCCATCATGTCAATCTAAAAACATTAAAACCTCATTAAAATTTCACTTATACTATCTCACAAGGTTCATTATATCCTTCATAGTATTTTTAACTTCTACCTTTGTTTTCTCATCCTTGTACTCAAACTTGTGTATGAGTATTGGCTTGTAGACTCTTTAAATGTTTTAACCTTAGTAAATTCAACCAATTATGGATATACCTTAGTTGAGAGTTATTAATTTTTTTTCCTTCTCACGTGTCTACACTAAATTGTGTCTCTATGTATGTTCTCTTTATATGACTATTGGCTTTTAGTCCGAAATAAGGACCTAGAGGTCTACAACTTATAGGTCTACCCCTTTTTTATTATAAAAACTACTAAAGACAATTATTTAATTCTTAGTAATTTTGATGAATATATATACTCTTGTCCCATTTCTATCATCTACTTTAACAATTGTATACCTTTTCACTAAGCACCATGATAGCTCAAATTTGCTCATTCACATGTACAGACTGTGTGTATAATCATCTTATATGCAAGGTTTATGTATTGAAATTGAAATTATATGAGTCCATTCATGCCTTTTGATGATACAATATGGTATAAATAGGTCATATATGTGTTTATAAGTCTATTTCACATGTTTCCATTGCTAAAATACTTTAAAATGAAACCTAGGCTTTATGAATGTTCACCTACAAGTCTACAGACCTACAAGTGAATAAAACTTATTTAAAGCCCTTATTAGATGGTGCATTAGCATCATTATCATTTATTTATTTTCCAAATTATTTAGAGTTTTCTTATCAAGTTTAATGATTTTTATTCATCACCAATTAGGAAAATATTGCATTCATACCTATAGTAGACCATTTGTGATAGAGACCATGTTTTCAAAGGCCAAGACACTTGGAGACTACAGACAAAGATCAAATTTCAAGGTAATAGTACATGAATCATATGAAATTAATAGTTCCTCTATGAAATATGAGGCACTTGTAACTTCTTAAGGTGAAAAACATCTTAGACAAACTAAAACACATTTGTAGTAGGGTGATATGTTCACACACTCTAGACACTTTTCCTCTTATTAGAAAAACCTGATAAGGTTAGTTTGCTTGATGAAACACAAATTTAAATGCCTATTTTAAAATTTTAAACCATACCAAAAAACCATTCTTCTCCATTGAATTTTGAAGTGGAGAAATAAGAGTAAAATTAGACCTTGCTTGAATGGACAAGGCATAATGACCTGTTTCCACTCTTAAAAATTGTTCATAAATGAGGGTCCATCAATATATAAACCAATTATATTAAACCTAATCTCATTAGGACCTATAAAAATGTCCAAATTTTCATCTCCTAACTTTCTCTCTCCTACCCATACCATGCATTTAATTTTTGCCTTTCTTAGCTTGTGAAGGTAAAAATGGAGAGAAGGAAGAGTGTTTTGCAATTTTAGGACCTAAAACTTGATATAAAGATGAAATATGACCTATGGAATCCAAAATGACACCTATTCAACGTTTTATTCTAAAAATGAGTTCACAAGTCTGTACAAGTGAGTGAAAATTATCTCTTAATCATTCAAAATTAAGATTTTGACCTCTTTCTAACTTGATGACATATTTGGAAGTTATGAAACTAATAAAATGATCTAAAAATAGTTATTTTATCTATTATCCACTTGGTTGGCTTTATAATATATGTAAATTTAGCAAAACTCACCTTTTTCCTTATAAAACACTACTTTAAAGTCCAAAAAAGAAACTTAAACTTTCCAAATCAACATGAAATGTTTGTATAAGTTGATTAAGGCATGAAATGACCTTAAAGGATACCTAAAGACCTATGGAACCACTTTACCAAATTTCAACACTCCATGACATGACTAGGCTAGTATAATGCAAAGATAAACTATTACCTTAATTTCTCCAAATAAACCTTAAACAATGATAATAAGGTTTTATGAAGACTTTTTGAAGGATATTAAGGCATGCCAAAGCTATGAAAAAAGTTGACAAGATGTGACAATAAAATTTTTTCCTATAAGGGTTGACATTTTGACCTTAGGGGTCAAAAGTGGTTAACAACCATGAATCTTATTTTTTATTATTTTCTTAGTTTGTGATTCTATTATCAATATCATGGATCTCCCTAGTTTGTTGATGACATGATAAATAACATTCATCTTCCTAAACTTATTTTCTTTAGTTTTGAGTACTCAATATTGATTATTTATTCATTTTATCCCTTTTTATTAACATCTTTCTAGACATGACACCATGTATGCTTGGTTCTACATGTTATCATTACTACTTAGATTTCAATATATTATATAACATCAATCACATAATTTTTTATTTTAAGTTATAATGCAGGCTTCACAACTCACCTCAAAAGAGGGGGCATACATAGTGGATTTTATTTGAGACTAAGTTGTAACAACCTAGTGTAAATATTAAAAAAATATACCATTTTCTTAATTGACCATATTTCACACTCAATTTTTACCCAAAAATCACTTTCAAAAAACACTCAATTTGGTTAACAATGCAGGTCGTAGCTATCCATAACAACTCGCTTTCATCCTAATAGTTAAAAATAGAATATTCTAGGTTTCCCATTATTATAATTAGTCCACATATTAGTTTAACTATTTTTCACAAATAATTTTCAAAATTTTACATAGGTTTATCATATATTTTTCTTAGATTAGGGGCATCATACACGACATGTGTTTCATATTTTTACATAGATTTTTACTCAAATACTTAGTCAATTAAATAAATATGCTTAGATATTAGATTAGAGACATGTGCATGGCACATGGTCCCTTTATTGATCGAATTTTCACCATTTTTCATAGAAGGAATGGAAATACATGTCATTCTCTATGTTGTATACACTAAACTCAAATCATACTATTTTTGCACTAGTTTTGCTCTACAAATGAATCTTATTCTATCTACAATGGTTAATTTAAAAAAAATTAGTAGTTTTTCACCAAGATGATCTATTATAATTCATGTAAGGACTCCAAGCCATGATACTACCTTAAGTTGTGTGATGAAGGAGTCAAACACATCTTGAGTTCTTAATCACTCTCTTATAAATGAGGATTGGGGCATGCACAATATAATACAAGTGTTTCAATGAAGGAAAACTATCTAACAGTCTGCCCTCTTTACTCACCGAATTTACAACAAAAAACATAATGGATCACATACCCAAACATGTATAATTGTGTTTTTTTATTTTATCTATAAGTTTTCTTATCTTTAATTTAATATTTTCATCTTAAGTAGGGATTTATTCATACATGTTTCATTATAGGTTTGCATGAAGCATAGTTCAACTTGTGGCCTACATCAAGCCTACTTAACATATGTAAGCTCAAGTATAACTCTATTTATTTTACTCCAGTATTTCACTTTTCTACATTGATATAATAAAAGGGGGAAAATGTAGTCACTAAAATTAATTTTTAATGTTAAAACAATTCACTTGTGATCATCTCCTTATACACACTTATCTCATGCTTAATTCTACAGATCTAGGTTGTCATTCCTCAAATTCTATGCTAATGATTTCTTCCTTAAGAAAAATCTGATTCTATTTCTTATTAATATTCATTGTAATCATCCTAAGCTCATTCCTTGACTAATTTACACTTCTAGCTTAGTTGTCTCTGTTGATTAATCAAGTCACTCCTTTAGGACTATCCTACTTGTTGATAGTGTCTAAATCTATTACCACATACTCCCACAAAATAATGAGTAATTTATCAAATTCAAATTTACTTAATGGGTTGTCTCACCCATTTTTCAAGTCCCATCCAAGGAATTTAACAAAATACCACTATAAAGGCATATTTTCCATTCATTTGTTCACTAGATGGAAAGAGGATTATATATTGAAAACACCAGACTTATTATAAGTTTACATTGAAAGGAAATCACATATTCATCCCAATTATAACTCTACACAACCAAAGTATCCTTGAGCTAAGTATGCTTACACCTCAAAGGTCAAAGTTAATTGTTGAAGCACATAATTATACTAGGATTTCACTAACATATAACATTACACTAGTATTTCACACACATCACCATAGCATGGGAGAACTACATGGAGTTTTATACATCTTAAAAGTATTGGTATGTAGGCAATGCTCAACACTAATGGTGTTGAGGTTAATAAAAAATTCAGCCACTAACACATTTTTATCGATATAACACATTTATTGCTCTTTATCTATTGATTTAGGGTTACACATAAAGAGGAAGGTGCATAATGACTTTTGTGTCAGATCAAGTAACACATAATACATACACAAGACTAATAGGTGACAAAAAATCTAACACATTTTACATAGAAGTAAAAAACCCTTCTAGACATGATACTCCCTACATATGACAATGTGACATGGCCTAGTCTAAATAGCATAGTATCATCCAAAGATAAATCAAAACTTATTTTGGATTCATAATGACCTTACTTATTCACACAATTCTTGTTGTAGTCATCCATATCTGAGTGCCAACTAAGGTAATATCTTTTATTCTTTCCCCTTTTAATTTTTTTCAATAAATAATAATTTCAAAATTAGAAATAATTTATGTGTATTTTATACATTCTAATTTCATGAAATAATTTGTCATAATTTGAATTAACACTTATTTAATTTTCCAATTTAGATAGAACACTATGCATTCTTGATATTTTTAGTTTTTCTTTATTAACTCTATTTATTGTGTGACATTTTATTCTCCATTATGTTTGACTATGATTGTGTGACATTAACTTATCCATTATATGGATGGAATTAGATTTTCCATTATTCGTATGACATTATATTTACCATTATGTATGTGAAATATGATTATGCATCAGGTGTGTGACATTAGATTTTACATTGTGTATGTGTCATTAGATTGTCCATTATGTGTGTCATATTGGCCTTGTGTGAAATTGAGTGTTATTTCATGTGCCTTATTATGTATATGTCATGTACATGACATCATGTTTATCTTTGACTCTTTTTAATATGTTTGGATAAATATAAGATTGTAAATTGAGATTTTTGATATTGTTAGTGTCATAATCTATATCACACACTCAACTTATTTTTTATTATTCCATGATACATATAATTCAATTTTATGTAGAATCATTACCCAACTTTATAAATATTCATTACTATGATAATTATTCACTATATTTCCCACTAATATATCTATCTGATGTAATGATTTTATGCTTAAGATACATGCCTCATATATATTCATATTCTTTATTATTACTATGATGACATACTCTCCACATGTTACTATATACTTTACATTTATTACATGTATATATATGTATGAATATGTATATGCAATTAACTACTATCCACATATACTCTCCACATGATGATTTAACTACTATCTTTTTAGATAAGTAATTTACAATCTTCATTCCTCACCTCAAAAGTGGGGCATACAAAGTTGCTTGTCTTAGAGATTAAGCCTTCACATACACATAAATTTATATTTTTGAGCACATATGATTTTATAATGATACAAGGTTATACAAATTATTACATGTTTTTATCATATTTTGACAAATTTGACTTAGATTGGGGGCATATGCATGACATATGTCACAACATTATGAGATATTTCACAAATTTTATTAGATTATTACATAGAATATAAGACTTAGATTACAAAAGTTGTTAAAAATAGCACACATACATGGAAAATGTTCATAATTAGACAAATATCATGATATATTAGCATAGTTATATGACTTAGGATACTCAGATTACTAGATGGAATGACAACTCATGTAATTCTCTACACAAGATCACTTAGATTTATTTTACAAATAGATTATACCAAGGGATTATTTAGGCACTACTTAGGCACTACTAATATTGAACCATATAATCCATCTACAATGGATGATTCATAAATTTTTTACAAAGACTCTTACGCATTATTCATTACTTAGATATTTCTTAGGTTTATTGGAACCCATAGTGGTTTCCATTTACTTAGATTTATTGAAGATGTGTGGGCTTGAATTTATGCATAACATAACTTCTATGAACTTCTCAATTTCAAATGAGGATTGGGTCATATTCAACTCAAACCATGTTATTGCTCAGATATTTACAATGGGACATGATCACCCCATTCTCCATTATCACCATAAGATAGTGTGGCTTATGTGAAAATGTGTATTAATTCATTTATATTTCATTTAACATTTGTTTAATTTTGTTACTTTTTTATTTTATATCACAAGTGAAAATTGATTTATACATGTTTCTTACAAGTTTTCATGGATTAAGGCATAATGCATAGTACATGATTAGGAAACACCCATTGTATTTATTATCGGGTATCACCTTCCATCCTTTTACTCCAATAATTATTTTAATATAATAAAAGAGGGGAAAATGTAGATGTTCATATTTAGTATTAGACACTTGATAATGTGTAATTTTACCAAGTCTTAACCTACTTGACTTATGCTTCACATACTTTACTCTTATTTACCATTCCTCATTATCATTCTCTCATACATGGGTCTGACCCTTCCAAATTATTATTATTGTTACATAAGATATTCCTAGTCTATGCCCCCAAAATTTAATATCAATCTTAGACTATATCTTAGCCTTAGGTCATTTTTCTTATTTCCATATGCCTCCAAATTAATAACCTATATAATTTGAGTCATATAACCTATGCCAAACTATACCAATCTAAATCAATATGTGACAATATAAATCAATCTATGTCAATTCGAGTCATGTAATATAACCCAAAATATAAATTAATCTCAATGTGTGAAGGAATAAGCCTCTAAGATAAGCCCACTACTTATGCCCCTATTTTGAGGTGAGGGATGTAGCTTATGAAATAATCATATCAAAATAAAGGATTTATATACATAATTTTATATATAAAAGATGTAATCATGTGCTAACATTAGTAGATTATCTTATCATATAAATATAATATCATTTGGGAATATATGAAACATGTATCTCAAGGGTTACAAGTATTTTGTCAAGTAGATGTAAATATGAGGCACATAATATTAGTCATGGTAGTAAATATCGTAGAAGCATGGTGTAATAACCATGTATAATATGGATGATATTTATCATGAAATCGTATACAAATATAAGAATGTGTGATATGAATCATGACATTACAAACTAAATAGACAATATGATATATATCCACACATATCACATAGTGTCATGTTCATGATGCACATAATCAATCATAGAAGAAAACATGATAACACAAAGTGTCACATAGATTAAGAAGAACATAGACAAATATTTACATAATGAACACAAAATTTTATGCAAAGTAATAGATAAATAATCAAATATAAAAGGAATCACATAATAAAAATAAAATCCCATGTAAAGTCACAAATAAATAGTTAAACAATGAACACTCAATGTTACATAGAGTAAGAGTCACATATTGAAAAATCAATTTCATGTACAGTAAAAGTCACATAATTTAATATACAATCAATAATCACATAATGTAAGATGCAAAAACATCAAACATGATTAAAAGAAGTAAGGATATTCTACATAATCAATATATATCATTATTGCACATAGTAAAGTGTAATTTCCAAAGGATATAACACTCTAAATATTATACATAAGATCAAGGCATGTGTAATCATTGTAAGTAGATCAATATGATCAATGAAATTCTCATAGAAATATGTAACATGTGAATATGTACCAATATACCCCTAGTGTAAGCATCCACCCAATGTAGGAAAGGTATCCCCTAGATGTGTGAATGTCTTGTATTTGATTGTCCATATAATATATAATATGTATGTCTTGCATCCCACTCATGTATACCTTTAAAATCATGCACATAGAGAAAATGGATATGTAAACTTGCATTTATATGATAAATCATAAAAAAAACATATAAACTAGAAACACATTGTAAGCATAGGTCATAATTTTTTATTTATTTGTATATTTTGATTTTGATTTTTAAAATTTTAAATATTTTTTTATTTTTTTTAAATTTTAAATTATGTGAAGCTATAAAATGATCCTATCAATAGTATGGTTACATGTAAGTCTAGGGTCAATCATGGAGAGTGTTACCCATCATGGGAGAGTAGCAACACATATATCTGTATCAAAATCTAAGAAGTGATCTTGTGTTGTGACGTATCTATAATGGTCACCAAAGACCATATGATCATGCACATGTTGTGTAACTATAGTAACCATGGTATCAAATGGAATCTATTTTATAATATGAGGTTGTGTATGTGTTCACTATGAAACACATGGAGAAGATTGTAGAACTAACTTAGGATACAATGGAGTAGAAAATTATAGTTGAAATGGTTTATACCTCTAAGGTAATGGGCACTAAAGTATTGATATTATAAGAAGATAAAGTACTTTTCTTTGAATTTCTTACATAGAATGAACCTATATAAGTTGTATAATGAGTTGTGGTGTAACCTTATGAGGAAATTTCTATGGTTGAATATGATACTTGTATGGTATAATTATAACTATGTTTTAACCTAATTTTGTTTTAGAAACCATAAAAGATAGAAAAAGTAGAATATTTAGATTGAGAGATATGGAATTCAAGTAGTCATATAAAATTAAAATATTGAAATTGAATGTAATGTTTGAAAAGTGGCATATACTAAATATAATAAGTAAAAAAAAAGGATGAGTACTTAACATTTCTAGTTGGTTGTTTGACTGTACCTCTGTTTTGATAGTACAAAATATATTAAAGTAGGCTTATGATTTATATGGGTTAAGAACTAGGTTTTTATCTATGCAGGGTCACTTCCATCAGATCTAGGTTAGTATCGACTATATGTAATGGCCTATGTGGTTGGTAGTGACCTATGCTAATAGACACATCTATTAACATATAATCCCCTTTGCCTATTTTTGTAAGCTTTGTATGTGTGATGTCAAATCATAATGCTGTGTAAAAATCCATAACTCAACTTACTTTAGCTTGAAACCCTAGGTATGCTTGTGAGGGATACAAAATTGTAAAAATATAGAAATTACAATTGGTTGAGCTTATCCTAATCACCCCCATTTTATGATTGAATGCTATTTATGTGTTTAATACTCCAATGATAGAAATCAATCCATATGTAGTTCTCCTATCTAGTTTGATTATGTAATTACAATCCTTCAGTATATGTACATAGCTAATTATTTTGATACCTAAAAATGATTTATTTGACTTGGATTTAGTATGCTTCATACTTGGATTATTATTTATCATAGTGATATATTCAAAATTCGGGAAGAATAGAGCATACTTTTTGAATGTGAAATAGTGTATAGATGTGTACTAGATAAGTCCATGTCCCCTATTAAATGAGGTTTTGATATATATATATATATATATATATATATATATATATATATATATATATATATATATATATATAACCCTCACATAAATGTCTAATTTTTTATTTTAAGCTTTTTTTAGGGTCAATGCATCTACCTAGCATGTCAGTGGTGTGAAAAAATAACCAATATAACTCATATATATATGAGTTATATTGGTTATTTTTTCACACCACTGACATGCTAGGTAGATGCATTGACCCTAAAAAAAGCTTAAAATAAAAAATTAGACATTTATGTGAGAGGGTTGGTATTGATGATATCAAGTTAATATCAGCTAGTGATACTGACTGAGCCTAATGTTATCAACCTATATACAGGTAGACTGAACTAAAGGTCTAGAGATGTATATGTAAGTTATTAATCAATTTTGAAATAGATGGTAGGGTTCTTTTAGCTATGTAATACTATAACAAAAGGATCAAATTCATAAGGTAGCATGTGTGAGATAAGGTAGATTAGGATCATGTTTGTGCACTCAAGGCATCTATGGTGAATTTATGCCAATCTTCTCATTGTAAAGCACATAATATTAGTTTTTAGTATATGCAAATATGCCCCTTTATTACAGTAATACAAATACTAGAGTAAAATTAAAACATATACCTAAGTGTGTAAAACACACTTTGTCTTTGGTATGAATCTCCAATTATGTAGGTTAGTCAATAGTAAAACATGTAGTAGTAAATGCCCATAAATTGAATATTCAAACTAAATTTGAATTATGAAAATTTAAGAGAAAGGTAATAATACACCTATGTGTTGGTGAAAACCATGTTTCCCATTAAACTTATTGGATATGATGATTCCTTGTTGAAACATTGGATAAAACTTATGCTTTTGTGCTAAAGGACATGGAGAGTTGGGGTGACCATGTCCTAAATTTGTGTAACTATGTAAGCCCTTGGGTTGGGAAGACAACATGTTGAAACTCTCATAAAGGTGGAGATAAGTACAAAATGTACTAAAATGAATTATTATAAATGAAATAAAATGGGGAACCATATGATGTGTTTGTTAAAAGTAAAACTGAATCAACCACTATAGATGCTTATAGATTCAATTGTATAGTTTTAATCCACTTTATTCAAGTTTAATCTATGTAAAAAAATGCATGATTAAAATGCAATAATGATGTTCATGTCTCAATTATGACTACAGGTTTGCTTGTATAGTTTAACTCAAGTTCACTCAGTGTATAATGAATGCATCATCAAAAAGGGAATGAACAATGTTCATGCCTCCATCATGACCACACATTTGATAAGTGTGAAGTGGAATGGCAACTAATTGCCATTTCACTTATAAACTATATTTTTGTGTATGTGTGTATGAACCAATATCATGAATTATGAATTTAAAATAATATAAATTTTTATGAACCAATATCATGCCTCCTAAATTTGTATTAATTGATATAAAAAGTTATACTTTTATATTATAAATATAAGAACTTGTATCTTTAATGTAAGTGTATGTGGAAATTTATAATTATTATTTTTGTAAATGTTTATATATATGCTCATGAATATGCACCCAAGTGAATATGAATATTTACTCAAAAAAAATTAAAGTGAGTGCATATGCATGGCATTTTCCCTTATAATAAGCAATGTTGTGCCAAAATCTATCATGTAATTGAACCATTTGATATCTAAACCATTTTGAATCTCTAAAATATGTAATTTGAAATGATTTATGTTCATGAAGGATTATGTATCTATGTCAATACCACTATAATTACACCCTTTTGACTTGAGGGATGTCTCTCATAAGTCACTCAACTTTAAAAAAGATTTAATTATATCATGTTATGTATAAAAATAAAATCATGTATAATCATGTAAACATGTGGAGAGTATGTAATCATAGTAATGCATGAGTCAATAAAGGAATGTATGTAATTGTTTAACCCTTTTTAGAATTAAGGATTATTGGGAGTATATCTTAATCAAAAAAATGGATAAACTATTCTAGAAGTAGTCCAATTAAATAATTCAGAGTCATAATATTCTGATATAGTGTTCAATTATGAAAGAATGTTAAATATAGAAAGTGAAATGTTAAACAATATTATGAAAGTTAAAACATGAAGAGGAACCTATAATTAGATTATTTAATGATGTAGGGGTAGATCAAATAAGTGCAAGGATAGGATAATATAATTTGATGTTCTACCCTGATTTGTCAGATTATTGAAAATTGGTCTATGGAAACCTTGACACTACTATCAGATAATGGACACTAGTGTCAACACTTATATCCTAATTTTGACACTTATATCCAAAATAAAGTACATTTTTTTTAGTAATGACCACCAATCCTACTAGGGTTCATTTTCACCTATAGATTCTATATTTGGATCACACACATAAGTTCTGAATATTAGTATATAGCTTAAAAACTGAGGTCCTCTAATTAGGGCATGTCACCTTGTAAATTAGGGGCTAGTTGGCTTAAGTGAAGTCAAGATGACCTCAAAGAATACTATGTCAATGAATTCTAGCTACATATCCATATAATTCAAAGAAAACATCAAAATTATGTAGTTCTCCCTCTTATGTGGGTTTGTGTGTGAACAATGTTTTAATATGCTATATGCAAATGAATGTAGTGATATATCTTGTGACTTTATTCTCATGAGATAATATTTGAATGATTCATACCTATAATAAGAATTCTCCTATGAGTTAGTTAGAAATATGGAATAATAGGGTAGTTTTGTGAGCTTAAGAGGTGCTTTTGCCTAGTATAATATAAATGTGTGCTTGATTTATACTTGATGATAATGAATGGAATTTTAATTATATTTATAAAAATATTTTTGAAATGATCTCACAAGAGATTTAACTAAGACAAATAGGATGAGCCATACATGTTGAAAGATATAAAGTTGTTGAAGATCTATAGCTATCATAGTAGGATATAAACTAGGGTGTATGCATACTATGGGCTACATGTGATATAGGTAATTAGAATATCAAGGTTAGATTGTAAGATAAGAATTTAGATGCAACAAGATGGTGAAAATAAATTTTTTGGTAGTAGAAGGTCATAAACTAAAGGGTTGAGCCATGAGTGACATTTGTCAAGTGTACAAGACCAGTTTACCATATCAAATTAGATTTGAATATCTACATTTAGCCCCTTCTTTATTATAATAATGCATAAAGATGAAATTACTAGTTTAAAGAAAATAAATGTATACCTTGGTGTTTAAAACACACCTTAATTTGACTTGATCCATGTTTGAATTTTCTAATTATATATTACTAACAAACAATAGCATTCTACCATGTAATTAGTGCATATAATTTTAAAGTTAAATAATTGAAATATTTTAAAGAAAAGAGAGCAAGGAAGAAGTACACCTGTGTGTCAATGAAACCATATGTCCCTTTGGTAGTTTACTTTGGTAATAATTCTTATTAATTGAAGCATTGGAGAAAGAGGTTCACAACTAAACCTTGGAAAAGTGAAGAGGATAATTTGAGGATGATCATGCCCCCAATCTAGTACAAGGGTGAGTTGTGCTAAGCCATCAATATTATTGGATTTCAATCACAAAAATAAAGTGTATACATAGTCTAGCCAATATCACCTTGGTCAAATGGTGTAAGCATCTCAACCTTTTTTTTTAATGCCAAGGCCATCGATGATCTTGAGTCTCAAATTCACTACTTAAGGGAACCAACTATTGTAGATAAATAAATCTCAATCAGTGCATCTTGACAAGGTAGATGTATAAATGTGTATATAATTTTATTATTTACATGTGATTTGGTGCATTTACATGGAATATGGACCTCTAATGTGTCTCATGCTAAATTATATGTCAAAATGTAAATACTCTGTAAACTATGTATAATATTTGTCACAAATCTAAAAAATGTTTTCCTAAATATGTAAAACCAATGCCAAATGCATAATATTAAGACCCAAATATATATTTGAATCATGTAAACTATATAAAATTCTTCCAACTATGCGTATGTGGACTCACGTCTCTATGATATACCCCCATTTTGAGGTGAGGGGAATGCAACATGGTAGTCACTTTATCTTAAATGGATAGGATAATGATGTTAACTTTTATCAATCATGTAGTAAGGAAGATTATAGTGGTATCATGTCTAAGTATATATGTGAATGAATCTCACAATATATAATCATAACAAGCCCTAAGATGCATGATATATATCATGGCAACATCTAAAAGTAACACACTAAATCTCAATAAAAAATTAAGCACACACAAAAGAGTACTCAATATCACACAAAATGGGTCTAAGGAGACCAAAAACAATGTGCATGTTCAAATTCTAACACTCAAATGATATGACATGTTTAAATGTATGTACACCAGAAGAACAACACTCAGTGGCACTATGGCCAACAAACAAGGAACATGTCTAAATGTTCAATAATCAAGACAAGGAAGTAAACAAGAATTACACTCAAATAATCCATGTGATAATATGGGTAAGTGAAATATAAGGAACTAGCATAAAAATATCATACTAGACCCTACATACATGTTTTATCAAAATTTCATGTAACATAGCATATCTAACATACTGTGTCAAATTTAAGCATGAGTATAGACATGTGTAATCATTATTATATGATTTCAACATGATAATGTAAAGTGGTCATAAAATTTTGGAACCTATATCAATCATGATCAATGAAGTATATTCCCCCAAAATAGTATGTCATGTGGGTGGAGGAAATGTCCAACATTTGTATATGCATGTATCATGTATCATAATCAAGTACATATAAAATGTGTGTTTATATAAACTAAATGATATGGTATATAATAAAATAGAGTAAACAACATATATAAAAGTTATTAAACATGTAAATGCTAAATATTTTGATGTTTTTGATTTATTTGAATATTTTTGTATTTTTTGGATTATTTGATTTTTTTAATTGTTTTAAATTTTAGGTGTAATATTTACACAAGTGAATACTATTCATTAGGTTTTTGAGATGATTTAATTAAAGTTTAGGTAGGTGATACACACATTTTACCAATTTGTCTATAACTGTGAATGGGCCTAACAAATTTGGTTTGAATTTCACTTTCTTGTCTTGTTTTGCATTGGTATTATTTTGATTTTATTTCAATACCAGATCACCCACATCAAAATCACATGTCCTAACCTTTTTTTGTATGCTCACTTGACCTCATATTGGTAAGCCCATAGATGCTTGATAAACTATGTGAATTTTGCATCCAACTATTCCAAATCATATAATTACTTCTCTTGATACTCATTATCATGAAGAATGTCCTTAAGAGAAACACATAATGATGGGATTTTAAGATTAATTGCTATAACTACCTATATACCATAAACCAAAACATAAGGTATAGATTGAATATGTGTGTATATGCTAGTGTGGTATACCCATAAGATATAAACCATCTGCTATTGCTAATCTATACTTTACTTTTAACAATTTTACCAAATATTTTGATAATAGTCTTATTTGTCACTTTTGCCATACCATTACCCTATGGGCAGTAGGGTGTAGAGAAGGTGTGTTTAATTTTTTATTTATTATAAAAACACTTCACCATTTTATTCTTAAATTAAGACCCATTATCTATAATAATAGGTGAAGGTAAACTAAATTGATAAATAATATTGGTCATTAAAAATTTGCATATGTCATATCTAGTGATAAACTCAAGTGGGATTACTTCTACCCATTTAATGAAACATTATATAATTATGATTATGAATTTGAGGCCTCTTGGTGATACCATATTTATTTTCCTAATCAAATCAGATAAAATCCCCAAAGAGAGAATGACCATGGTGAAACAATTAGCCATGATTCATGAGATGGAACATGATTTAAATTGTTATTTTTCTAACATTGGATATATAATTTATCATGCTCAACACATTCTTGTTCCATTATGGGTAATAATTACCTTGTTTTAATATTTTATGGGACATTGATTTTCTACTAAAGTGTCCCCCACACTCACTATTGTGCATCTCGATAAGTGTAGTTGTTGACACATATTTGATAAGACATAAAATTAAATGTCCATAAAATCCTCTTTTAAAAAAGGCATCCCCAAATATAACGTAATGAAGTACCTCTGATATAGCTTACACTTATCATTCTAAGTAAAATAATCTAGTATAAAATCCAAATATATGAAATTGTAAATATCATTGTATCATTTGTATTTATTGCACTATGTGTAATTGTGAGAACTTAAAAATAATCAATTTTATCTGGTGTAGTTCAATGTCAAAATAACTTCCATACCATAAAATTGATATAATCATCATTGATATAAATCAAAATTAATTATGCCACACTAGCCATTACATCAGTATGATAGCTATCCTTACATAGGATATTTTTTATAGAAAAAGTGTTGAATGTTTCTTTCAATTTTTGTACCATTTATTTATATGGAAGTAAATTTTCTTCTTTGGTTTGGTATAGTTTTGAAAACTAATTAAAAAACAACTTAGATTCACCATAAACCTACATATTCTTAACATGGAGTTATTATGCTATATATAACACAATGATTAAGGTTTCATATTCTACTATATTGTTGGTGCATGGGAAAGTTAGTCTATATGAAAATGTAATATATTCTCCTTCAGGGGAGAAAAAAATGATGCATGCACCTACACCTATCATACATATAGATACATTGAAGAACGTAGTCATGTGTTATTTTATATACGATATGATGCTACATCATCAAAAAAATCCTCAACCATTGGAAAAATGTTTTATAATAGATCCATAACTAGCTAGTTAGCTACAACTTAGACTTTTACTAATTTTTGAGAAATGAAATTCATATGAAATTCTATGACTTACATACCCATTTAGCTATTTGACATGTTAAATTATTCATGAGAAATTTTAATGTTTCTTCCTTGACTTTAACATAGATCTCATTACTAAGCATGTAGTGTCATAATTTCTATGAAGTAAATATTAATGCCAAACATAGTTTTCCCATTACAATATACTTGAATCAATAACCAAACAATTGAAATATAATTTACTAAATTGATCATTCCTCATGATCATCATATATTTTTCTATTAAGGCCTATAAGGCCTCATGATTTTGTAGATGATATTTATGGATTATATATCACCTCATTCTTGTACACTTGGAAAACTCATACCTTGGCTATTTTTCTTAGTTATGGACCTTTTCCTACTTCTATAAGTCTTGAATCTACTCTATTTTTTGTTGCTTGGCTTATATCTCCTAGTATAACTAGTCTTATGTTGATAACCCAAGCCTTTTCTCTTGCCCAAAATGCCAAAAATGTAGTTATCTTCCATCTTTTCATGTTTTGAACCTATACCTACTTTCATGCTCCCTAGACACTAACATCTAGGATAGACATTAGAGTCAACATTAGTGTCCTGACTCAACACAAGTGTTTAGTAAGCTAAATTAATCCAATTTTTAAATAAAACATATCATAATGGTTGGATTAAGTGATTTAATGTGAATTACTTATCCAAAGGGATTGATATAAATACAATATCAACCCTCATTCATTCCTAACCTAAAATACCTAGCAAAAGACCAAAGATACCAAGGAAAATTATTAAAATCACTTTATTAGGCATTCAATTGAACAAAACTTACCTATTTCTTTATCATAGGTACACCACATACACATGTCTAAAGTACTAAAGGAGCATCCCAAGAGCTTGATTTGACAAGTTATAAGCTAGGTCATTATTGTACTTATTTTCCACATATTACATGATTCACACACAAGCCAACACACAAGAGAGAACTACATGAGTCTAAGAACCTCTTTTGGAGTATTGTCTATCTAATAAATACCCACTAATAGTGGTGTCTTTGGGCTCAGCTTGACATTATGTACCCACTAACCTATTTCCCCAAATGTCACTATGAAAATAGAGAACTAGGGTTTTACCATTTCATAAGTAGTGATAGTCCATAACCTCAATTTGAATACACTAGAGCAAAGGTGAAGACAAAACTAGAAGCATCCAGGTGGTTGTATCCTTTTCTAGCAAGCATTCTATATAGGACACTTATGTTGAACCCTAATAGTATTGTCATTACAACCATCCCAGGCTAATGTTAGTTTCTAGAGCTCTAAAAGCATTAGATCTATAATCTAACAACTAATTAATAACTACCTTACAACTTTATGCTTACATGTTCTAGATCTAGCACTGTGTCAACATTATAATCAACTAAGTATATTACTTCCTTATCATTTTCATACATATCTTAGTTTTGCTTTCCATATTTAAACTCTCATTTTATGAATTCAATACATGCCTATATTTTAGTTTAGCATCTAATTGACCTTATATAGATCTAATTATCACCCTTATGCCATTTCATTTCTAAATACCCCTTTAATCAAATCTAGGGATATCAATAAGATCACCTAGATCATTTTAAGGTTAAAAATTTAGTGAACTCGATTCATTTTAGTGTAATTTTTTCTGATTTCCAAGGTTTTAAACTAGCTAAGGTTTCAAATTACTATGCTTTTTCATTTCTTACTTTTACTCTTTTGCATGTAACCTAGGCATATCTATAGATTGGTAGGTGTGCCTATTGAATATATTGATATTCCCCTCCCACCATCTATGTCTCAAACTAATGAGGGATCTCATACTTTAGATCATGATGATACCCATGTTGACAATAAACATCATATTGATAGGGTTGTCATCAAAGAAGATTATGATAATGAAAACCATGAAATAAATGAAAATGAGAAAATAAACCATGACCAAGTGTAGTCAATTGAATTATTTCATAAGTGTATTCAACAAAACCTTGAAGATCTTGATGAGATAATAAAAATTATAGTCAAAGTAAAAATTTACAAAACTATAATGGAAACATCCCTCCTCTTAAACACATTAAAACCTAATACATATAGTGGTGGCATAGGTTATTTTTTTAAACCTTTGTTCCCTAACACTACCATTGTTACATCTATCATGGAACTACCAATTATTTCAATAAAAATACTAGTTGTAATGCCTATTACTACTCAAAACATGTTTTCATCCCTTTGGTGACTATTCAACTTGCTAATCTAAATCCCACTCAGTCTATAGTTCAATCACTCATTCAAGTTATAAAGACCTTAGAGTACAAGGTTACAAACATTAAACAAAAATATTTAAAATCACCTCATGTTATAGATTCATATGATTTATTACATAACCATCTTACACTTGAGATATCTTTGCACCCTTTGACAATTAGATTTGTCACATCTAAGTTCACATTTTATTATGGAAAGGGTAATCATGAATAACATATTCAAACCTTTTATGTGGCATGCCTTGATTATGCCTCCAATGATAAATTTTTGACCAAATTATTTCCAAGAAGCCTCATGGACTATGCTTTGAGGTAGTTCTATGTTTTACCTCTATAATCTACAAAAACATTCAAACCTCTTATAGACTAGTTTTTAGCACACTTTTCCATTAATAATTCCAAAAACGTTTCATATGCCCAAATTGCCAAAATCAAACAAGGACCCAATGAACCTATCAATGAATATGTCTTGAGATAGAAAACAATGCTAGCAAAAATGACCAATCATATGGTAGACAAAGAGCTTCAAGATATATTCAAGCAAAGTTTGCTTGGTCCTTTACATGAGTCCATTGTTTTTAAGAAGTTCAAATATTTTGATGACTTATGCCATATTGTACCAATCCATGAAACAAAGCTTATGTCATTGAATAAGATTGAGTATGTATCAAACACACTAGTTGCATTTACATAAAGTACCAAATTCACAAACAAATAAAGTTATAAGGTAAAACCTCCTAAGCCTAAAATGGAAACAACCACCATAATTAACATAGTTTCATCATAGCCTAATCAACAGGTCTTATCCAATATACCCAAGAGATAAATTACACATTGACTTGAGTCCCTCATTTAATTACTCTGATAGTTACTAGAGTGTCATCTTATATATCTCTCTCATCCCATGGAAGTTGATATGATTTGATCTCTACCCAAAGGATAGGATGAAAATGCTTATTATGATTATCACTATGGATCAGGGCATTCTAATAGTATATGTTTTACCTTGAAACACAAGTTCTAAGAGATTATTGATGACTAAAAGCTTGCATTTGAGGATCCTCCAAAGGAATAAAGTTCACAACTTGGTGATCACAAAAAAATATAAAATATTTAACAATCCTTTTTAAGACCATTCTAAGAAGGAATGAGAAGTACAAATGACATATAATGTACATCCTCCTCTATCACATTATGGGAACCTAGTAGGTGGGAATATTGGTACTTACACATGACATTTACCTCCTATGGTTTAGATACCTTCTATTTACTTTGATGATAGTAAAATTAAGGATGATGAATATGATCTTAATTCTATATTAATTTGGGCATATCTTGATAAACACCCCATAGATAGTGTTATGAATGATAATTGTACAAGTGAAAATGTTTTCATAATGACATTAATTATTCACTTTGGTTATACTCATCATGATTTACACCCCTCTATTAGATTAGTTGGAGAATTTGATGGGACCTCTAAAAAGGTCTTAGAGAGATTGAATTACCATTATAGGTCATTCCTGAATATGTGGTTAATTAATTTTTAGTTATCCCTTCCACATGCATCTTTGATATGCTATTAGGAAGACCTTAGATACACACTCTTATAGTAGTATTATATAAAGTGCATAGGTGTGTTAAATACATTCTTGCTAATCAGGTAATTATAGTTTCTATAATTCCATATGAGCATCCTCTTGAATAAGAGAAAATTATACCTAGATAACTAGATATCAAGCCTACTGAGGCTAATTCACCATAAAAGGGTAAGAAATAAGAAATCCCCTTTACTAGTTGGCTAATTCTTGAGATACCTTTACACCATAGATATATGATGGATTCCATGGAATCCCCATCTGTTACACACTATATTCAACTATATAGATCACCTAAACATGATTCTACTATTGTCAATCCAATGAAACCATAGAGCACTCAACAATGGGTTCTAAGAACCCCTATTCCTTTTACTCATACTATTGCTTCATCACCACAAAGTCCTAATTTACATAAGTAGAGCACCATTGATACCATAGTGATATATATTACACCTATACATGATCCTTAGTAGTGTAAATAAATTACTACACTATGTTCATAGGGGGAGACATATATGACCATATATTAGATGACATCATAAGATGATCTTTACTCTTCAAACATGTTCTATTAGCTCCTTGGCATCTATGTGTTAGTTCCATGTTGATGGATGACATGTTTAGTTACTCCTACATACACATGTGTGTCACACTTCTACTTGAGTGTGATACAAGCATACATATATGCATGATATATTTCTATTTCAGATGTTGGGCCTTCCTACTCATGTCATGTAGATATTGGGGGTATCTACTTCTCTCATCTTGATACACATAGGTTATATGGTTTGAAGATGAAATTTCATTATTATATGTGAGCTTAAACGTGTACTTACACATGCCTTTATCTATGAATATATCTTACACATGGTACTTTATATGATATTCACTTGACATTTTTTCTTAACACATTTGATCCATGGGCTACTATGACATGTTTATGCTAGTTGTTTATGCTCTACTTTATGCACTCCTTGTATGTCTTCCCTTGTTATTGTCTTTTTTTATCATTTGAATATACTCCTTTGCTTTTGGCCCTCATGCCTATGTATAATATATTTGCATTTTCATATGTCATGGTTTATTATATGGAAATTTGAATATGTCATTATTACCTTTATGGACTTTTGACTAAGTCATGCCCCTTCAATTATGTGGCATTTGAACATATTATTTGCAGTTTACTTAAACCATTGCATTTTGAATTACTTTTGAGTGTTCTTATGTGTGATCTTGTTTACTTATAGAACTTTTATTATTACTATCTAAATGTTTCCATAATCCTTAATATGTTTCTTAGGCCTATAGGTGGTCACATTGGTTCTATGCACTTTAGTGATATATCTACATAGACATATTCCTTATATATGTTAAAACATTCCATTCACATATTATATATGTGTCTTATCCTTTTGAGGTGAGGTAACTACCAATTCCTATTTTTCCCTCACCTCAAAAGTGTGTGTGGGGGGGGTTATTAGTAGGGGCATGTTATAAAGGCATGTTCTCCACACTTAGCACATTTTTCAAATTTAGTGGGGGCATGGTTTGGAAGCATGTTCTCCACACTCATTTTTTATTGCGTACTTATATCAATTTTTAGATTCAGTGGGGGCATGTCATATAGGCATGGCTTCTAGACATTCATAGTTCTTAGATTTTATGGGGGAATTCTTTGGAAGAATGTTCTCCACACCTATCCATATTACATTGGGAGCATGTTTTGGAAACATCTTCTCTGCATTGGTACTTATATCAATTTTCATATTTTTAAATATATAGTGGGAGAATGTTTTAGAATCATGTCCTCCACACTTAAACAATTTTTTAAATTAGCTAAAGCACATGGTTATATGATTTATATTTAAATTTATGGCATAATTCTATACATTGGTACTATTGTAACATCAATTTGTACCATTGGAGAGGGTTTTTTAAGATTTCTTAAATTGAGCTACACTATGGGAACAACCTTAGGCTATGGGTCACCTATGGTAGGATTGGACCTCTAGATAAGGTTGACTTCCTTTTGATGAATCACCTAAACTAATGTTGTCATAGGGAAAAGGGTTAGAAAGGGGAAAAGGGATCTTAAGAAGGATAAAAAGGTGATGCACTAAATAAAAATAGGAAACTTCCATAATCTTGAACAAACACTAAATCTATAGAAGAAAATTCTAGCTCATACAACCTCTGAATCTAACTCACAACATAAGTATTTCATAGACTAACTTTAGGAATCAATGAATGCAATCAAAGAAGATATCTAATACTCACTAAGAGCTTACATAAATTGCTAAAAAAACACTAATCCAAACCTATAAACAACTTGGAAACACCTTAAAAGAGGTCACAAAGGAGGACAATGGATGAGGAATATCTTCCTTCACATAATACCATCATGCACAACTCATTAAACATTGATCCAAGGCAAGAGATAGGTAAAGAAAGTCTTTTATTGCATCAAGAGGTAGTTATTAAAAATTATTAACAAGGTTTAGCCTAATTAAGATGAACATATTTTTCAATATCTTAGAGAGTCCCCTATTCTTCAAGATCAAAGAATCCTTGTGAGAGTCTAGAATCTGAGATAGCTTACAAATGAGAAAAAAATGGGTAATATAGGTGAAAGGGAAAGAGAGAAGAGGGAACATGTTAACTAAGAACAATCAATGAGCTACACCTTTCATGAATCCTCTACCATATTTTGATCCAATCAAGATTAACCCTTCATCAACAAGCTAACCTTTATTTTCTCCAATAGTCTTCAATATCTTCTCATTGGCTGATAGATCCACTAGAAGACAAGAATATTTTTTGAAGATGATGAGTCATGATTTTTATATTCAAAAAATTCTCTAAAGGTTATAAAATAGAAATGAATACTCCAACTACTTTCTCCAACCATAAATCCCCTTGATTTGATCTTCCATGCCACCTTCCACTTTTTTCACTATTCATGAGAAGAGAATCTTCATATCTCAAATTTGGCCAGAGCCATGACTAAGTCTACTTTGAGTGGTAGTAAGTACCTACTTTCCAAGGATTTGGCTATATCAAAAATGATAAAATTGTTCATAACCATTCATATTTTCCCCTACTTAAAAATTGATCATATGTTTACTATAGATGAAAACCAATCCCATTTATTGGTTTTCATAGAACCATAATTTAAATAGAGATACACATGTTACTTGATATCATTTCAACAACCAGCTACCCATCTTTGATCTATATTAGTTCTAGAAAGACCTATTTTGCCTTTAAACCCTATGGAAGCTAAAAACTCATTATTACATAGATCTCCTTTAAATAACAATGATCACAGTCATGAAGAAATATTGTGACCCCAAGAAATGGGCCCCATAAGTTCTAAATATTTAAACTAGAGGTGAAGACTATGATTTAATGGCAATGAGACTTCATCATAACCATTCTAACTAAGATTATATCTCCTGTTTAAAGGATTCTCAACTGGACTCTAATGGTGACATATGCCTTTGAATAATTTTATTTGGTTTGACCTAGGTCAAATTAATTCTCCATTTAAAGTCCCTATTTTTCAAATTTTTATATTAATCATTGATCTTGATCTGAGCTTCTCATAGTGTCCCATTTGTTATCTCTTCATTCATTTTTAGGATCTTGCTAACTCTTTGAACTCTTTCTCACCATTGATATTTATCTATATAAATGAATGTGAGCTATAGATCTTCTATATTAAAGTGGCTGAGACATGTGGTATCTTCTCATTAGCTCCTAAGATCCATTGACCTTTTGAATCAATGATCACTATCAAATCTACTTTGTATGGTTTTATGCACACCATCGATCATCTTGGGCCCAATATCTCTATTAGTCATTGTGCAGCATTAGATCTCTACAAAAGCACTTGATATTTTGACACTTTTCAACTCTACATTCATGCTGAACTTTTGACTTGATGCTCATTATTAATCTTTGATGTATGATCAAATGTATACCATAGATCTTCTTAGACCCACTGATATCATAGATTACCTACTTGTTATTAGATATTCATTTTATCTCTCAAAATTTGGACAATTATTAGCTCTACATTCAACCTTGGAAAATTTTGAATTGGATATTTTTTGTAGCTTGAACTTGAGTTTGTGCACACGTCTTACTCTACAAGTCTAACTTTGAAGCTTTATATCTTGAGATAGAAAATACATTAAGATATGAAATTTGTAGAGCATGATCTTGGCATGAATAAATTCATGTCCATGTAATATTTTAACCCTGAGAGGCCTGACAAGAATACTTATAAAATTCATAATTAAGTTGACCAGTTTATTTATTCATCATGTGTGATGATGGTCTGGCCCTTTTATGCTTGTACAAGAACTTTCAAGGCTCAAAATGAACTTATAAAACATGTGAAATCTTATTTATGGTCCTTAGATGCCATGTAACACCATTAAAACATGTTTAATCCTTTATTTAGAAATATTAGACATATTTCCAAGTCATTACTTCTCAAAGATCAATAAATTACACTTTAAGCTTGATTAAAGTGTTTTAAGAGATTTTTAGGCAATATGAGATCTTTGGACCACTAATTCCATCCATAACTATATTTATCTCATCCATTCATACAAAATATTTATATTTGAGCCAAAATTTGCCAACATCTTTGGTGACTCATAGGGAATCATGCCTGCTATGATTGAGAACCTAGACTAGTTTCCTAATCTGATCCATTGGGTATGGAGTCACAAGTCTTTGCTCTTAGAAAAAATGAAATGATGCAAGGTTTCCCCTTTGGATAAATTCCTTTTGAATCAATAGGAGAAAAAAGTGATAAAATAAAAAAATTTCCCAAGGCACTTTCCAAAATAAAACACACAATAGGAAAATAAACTAATCTAAATAAATTAAGGGAAATTAACCTAGTAAACAAATGTGCACATAGGCACTTAGAGAAAAACATGAAATCTACTCTAATAGATACAAGGTTAATTTATAAGTACTTTCCACCTGGGTCAAATGTGAAAATTCTATCATCATTCACTTGTGATAAATTAGGATGAAAAATACCTTACATTTGAGAGCTCATGATAGGTGGGCTAAGATGCTTGATTGCTAACTCTTTTGGCATGTTCTCAAGAGGATGAAATGGGACAAACATGTCTATAATATAGACATATTGGTCCATTTATTCAATAATTTCTCAAAATTATGCCATAGGATCACTTGAAACCTTCTCATCTAATGGCTCCCTTGAATATGAAGGTTGATTGTCTAGGCTTAGGGAAAAAAGCTCTAAGTCATCCCAAAAGGCAACTTCATCTTGGTCATCTAAGTTAATGCCAACTTCAACACCATATTTTATTTACTCACTTTGAAAGGATCCATATGGTAGTTCATAAAACCATCCAAAGTTAAAAATGTCATGTTCTTGTGGATTTGGATTTGACCATTCTCCTTCATTCTTTAAGACATCAATACTGCCTTCAATAGATAATTCATCTTGAGACTGGTCAGATTATTCAACCTCATTTACAAGTTCATTTTCATGTTCTAAATGAGGCATAGGCTAGTTTATAATCTCTACTTGGTCCATGAAGTCATGGTATAACTATTGTCATACTTCATTTTGATCCTCTTTCTCCTCTATTTCTTTCTCTTCTTCATCCTTAACTTGATCAATTGACTCGTTGACTGCTACAACCACATCAATTTATACACTTTACTCATCCTCATCTTCAATAGAACTAAATAGAATCGATTGGAATAAATAAAGATCTCCTTTGATCTTATATTCATCATAAATACAATTTTTTTAATATGAATTCAGTAGTACTAATTTTAGGCTCTAATTCATTAGTGTCAAAGCTACACCATAACAGTTGGTCTAGACCTAATTTCTCCTCCTCTAAGTGGAATGGGATACCTATCATGATATCCTCATCATAGAAACTTGTGTTGAATTATACAGTTTTACCTATGCTTACAAGTTCCTCTTCTATTCTTTGCAAAATAGGCTCTTTATCCAAGAGGGAGATGGTGGGAGGGTGAAGAAGTTCACCTCGCTTGAAGTTTAGGAGAGTATCCTTCTAGCTAGGGAATTTGAAGGCTATCTTTGGTAGCTCTTATGGGAGGGAGATAGAGTCATGGAAATTTTTTATGGAAATCTCATTGAGTTGAGATAAAACCTCTTTTTTCTTGACTTGGTGCCTAGACTACCTCAACTAACACTTCCTCTTTATTATGTGCCCTCCTTGATTGATTTCCATGAGGGGAAAGCATAAGGATTGGCCACATTATAATTTTATTAAATGGTTTAGGGAGATGGTGTATGACATAGTTAGGATCATTGGCATAGAATAATATCCAAGATGGGATGGTTTCATGTTCCTCTATTGAATGGTTTTTAGTGACTTATTTGGCTTTTGATGAGGATGAGACTTGAAAAGGTGGGATTAGGGGATGGGTTTGAGTATAAATAGGAGTAAGAGAGGGTATTTTGGGTATAGGGTTGGTTGATCTCTATCTCAAGAACAATTGACAGTCATTTTTCCTCTTGGCTTGGTCTTTCCTAACCAAGTATTCTTCCTAAAACCTCAACTCTTGTTCTTGAACATAAGCTTGGTGTTCAATATTATGTTGTTACCTATATTACTCTTCTTTCCTATCAACCTCTCTTAATTAATTATAAATATCAAGCCATATCTCCCTAAGGCTCTTTTTTGGTTGATTAGAGAGAGGCAAATTCTGACAAGGTTGATACATTGAATATTGAGGGCCACTTGGGGTAAAGCCATGAACATTGCTAACTTGATATGAAGGATAATGAATGAAAGAACATGAATTTTTATAATATGGGTTATGATACATACAAAATAATGGTGATTATGCACATAGGCTACTTATACCAACTAAAGTTTGTAGTAGAGTTACCATTGGTGTTTACAAATGTGCCTCCAAAGTCTAATTACACTAAAAGGAAACACAAAGAACCTTTCAATGAGATGTAAAACATAGTAAAGTCCCACCAAACATGCCAAAAACCATTGTAGAATTAATTTTCACCCTTGGAGAGGGTTCTTTAGGATCTCTCCAATTGAGCTACACTATGGGAACAACCCTAGGCTTTGGGTCACCTATGGTGGGGTTGGACCTCTAGATAAGGCCAACTTCCTTATAATGAATCACCTAAACTAATGCTATCATAAGGAAAAGTGTTAGAAAGGGGTAAAGAGATTTTAAGAAGGCTAAAAAGGTGATACACCAAATAAAAATGGGAAACTCTCATAAGCTTGAACCCACACTAGATCTATAGAATATATTTATAGCTCGCACAACCTCTCAATCTAGCTCATTACATAAGTATTTCATAGAATAGGTTTAGGAAGCAATGAATGAAAAAGAAGAGGAGTTCTAAGACTCACTAAGAGCTTACATCAATGGAAGAAATAAAACTAATCTAGACCTAAAATAAACTTGAAAACACCTTAAAATAAGCTAGAAAGGAGGACAATGGATGAGGAAGATTCTCTTTTAGATAATGCCATCATGCAAAACTCACTAAACATTGATCCAAGGCAAGAGATAGGTAAAGAAAGTCTTTTATTTCATCAATAGGTAGTCATTAAAAATTATTGATAGGGTTTTACCTAATCAAGATGAGCATATTTTGCAATATCTTGGAGAGTCCCCTTATCTTCAAGATCAAAGATTCTTTGTGAGAGTCTAGAATCTGAGAGAGATTATAAATGAGAGAAGAATGGGTAATATAGGATAAAGGGAAAGAGAGAAGAGGGAACACATTAACTAAGAACTATCAATGATTTACACCCTTTCATGAATTCTCCACCATATTTTGATCTAATTAGGATTAACCCTTCATCAACAAGCTAACCTTTATTTACTCCAATAGTCTTCAAGCTCTTTTTATTAGTTGAGATATCCATTGGAAGACAAGAATCTATTTTGAAGATGATGAGTCATGATTTTGCTATTGAATAAAATATATAAAGGATCTTAAATATAAATTAATACTCCAACTACTTTATCCAACCACAAATCCCCTTGCTTTGATCTTCCATGCCACCTTCCACTTGCTTTCACTATTCATGAGAAAAGAATCTTCATATCTTGAATCTAGATAGAGCCAAGACTAAGTCTACTTTGATTGGTGATAAGTACATACATTTTGAGGATATGGCCATATCTAATATGAGAAATTTGTTCATAACCATTCATATCTGCCACTACTTTAAACTTAATCATATATTTACTATAGATGAAAACTAATCCCATTTATTGGTTTTCATATATACATTATTGAAATGGAGATACACAAGTTGCTTGATCTCATTTCAACAACTAGCTACCCATATTTGATCTCTATTAGATCTAGAAAGACCTATTTTGACTTTGAACCCTAAGAAAGCTAAGAAAGCATTATTGCACAAATCCCCTTTAAATAGTAATGATCACAATATGAAACAATACTGTGACCCCAAAAAATGGGCCCCATAAGTTATAAATCTTCAAACTAGAGGTTAAGACTATGCTTTAATGATGATAGGACTTTATCATAACCATTCTAACTATGATTGTATCTCATTTTTAATGGATGCTTGACTGAGCTCTAATGGTGATATATGCCTTTGAAGCATTTTCTCTAGTTCAACCTAGGTTGAATTCATTCTCCATTTTAAGTCCCTATCTTTTGACTTTTGATATTGACCATCGATCTTGATCTGAGTTTCTCATATTATGACATCTATTATCTATTTATTCATTTTAAAATATCATATTGAATCTTTGAACTCTCATTCACCATAAATATTTCTCTATATGAATGAATAAAATCCATTGATTTTATGCTAGGTTAATGTGGTTGAGACGCTAGGTAGCCTATCATTATCTCCTATGATCCACTGACCTTTTGACTCAATCCTTACCATTAGATCTACTTTATATGATTACATGCACACCATCAATCACCTTTGGCCCACTATCTCTATAAGTCATCATGTACCATTAGATATTTGTATAGGCACCTAAGATCTTGACACTTTTTAGCTCCACATTCATGCTAACCTTTTTACTTGATTCTCACCATCGATCTTTAATGTATAATCAAATACGCACCATAGATCTACTTGGACCCACTAACATTATAAATTGAAAACTCACCATTAGATGTTACTCTTTATTCTTGAGATTTGGACACTTTTTATCTCCATTTTAATCCTTTAAAAAATTGAATTTAAATGGCTATTTTTCCTAGCTTGAACTTGACGTCAGCACACACATCTTACTCCACAAGTCTAACTTTGAAGCTTTGTATATTGAGATAGAAAAGACATCAAGATATAAAATTTATAGAGCATGATATTGGCATGAAAAAATTCATGTCCATGAAATCTTGTGGCCATGAGAGGCCTCTTTTACATACTCATAAAATTCATAATCGAGCTAACCAGTCCATTTCTACATGACATGTGATGATGTTCTAGCTTTTTTATGTTTGTACAAGAACTTCCAAGGCTCAAAATGAGATTTTGAGACATTTTAAATATTATTTATGCTCCTTGGATGACATGAAACACTATAATAACCTATTTAATCCTTTTTTTAGTAATATTAAACCTATTTCCAAAACATTGCTTCTCAAAAATCAATAAATTGTACTTTAAGCTTGCTTAAAGTGTTTCAAAAGATTTGTAAGAAATATGAGATATTTATACCTCTCATTCCATCTAAAACTCTATTTAACTCATCCATTCATATAACATCTTTGTATGTAGGCAAAAATTGGCCAATAAGAAACATTATTATACATAGTTACAACATGAGACATATCTAAGGTGTATATGATATGGAATGTGCACCTAATATTGAAAAAACCACATCAATTTCAAATTGTAGACATATGATATGCAATGTTCACCTAATATTGAAAAAACCAAATTAGTTTTAGATTTTAAACATTCTTAGCGACTGTCACCACCCACTAGTTGGACTTTTATGAGCTATAGATTTACTATAGTAGTTGGTTCACCTTCTTGGTATAATTAAGGTTATGAAATTACTCAATATTTCCAATTTTTTAGGTTTAAATTGATATTATCATCTAACCTAACTATTTTAATAATGTGGGTGACTTGGTTTACTCACACTCACTAGGTTATAAGTATCATTGAGTTGCATGGTTGAACTAATCTCAACTTCCAGGTGGCAACTCACTTTTTCTCTAAAATTTGTGGGTATGGGACTTATAATATATCCCTATCTCTATCTTGTTGGATATATACACTTTAAATATTTATCTATATTTTTCCTAATCTTAATTTTAGAGCTTTATAATGATATAGTTTTTTCAAATAAATTTTCGAATAGGCAAGGCAATTACATCAATAGATAGGTGTACTCCTTAACCTTGATCTTTTAATTTAAATCTATATAAATTTATTTAAATCCTAGATTATATATATTTATTATGTACTATAACATGCTCTTGGTTGTAGGTTAGTAATTAGTAGATAACTCAAATTGGGCAAACACAAAGATAAGGTGTGTTATACACACCCAAGTACATATTCCTTTTCTTTAAACTAATAATTTAATTACTAGATTAAAATGGGGGTGAATGTAGATGATACTTATGGATTATATATAACCTTAGTCTTGTACACTTGAAAAACTTAGACTTTGGTTATTAATCTTAGTTTTGAACCCTTTCCCGCTTCTAAAAGTCTCACATCTGCTCTATCTTATACCCCTTAGCCTATATCTCTTAGTATGACCAGTCTCATGTTCATGACCCAGGCCTTCTCTCTTTCCCATAATGCTTAAAGTGGAATTATCTTCCATATCTACAATTTTGAACATGTACCTACTTTACTACTCATTGGACACCAATGTTTAGGATAAACACCAATGTCAATGTTAGTGTCTTGACTCAATGCAAGTGTTTAGCACCCTAAAGTCATCATATTTTCAAATGAAATGTATCATAATGGTTGAACTATGTTATTTAATGAAAATTAATTATCCAAATGGATTTATATAAATAAAATATATAACCTTATTCATTCCTAACCTACAAGACCTAGAAAAAGACCAAAGAGACTAAGGCAACTTATCAAAATCACTCTATCAAGAATTAAATTGAAAAAATATTCATTATTTCCATACCAATCATAGGTACAACACATCTGCATGTCTAAATTAATAAAGGATTGGCCCAATATCTTGATTTTCCATGTTATAAGCTAGGTCATTATTGTACTTGATTTTCACATATTATATGATTCACCCATATGCTAACACATAGGGGAGAACTACATGAGTATGATGCCCTCTTCTATATTATTGGATATGTAGGTAGTTACCATTAAAAATGGGGTATTTGGGGTTAACTCAACACCATGTGACCACTAACCCATTTTCCCCCAAGGTCAATATGTAGATGAGAAATAGGGTTTTGCCATTTCACAAGGAGTGACAATCCATGACCTAGATATAAATGCACCAAATCAAAGGTGAAGACAAAATTAGAATCATTTATGTGGTCACATACTTTTCCATTAGGTATTTTATACATGATACTTACATCAAACCCAGATAGTAGTGTTGATACAACTAACTCATGGTGATGTTTGTGTCCGTAGTTCCAGAAGTATCAAATCCAAAATTTGATGAATTTTACAAAACTATCTTCCAGCCTTCTTCCTACCTATTATAGATCTATTAACATGTTATCATAAAAATCAACTAATTATATTACTTCTTTGGCATTTCCATACATATCTTAGTTATACTTTCCATATTTATACTATCTCAATTTTATGAATTCAGTAAATGCCTATATTTGAGTTTAGCATCTAATTGGACTACTATAGATATGATTATCACCCTTGTGCTATTTCATTTATATATACCCTTTTAATCAAATATAATTCTAACAATAAGATCACCTAGATCATTTTAGGGTTAAACATATTTTCTAAAATATAAATAAGTAATGGTTTATATGGTATTAGAGGCATGAGCACTAGTGGATTTGATAAATATTATTTAATAATATAAAAAATATTATGGCACACTTTTCCCCAAGAAAATTTTGTATTATTCTTTATTAGACAGGTGAAAGGTATTATTTTATCAGACATTGCACATTAAAATGTCAAATTACTTGAATTATACCTTATAAACATCACAACTGATTTAAGTTAGTTGGTAATGGCATCTCAATGATAGATTTTAATTTTTTTGATCAACCTTGATACCATGTTTAGAAATTATATAACCCAATTTTTTTTTAAAGATACCCAAAAAACACACTTTTTAAATTTAAACACACATTGTACTTTCTTAAATGTTCAAATATTTATCATATATCCATAGCATGATCTTGTCATTGGTTGGATTTTTATAATAAATAATAGGTATAATATTCAACCATATTATTAATAAAATCATGAAAAATATGAATCATTTCCCATTTATATGTAACTCATACATTTTTTAGACTGAAATGTATGACAATATAAAAAAATGTTCCTTATAGTGTAGTGAATGTTGTCTTTATACTAGGTTAATTTTGATTTGATTGTAGCCAACAAAGTCATCCATAAATTAAAATGTCTCATAGCTAGTTATACAATTGATGATCATGTCAATGTTAGGTAACGGAAAATCATCTTTTTGGATAAGATTTATTTAGATCCTAATAATTAGTGCAACATCAAATGTCATAATTAGGTTTGGTGACATTGATTATATTAGACACCCAATCAAAATATGTAATTTATATAATGAAACATGCATCTAAGAGTATTTTAATCCTACATTTTACAAGAAGGGATAATTTTGAATGCATATTTTGAATATTTTTCTTGAGGGGATTTGGATATGATATAATAGTATATTATGCATTGCCACAAATGGATCAATAATGGGCATGCCAGAATAAGCCTAAGTGAATAATTATAGATAATCATGTAGAACCTTTGCCGATAATTTTTTCCTTCATCCTCTTACATCATTGTGGATAGTAATACTTGTCTAAGATCTTGATCTATTCAGTAATTATATTATATTATTCCTTAATTAAAAAAAGTGGATCTATTTATGATATATGGTGTAGAAGTAATTATGTTATGCATATCATGTTAGATATTAGTATCATCATTATAACCAAATTAGGAATGAGTAGAGGCAAGGAAACCTATTCTTGTGATATAAATAATGGAGATACTCCTATTCCCCTAAGTAATCTAGTAGTGACTCATCATTAGAGAACTCATCTAGTGTCTAAATTTTTGGTGAAGCATTTTCATCAATCATATTGGGATTTACTAGTTGTAGATCAAAAACAATATTAGGTACATGCATGCATTTAGAAATATATTTATGAAACATGGTTGGATATGAGTCATCTATTTGTTAGCCACATATTTTGTTGAAAAACCCAAGCCTTATCAATTTGTGTTATTTGATATGTAACTAGATTAGATTATACCTTGCTCATTTTAGCTTAATCCTTATCCTTTATATGCATCTTTGAGTAAATATCTAGAGATAAAAATAGAATTTGATTAGTTTGGTGTGTAAGTATTTGTATGTTGAATCATTATACAATATTTGAATGGATCCATATTCATTGGGCATGCATAAATGAACCCATGATGGTAGAATTTTAGGCATGCATGAAAAGTGGATGAAACCATATACATATCATGTATCTCGGGTCACCCTAAAAGGATAATGTAGTTTAAATCATTTGGAATAATGTGACATAAATTAGGTCAGGTGAGGGATCCTATAATAATATGCAATTTTATCTATCCCAAGACCTTTCATGAAATATTATCAAATACCTTAACACTCATATTGGATGATTTAAAATCTTTAGCCTTGATGCTTTGTGAAAAAAGGAAAGATATGTTACAAATTTGAGTCTAGAAACATTGTCCACAAATACCCTTATAATTATTTTATTGCAAACACATACTTTAATATATAAGGGCAAACTATACTCAATAATATGTTTGAGAAATAAATCATGATTTAAAATGAAATATTATGCTCTATCTATTTGATAGTTTTAATCATAGAAGCCACATATGGTGTTTCCACATTGCTTGGCAAGATACTCATGTGTAGTGCTTCCAAGAGGATATATTTGTATTGGGAATAATTTTTTAGAAAATCCAAAAGATAAAATTTATGAATATCATCATTGAATTAGTTTTTAATATTATATATAGATGGAATTTATTTCATGCACTCCCTTTGATTCTTTATAGTGAAAGGTAGTAGCTCATGGTAAACATTATGATAACAAGGGGTATGCATAAATACACTTGTTTTGGTTTTACCATGTTGTTGACCCCATTTTTTATATCTATGAATATTTTAAAAATATATGAAAGATAAAAAGCATTGACTATCATCATGTATTGTAGAAGGAGATAACTACTATATGTATCTATGTTAAACATGATTAATTCTATTTTAATTAAAGAAAAAATTATTTAAGTTTTTTTCCAATTTAGAACTTAGAAGTTAGAAAACCCTAGGGCAAGATAGTATTTTGTGCAAGAATACTTAATGGTTGGGTTCACCAAATATATAACATTTTTTTAGTTAAAAGTACACTAAATTAAGGGTTAGGGGAAAATAGCCTAATCAAACAAATGGATAAGCTATTATAAAATTAGGTTAATTAAATATTTTAGATTCATAATATTTTGATATGGTGCTAAATTATGAAATAATTACACACACACACACACACACACACACACACACAAAGTATAATGCCAAACAATATTCTAAAAGTTAAAACATGAAGAAGGAATATTATTTAGATTATTTACTAATGTGTGGATAGATTTGAGAAGTGTAGGTGTAGCATAATACATTCTAATTTTCTTCCTTGATTCATCAAATTATGGAAAATAAATTTCTATCAACTTAGACACTACCAATGAAATAGGGACACTAACAATGATGTTTTTTTCCTAGTTTTGATGCTTCTATTTACAATGAAATACAATTCATTTTCATGAATAACTACCTGTACCTAGTAGGATTCTGTATTTGGATCATGTGCATACATTTTGGATATCAATATGTAGCTTAAAAACCTAGGTCCTCTGATTAGGGTATTCCATCTTGAAAAACAGGGGTTAGTGGGCTTGATTAAATTCAAGTCATCCTAAAAGACCCATATATCAATGAGAACTACCTACATATCCATATAATTTGAATAGGGCCAATGTATTTCTCTTTAATATGTGGGATTGTGTGTGAAAAATTGTGAAATATGATATATTCAAGTGCATGTAGTGGTTTATATTGTATCTTGACAAATATTTCTCATGGGATGCTATTTGAATGCTTCAAACCTATAAGAAGATTTCTCCTATGGCTATTATAAAATAGGGAATAATATGGCTATTTTTTACTCTTGAGAGGTGATTTTGATTTATATAAGATGGATGTGTGCTTCATTTTTACTTGATGATAATGAATGGTATTTTACTTGTAGTTATATAACACATTTTGAAATTATCTCATAAGAAGGTTAAATAAAACAAATAGGCCAGCCCATACATGTCAGAATATTTACAAATTTGACTATTTATAAGGCTCAAACACTATTGTTAGATCTAGGACATTAGTGTCAATGTTAGTGTCCTAGTATGGACATAAGTGTCTAGGAGAATAAAAAGTTGCTAAAGATATGTAATTGATAGAGTAGGATACTAGTAAGGTTTTATGCACATAATGGATGACATGTAATCTGGGTAATTATAATATCAAGGTCAAACTGTAAGATAAGAATTTAGACATAGTGAGATGGTGAACACAAGGATTTTTGTAGTAGGAAGGTCCTTAATTAAAGGGTTAAGCCATGAGTGATATTTTTAAAGTGTACAAGACTAGTTTATCATATAAAATCATATTTTATTATCTGTAATAACATATGTAGGGAAACACATATAAATTTCATGTCTAGATAAATGTATCCATGAAGCACATAATACAAGTATAACTAAATAAGACTACATAGTAAAGGTGCATGATATGGATCATGGCATCACTCAATGTTAGGAAGATCAACAAGTGAAATAATCTCAAGATTTAGCATGTGACATAAGGATAAAAATCAAATACAAGGTATATAAATATGTCATTAAAAATAAGTCCAAGAGCCACACACCAAGGACATTAAGATATCACAAACAAGGGACATAAAGATGTCACAAACAAGGCCAAAGGGCCCAAAAAGGGGATATAAATATGTCTTGAAAAAGGCCAAAGGGCCACATTAAAGGGATATAAGGATGTCACAAACAAGGCCAAAGTTCCAAACATAATAGATAATCTTAAACTAGCCTATCATGTAGGAGAGTAACGTTGTCAATGGAGCATAGAACACATAAATACTAGCCTACAACATCCATGTGTATCAATGTCATATCATAGTATAATATCATATCCATGTATCACTTGGTAAAATATGAGTTTCAAGACATGTGTAAGAAATATTGGTGCTCAATATGGTATAAAGGTTATAAAAAGATATAACCTGTAATAGTGAAACTTGTGGAATAAGATGCCCCCAGTATCGACATGGCCATTAGATAGAGGAAAGTCCAAAATTTATATGTCCATGTGTAACATATATGTACTACATCACACTCATATACTATGAAATTCATATGTGTGTGTTTGGATTCTAAAATTTTATTTTATATGACATATTAGTCTTATACACTTGACAAATACAAATCATGGCTCAACTCTTAATTTGAAGACCTTTCTTCTACCAAAAGGTTTGTGTTCACCATATCATTATGCCAAATTACTTAGAATATAGTATAAACCTAAAATTATGATTACATAGACCATTTTTAGCATAAAATATGCATACAACTTGAATTTTATTGTGCAAAAATAGTTATAAATTGTCAACAACTATTTAACCTGCAAGACACTAGCATCCACATTAGGACACTAACATCAACACTGTTGATGTGGGTTTTATGCACACCTTAAAGAAGTTTTAAATGAGGTAACCTCTAAAAATTTTGGATCTTTATGGAACTAGGTTCCACTCTGGGGCATGACTCATAGTTATGTGGTTAAAATAATTAGGTGGTGGAATAGCAAGCTAAGCCTGTAGGTTATTTAACCAAGTTTATGGGTAGATACATGGATTCTAATAAAAAGGTAAATCACTAGGCAATTTGTATGGGTTAAAGACTATCATATGGTGGGAAAATCTCAAAAAAAATCAAAAAAAATGAAGGAAGGGTAAGGTAAAAAAGAAGATTATATGTATTTGAGATGGAATTTCTTAGTCTATTTCTTTGGTTGATAAGTATCTCAAGAACTAGTGTTTTCTATTTGTAGCTTTTACACACTCACAAAAAAACATAGTTGGAAGTCTGGGATTAAAAAATATAGGATGCTTAATGGTCTCAACTAAATTTTGCTCTTATTAAGGCTGATGTTATAAATATTTTTATAATAGATTATAGCTCAGACCAAGAAGTTATCTAGGGCAACTATGGCTCACACCTAGAAGACTATATCTAAGGAGATACCTCTACACACCTTGGATTATTGATTCAACTTTTACTAACTACTTAAATAAATGAATATATAAATATTCAATAGCTATTGCACATCTAAGACTAGTATTCATTAATAAAATAGTCAAATTTATTCATACCATTGGCACACATCAAAATTATTGAATCAATATAAACAAAGAAACGTAAAATTCATTAACATAGAGAGGGGAAAATAAAGAACAAACATAATTGCATGACCATCCAATTCTTGATTTCTTCTTATATATTTATTCAAAACTTCAACCCTTTAAAAAGAGGGTTTTACATGTATATAAATATCTTGGGGAAGGGGTCACCTTATCCTCCAAGTTTAAAACACTTCATTTACATATTAATATACTATAAGATAAGTATAAGTTACATGTCAATAACTTATAGGTATCTTGTCAAGAACCCCAAGGAAGCATAATTGATTACCTTTCTTATAAGAAATTAAACATGGAATTATACCAAAATGATTAAGTAACTAGAAACTTGAAACAACAAAGAATATGAGAGACAATACACAATCTTGTATTAAATACTCTTCAAAAGGAAATACAATAAAGAAGTGCCACAGTATTCTTCCACCTCTAACGCTTTCCACACCTCTAAGACTTTCAGTAATCTTCCCTCAAAGTTTTCTCTTTCTCTCTCAACCACAACTAACTCAATAACTTGAGTTGTTATCCCCTCCTTGATAGCTTCAGCTGATCTCCTTGACCTTGCACCTTGCAAATCTCCTTTGACCTTGCTTTCTTGCTTCAATGCTTTACTTTCCTTAATTACAATAAATGCCTCATGGGTCTTTAAATAGGATCCCATGCATACAATAATTAGACCTCTAATTACAATAATTAGAAACACAGACTCAAGACTTAAATTAGTCTTCAACATGCAAACACTCTTAGACCTCTTAAAATTAGATGAGTCTAATTCTAGAAATGCATTCTAGAAACACATGCAACTACACGCACATGCACAAGTGATCGATGTTGGTTGCTATCTGTCTACTCCTAACTGATGTTGGCCAATCCTTGGTCCCTACCTAATCGATTTTGGCAATACTATCGATGCCAGTTACTGACTAAACTCAGCAACTCCTTGATTAGCATCTTGGTGAAGCTTTTAGTTCCACAACTTAACAATCTCCCACTTGGAGATAAATAGCTGCACCTGTACCTAAACATCAATCTCCACTAACCATTTCAGGCACCTCCATCTTCAAGCTCAATTTTGAAGACCAACCACCACACATCCTATGATGCTATACCTGTCATCCAAGTCCCCTACCATATTTGAACTTTCTGACAACTCCCACTGCTTGGGAAAACTTAGGTCTACACCAGACCTTATGTGATTTTGAACACTATTCTAAGCTTAGCTTGAACTATCCAGCCCTTGGTGTGCATACTAGTTCTGCATCCTGCGTATTAAACCCCACCAACAACTTCTTCACATTAGCTCCCACTGGAGACAAAATCAACTTATGATCTTTCATGTCTCTCATGTTAAAGAATTTTGCTGCTCCCAAATTCTTCGTGACATACCTCTAAACTATCTTTACCTTTAGCTCAAAAACTCCTTGCATGTGTAACCCTACAACAAGCACACAATACAATAATAGGATAATGTAGCTAATATTATCTAGAATGGTAAAAGTAAACACAATCATTAAACCTCCATTGTCTTGTAGCTTGCTCAGGACCATAGACCCTAGCCTTCTGTCTCACGTGTCCATCCACTCTCTTCTCTAACTTGGGAATCCATTCCTCTAGCAGTGCTTTTATCCCTGCTAATAACTCTACCAAATCTCCTGCTTGGTTCTCTTCTAAAGAATTCATGTCATACTCCCACTATTTCTTGGATTCTACCTGCATTACCTCTTCACATCTTCTTAGTTCTTGACCATCAGTAAGCAATAAGTAATATAAAGAAGGTGAAAAATGAATATGAGGTCCACTTACCCTTTCAGTCCTCCATATGGGCGTTTGAGACTCCTTGACAACTTGTTATCCGTCCAACATCTATTCCAGTGACTGATCTCGGCCATCTCTCAGTCTACACCTGATCGACATCAGTTCCATGCGATTGACCTACTGCCAACATCGATTCCTACCTGACCGATGTCAGTTCCACCTACCTAACACTACCGACTCTATTGGTCTGCACATGACTAACATCAGTATCTGCCTGATCGATGTCGGTTCATGTGACCGACGTCAGTACCTGTGTTTTCTTGTAAGTGATAACTTCTTTATCTATGATCTCATCTTGGATCAAAACCTTGTCCATACTACCCTACTCAAAATTATTCAGCCCTTGTGACTGATCTCTATCCATCATCTCCTCCATAAATACCAAGGCTTCCTTGTTCTTGTCAAAAACATCAAATTTCCTTTTCCTACAATGAACTTGATCTATGCCCTCTAAATCTGAACTCATACCCTTTGATTCAAGAATGTCCATTCCGTTCTTATTCACGTGACCAAGCCTACTAAGCCACATCTTTGAATTTATAGCTGAAGTAGATAAACTAGAAGTAGAATCAGTAATACAAGTAGATAGATAAAGTGTACCTACTTTCTTACCTCTTGCTAAAACAAGTTCACCCTTGGAAAACTTCCAAGAATCCACTGTGAGGGTTACTGTGCATCCCTCATCACCCAACTTTCCTATATAAACCAAACTCTGCTTTAAGACTGGGACATGCATAACCTCCTTCAACACCCATGTGTTGTCCATCTGCAATTCTAGCTACACTTTCCCTTTGCCAATCATTTGACAAGGTGTACCATCCCCTAAATAAATCTCTCCAAAGTCTCCCTAGACATACTCATGAAACAAATCTCTATTTGGGGTTGCATGAAAAGAAGCACCAAAATCTAAAACCCATGATTCTAACTGACTATCCAAAGAAAGTATGAGAGCATCCTGTGCAACAATACCTGCATCTTTTGCTTCTTCATTACCTTGATGTTGAGTTTCTTTATCCTTTAACCAACAATATTTCTTTGTGTGTCTTCTCTTTCCACAAAACCAGTAGGTGATACCTCCATTTCTGGATTTGGATCTCCTTTCCATCTTTAACCTTGATTTCCCTTACTCGACCTTCTCTCTTTGCCTTCCCTTGCTTTTAGCACTTAGAGCATTCCCTGATGATTCACCTGTGTTTTTCCTGTGTATTTCTTCATTCAATATTACACTCACAACATCATCAACTTTTAAGATTTTAGAAGCAGACGCAGAATTACTTACTGCCATTACCAAACTATCCCAACTTTCAGGTAAAGAGCATAAAATTAAGAGAGCCTTTACTTCATCATCAAAAACAATATTGACTGAAGCTAACTGGTTTACCAAACCATGAAAATCACTAAGATGAGTATATACCAATCCACCTTCCTGTATTTGCAAAGTAAATAACTTCTTCATAAAAAATACCTTATTTGAAGCTGAGGGCTTTTCATATAAATTTGCCAAAGATTCTATCAACTCTTCCATTGTCTTACACTGTGATAAGTTGGAAATCACAGACGATGTAAGGCTCAACCTTATGGATCCCAGAGCCTTTTGATCAAGAAAACTCCATTATTCATCCTTCATATCTGTGGGCTTGCATGCAACCCCACCCAATGGTAAGTACAAATCTTTTTGATACAGATAATCTTCTATCTACATCCTCCAATGTTGATAATTCTTGCCATTAAACTTTTCCATTTGTAGCTTACTTTCTTCTGCCATTGTTATACCCCACTCAATCAGAAACCCTTGAGAATGACCTATAATCAAATAATAACCTGCTCCCTGTAACCTTAGCTCTGATACCACTTTGTCAGGAACCCCAAGGAAGCAAAATTGATTACCTTTCTTATAAGCAATTAAACACAAAATTATAGCAGAATGATTAAGTAACTAGAAACTTGAAATAGTAAAGAATATGAGAGACAATACACAATCTTGTATTAAATACTCTTCAAAAGGAAATACAATAAAAAAGTGCCACAGTCTTCTTCCACCTCTAAGGCTTCCCACACCTCTAAGACTTTCAGTAATATTCCCTCAAAGTTCTCTCTTTCTCTCTCAACCACAACTAACTCAATAACCTGAGTTGTTATCCCCTCTTTGATAGCTTCAGCTGATCTCCTTGACCTTGCACCTTGTAGATCTCCTTTGACCTTGCTTTCTTGCTTCAATGCTTTACTTTCCTTAATTACAATACATGCCTCATGGGTCTTTAAATAGGATCTCATGCATACAATAATTAGACCTCTAATTACAATAATTAGAAACACAGACTCAAGACTTAAATTAGTCTTCAACATGTAAACAATCTTAGACTTCTTAAAATTAGACGAGTCTAATTCTGGAAATGCGTTCTGGAAACACATGCAACTGCATGCACAGGCACAAGTGACCGAGATCAATTACTATCTATCTGCTCCTGACCGACGTCAGTCGATCCTTGGTCCTTGCCTGACCGATGTCGGTAATATTGTCGATGCCAGTTACTGACTGAACTTAGCAACTCCCTAATTAGCATCCTGGTGAAGCTTTTAGCTCCACAACTTAACATATCTTAGTCATGTAATGTGTGCATGCTAATAAAATAATTTAATTTATTATAATATAAATACAACTAGGACTTAATTATTTAATTATAACTGCTAAATGTAAAAATTGTATAGAATTAGCCTTCATGCTAAATTAGCTCTTGCTTAATGTGTCTCAAAATTGTCATCAAAAATATAGTTGTACTTGTGCTTGATGATACGATAACTATAGTTGTACTAGGAGATGCACTTGTTGATTGAGCTAAAGTTATCATAGGAACTATAGTATTAGATGGTGCTAATGTGGTTGTAGTTGTTGGTGATATAGGTGGAGTCTATAAATTTTGTGGAGTAAAATTAGTAGGTGTATTTTTTTGGGTTACCTTCTTCTTAAAATCTAACTCTTGGTAGTGTTTATACACCTTAGTGTGTTGTGCTTGAATTAGGTTCATATCAAGGAGATGTGGCCTAGTTACCTTGCTCATTTGTTCCATAAACATAGTGTGTTCTATCTTTATGGCTCTAAACCCAACCCAAAATACTTCCACCTTTGTCACATTTTGTCTAGATATGTTTAATTTTGTTTCAATGTCTTCTAAGTTTAAACCTTGTAGACTCTATTTAAAAACATCAAGGGCTTGATTAATCATTTTATCAAATGTGTCTTGAGTCACTAGCTTCCCTCTATTATCTTGAATTATTATCAATTTGGTTTTAATAAAAATTTCTCATCCTATTTCTCTTGCTTGGCCAATTTATTCACTAAAAATTTAGAGGATTATACCTAATCTCAAGCCCCCTATGTTCTTTTCAAACCTATATTCAAATCATTAGATTCCTTTAATGGGGTTAATAAGTCTAAATGGATAAATGTCTTGTTAAGGGTATATAATATTAATAAATTCAACTTATTCTCATCATCTCTAATTATCTTAACCAATCTATTTATATAATTAACATGATGAACCAAATTGACCCTTCAAGAATGAATGAAATCTAAAATCTTTTACAAGCTAAGTGCTACATTCTACACATCCTGCTCAATACCTTAGGGATATTAGATTACTTTCTATTTCTATCTAAGAGTTTATAAATTATCTTCAAGCTCTTGTATAGCCATTGCAGTTCCCTCATGTATGTTCAAGATTGCCTCTGTATGGGTCTCTATGTAGGATTTAAGGTCCTCAATTTATGGTGACTGACCATTCTACCTATTTTATCTCTTCAAAAGGGGGTAAAATTATTTTTCCTAGATGATTAAAGTTCTACCAGATCTATCTGTAATTTTCCTCTTTCTTACACACTATATTGATGCTATAGCCTTATCAAATAGTGAGCTCACCATTGGAAGTTTAATAATCTTCAGATTGAGCCTCTTAGAGGTTGAGGCTCCTAACTCCTTGGTCTAATCTATAAGAGTGAGATTCAAATGATGTAAGGGTTGGGATTCCACTTGCACATGTTATTCAAGCTCAAGATCATTTTAAGTGTAAGGATTGGGCATGAATGGTTAAATGATTTTTGACCAATCTATATTTTTAAATTATGGCATTGGATACACAACAAAGACTAGTTGCTTCCTAAGTACCATTTTGGTGGTTACTATTGTGGTTATGGAGCTTGGTATGGAAGAAGGTAAAGGTAAAACCAAATGGGTAGAAGGAGGAACAATAGGAGTGATGGATTGGTCGATGACTAGAATTGACAAAGCCATGGTTGATGGGGTGGAGATAAAAGGAAAATAAATTACAGTAGTGGAGAGTAGAGTAGATGAAGTGTCACTAGGAAATTTAGTAGATGGGTGCATAAAGAGAAAACCAATATAAAGTGAATAAAGAGAAATGAATGTAGAAACAAATAATTTAGGGTTGATATAAACTATAGGTAAGGACATCAAAGGGTTAAGGCTTAAAGGGACTATGAACAAAAGACCCTTACCATATGGTTCACTTATGAGAGGTGTATTGGCCTTTAGTGTTTGTAGGATTAGTACCTTGGCTTATTTCAAATATTCATTATCCACCTCTTATGTTGGTGGGGTCTATGGTCTATCTCCCTTAGGCTTCCTTTGATAACACTTTACTACTTGGCCAACTTATGGAATTATCACCTATAGGAGGAGAAATCAGAATGATGTTATGTTTTGGGGTTTTTAAAGCCATTATTTCTTACTCATTATAGGAATCTAATCATATGATATCAAATTATTCCCTCTATTCATTATCTCTTCCTTAAATTAGCTCCTTCACTAGTTCTTTCTTGACCTATATCAATTTAACTATTGAAGCTTAAACTAGGAGCATTTGTTCTCCTTCAACTTGTGTAGAGGTAGGTACTTTTTCTTCTTATTATTATTAATCTTACCTTCTAATGAGTGGTGCCTCACCTAGAAACTATTTTTAGTCTTAGGGTTGTCCTTGAGATATTTTGGGATCTTGTCCCTCTCCTTCTAGTTGCTATGATAGCCTACCACTCCAAAAATTAAAATATCCCCATCCTCTAGGAAGTGGGATCTTGAACTTAGCTTCATCAAGTGAGAGACATGGTTTAGCCTATATCACCCTTAGTAGGTCCTTACTCAATCCTATAGTTTCATCCATTTATTTCACTTCTTCATCATCCTTGGCATTTAGGAACAAAAAATGGTGATCTATTCGATCATGTTTGTAAGCAAGTCCAAGGGTGTGAATTTTCTTTTAGACCTTGCCATGAGGATCATAGTTCTATGATGGAGGGTAGTAAATTCATATGCCTTTATATCATTTTATAATTCTTTGAACTAATTTTTTATCGTATATTTCATTCTCTCAACATTAATATGGAATCCATGAAATTTAGCCTTCTTGTTCTTCATCAATTCCTCATCAATGTCATTCCATATATGATATGCAATTTCTTTCTCAACTACTTTATTTAGAATGAACTTGAGGAGTTGAAGAAGATCTAAATTATGGTCAACCACCATAATAATAGTGTAATTTGGGTAGATCTAGTAGTCTCTTACATTATTATTAAGTGTCCTAGGTATGTTAGTGAAATTATTTCCATAGGTTGACCATGGATGGCCATCCAGAATTGAGCGTAGAGGTCTTCATAAATATTCTCTATATTTATAACATAGGAGTATATATATATATATATATATATATATATATATATATATATATATATATATATATATAATAGTCACAAATTCTATTTTTATCACATCTAGGTTGGGATCCCACAGGACTCCATTGTGCATATATACTATCCCCATGACTGTGTTTAATAGATAAGATATCACGTACAAATTTCCTCTCAATGGTCTCTTATTTGTGTGTAATATTTGTTCTTGGAGGCATGCACTAATTACTTCCCAAAAAGTAGTGATAAGCTCTAAGGTAATTACTAGGTCTAGTAGGGGAACCCACTCCAAATATAGGAATTAGATTCCTACATGGCCAAAAAATTGGTTTAACAGTGCCATTCCCACATAGATTCCCATTATAGATTAGGTGATGAGAATAGGGTTCTTTAAATGTTATTTTAGAGTGAAATTTTCTCTGGGGAGAATCCACCTTGATAAAGCTTACTCTAAATTATTATATTTCTTCCATATAATGATAGTATGAAAATCAAAAATGACATCTATAATGGGTAGGATCAAATACTTTTAAATGCATCCCCTACTATATATGCAATAACTATGTTATTATCAACATAATGAATGTATCCATCATATGATATTATCCCTTTAAAGAAGAGGCCTCATAGTAAATATATACATGACATAACCTCTAGCTTCATAGTTATATGATGTAGGGCTTAACATTTGAAAGGAAACATGCCCTTTACTACCTAATTATCCTTAGCTGAGATGTCTTCTTTGAGTTCAAAGGATTCTATGTTTTCCAACACTTCCCATAATGCTGAGTAATTTGGATTAGAACTATTGAGTATAGTGGCATAAAAATGGTGTCCAAATATTTTATGGAATAATTGATAGAGAACTTGGATGGTGTTAAGGATCCTTTGTATGACCTAGACGATGATGTCATGGTATTTTGATGTATACTAGTATAAGATTTTGATAATGGTGTATAATAATGAACTAAATTTCATGGATAACATATCACCTATGATAGAAATTAGGGCTTTTGGGATGGCTTAAGGCTAAACTTTACTTGATTTATTGAATATGTAATGCCATGAACTTGGCTAGGGCTCAATGTGAATAGATTTCTACATTGATTTCTAGTTAATGCACCATTAATCACCAACATCTATGAGATTATCACCTTTATTCAATTCAAATTAGGCCACCTTATCTTACTATACATGCCATGTAGGATGTCTTTTCAATTGGGGTGCCACAATGTTACCTTCCCTCTTTTTCCATGTGTCATTATGTAGTCTAGTTAAGGGAATTCAAACATTACCTTCAGGCCAAAAGACTTAAAAACATATAATGTCCTTTAATAATATTGGTTATGAAATATTTTATTTTGAAGTTTCCAAAACAAAGTGCTAATGACTAAGTACTCTTCAAGAAGACTGGTTCAAGTAAAGTAGTCACATAGAAAGTCCCTAAAGAGAAATCTCATGAAATGAAATTTCCTAAAATAAAGCTTCTGATGAAAAGTCTCTAAAATGAAAGTTTCTAAAGTGAAAGTATGTAAAGTGGAAGTTGCTAACATAAAGCCTTCAACAAGAAAGTTTTCAAAGTGAATTTTTTTGAAGTAAACCTTCCAATGAAAATTTGTTGAAGAGAATATTCTAAAAACCATTCATTGAAACAAAGCCTTCGGTACAAAGCTTTCAACAAAACTTTTGAAGGAAAAACTATTGACCAAAAACTTCCTAAAATAAAGTTGCTAAAGTAAAGCTTCTAAAGTCCAAACTTTCTAGAGTAAACCTTCTGATGAAATCCTTTTGAAGTGAAAGTTGTTGATGAGAAAGTTTTTGAAAGGAAAGATTTGAAATGAAAGTTGATAAAACTATGCACTCTAAAATAAAGCACTCTAAATTCCTATTATGCAAAGCCATTATTCCCATATTTTCAATAATAGGTTAGTTTGAACAAGTGCTTCTAGATAGAAAAAACTATACCACAACAAGATTCAACATTAAAAGCACCCAGTTTAACTAGATAATAAACTATCATAACCCTAAAAAACACATAGATACCCATATAAGATATTCATTATTTATAAAAAACAAATGGGGTCCCCACTTTTTAAAGAAAAAATATAGGGTGGGGTGTGTTGAATATAATAAATGGTGACTCATAGGTGTGAATACTCCAGAGTTTTCAAGAACCTAGAATCCATGGTTTTACAATCCCAATATCAACCATAAATTTATCCCAAAATAAATGATTGAAATAGAAATTAAAAGAGACTCGTAATAATAGTATGCAACATACTAACTTTACTTACACCTTGGATTTGTGTGTGGAAAGTGTTGTTCTTTATCTTTTGTCTTATGTTTTTAGGCAAAGTCATGGGGGTGAGACATATGTTTCACTTTAATTAGGAATTAGGTGTATATATGGGGAGATCGAGCATTGCTCTACTACTAGACATGCATCCATATCCCTAACAAAGATGCCTTTGATCACCTATTCCTCCTTTATTCATATTTTTCATGATGCATGATACATTGATCTTATTTCGTGATGTAGGATTTGAATCTTTATTTTATTTTATTTTTTATTTTTGGCTTGTGCCTTTTATTTATTTTTATATTTTCTTTGTTTTGCTTTTGGAAAGAGGGAAAAATTTGACCACAATGAGTTGGTCTTAGTTAAATTTTTGATTTAATCAAAATGTCCCTTTCAACTCTTGTCCATGTCCATGATTATTAGCTTAAACAAGTATTAATGTTTTATGTGCATTTAACCCAAGGGAATAAGGAGAGTTTTCTAAATTTGCATATAACTATGGGATAAACTTTCACATACCTGATGAAATCATTATTATTAGGACATACTCATGACTAGCTCTCTCATTGCTTACCTGGATTAAAGTTTTCAAACTATAGTGTGCATTATCCCTTGATTTTGGTTGGATTAAAAATAAGTCAATATGTATTTTATTATACTAGGATAAAACAAAATTTGACTATCATGAAATTAAAAGAAAACTATTCTTGAAAAGTAGGAAAACTACTTAAAGCAAAAAGGTCCAATCTAGAAAACATGACCTAGTCTAATAAAATAAAACTACTAAAATCAAGTAACTAAATAGTAAAACAAATCTAATCTACTCATACCTCTACCAGAACATCTATTTTTACTTAGAGACCTCTCCAGATGGGGTAGCCATGAATTAATGCTTCAGAAACTATCTACTATCTAGATATGTTAGATTGTTACCTTGAAGATATTTCAAATGAAATGCATTATTACCCAAGATATCTAAAATTTGATATGATCCTACCCACAATAGGGTAAAATTTTCATGCATTCATTTTTTCTCATGGGATTTTTCTAATAATAGTATCAAGTCAAAGATCTTGAATGTTTTGAATTTTTCTATCTTGTCAAACCATCTCTTGACCACATCCTAATGTTTGCTGAAGCTTTGTAATGATTTATCCCTAGAGTATTCCATTTAAATGATATCCAACATCTAGAATCTATTTTTTCTTTGGAATCTATGTATTCTTGCATAAATTGACATGTCATTAATTTTAGCATGATTGGGAACACTAATTATTTATCATAAACTAGTAGATATGGTGAAGATTTAAGGACCTATTTATACCTAGTCTAGTTTGACCATAGTGCATATTTTAGTATAAAATGTCACTCCCTTAGATTATATATAGTTTACTTATTGATAGCATACATGAGTTTCTTCTTAGTTGAGTCAACTAATCCATTCCCTTGTAGGTAGTGATTAGAGGATGATCTAATTGTAATTTGATTATCATGGGCCCATTTAGTGAATTAAACTAATTAAAATGCTAGCCCATTGTCACAAACCAAAGAGAGAGGGGTGCCAAACCTAGTTGTGATATGTTCTTCAAGAAAATTTATCACATCTTGGGCTCTAGATTTCTTGGTGGCTACTGCCTTAGTCTATCTAGTGAAATAATCCATAATAGTGAGCACAAACTTGTGTCTAGCTGAGGAATTTGGGTTTATAACACCAATGAATTCTAAGCCCCATTGGGTGAATCACCTACCTTAAATTATAGTCTACAATGATATTACTACATGTACCTCTCTTTTTTCTAAAACTTGGCATTCATGGCATGTCCTCACATGGAAGTGAGCATCTTTGAACACCATCAACCAGTAATAACCCATTATAGCTATTTTATGGGTTGTAGTATTTCCAAATCAATGGCCATTGCCTATATTTTGATGTAGATTTTCTAAGATTTATTGAGCTTCTCCATGTGACACACATCTTAGATAAATGCCTTCATAATTATTTCTATAGAGGACTCCCTTCTTGATCATATAATGGGCATCCTTAAGCCTTAAATATCTCTTTTGCTCTCTTTTGAGTTATTGGGGGCATGTTACAATGAGTATTAACTAATAATAACTAGATACCAATCTTCTTATGAGACTTATGTTTGGTAAACCTCTTCAATGTTTATGCATGGGTCTAGTTCAGTCATTAATTAAACTATGCCTTTTTCTCTAATGATCCTAGTAGGTTTAATTTAATATATCAAATTCCTATAATTTTTACATCCATTTACATCTTCACTCCCCTAGTTTATTTTATCCCAACGTAAGCTTGACAATAGGATCTTGTACTATGGTGATGGTTTTATTTCAAAGGATATAGTGTTTAAAATTTTTGACTATTTTTATGAAACTGAAGATTTGCTTGTCAATCAAGGAGTACTTAAGCTCTACTTATTTCAATTTAGTACTCATAAATTCAATAGGATGTTCAATTTATTCCCTTTTCAATGTAAGCATGATAATAATAGTATTTTTTGAGGTGAATGAGTATGATAAAAAGTCTTTAGTGAAATCTACACTTATTAGTACTAGGGATTATAAAATAGCCTTCTTTATATCTTGAAATGACTTATTATCTTTAGGTGTCCACTTTACTTTGGCATTCTATTTGAGCAATGCATTTAGGGGTCTAACAATCTTTTCAAATCTTTATAAAAATTTCCTTATGAAATTTATCTTTCTAAAGAAGGACTTGAGATTCTTTTTATTGGTTATAAATATTATTTTCAAAATCCCTTAGATCTTGTCTGGGTCAATAGTGATTTCATACTTGGTAATGATGTGGCCTAGTAGTTTACCTTCAGTAATTCTAAATATACTATTCTTGGGGTTTAGTAATACCTCAAACTACCTGCACCTCTCAAAAATAAATTGAAGATGGTAGATATGATCAACTCTATTTTTAGAAAAAATAGAGAGATCGTCCATATATAATTTTATGCACTTCCCTAGTAGTCCTTGGAATGCATGATCCATTATTCTCTAAAAAGTATCTCCAATGTTGACCAACCCAAATGGCATTCGATTATATGCATATGTTTCCCATTTCATAGTAAATGTTATTTTCATCTTATCTTTTGATTTGACTAGTACTTGATTATAACCTAAAAATCCATTAAAAAAAGACATCGTTTCAAACCCACTCACAGTTTGTATTACCTCATCTAATGAGGTAAAGGGATAATTATCCTTCTCTAAAGATATATTCCAATTCCTGAAGTCGATGCAAAGTATGATCTCACCACTCTTTTTATTAACCTTAACTAGATTAGCCACCCAAGTCAAATGTCTAATAGGAAATATTATCCTATCACTTAGTAGTTTTTCCAATTCATTAGTGGTTCCAAAATATGATTAATTATCCTTTATTTCTACCTAAATTATTTGTGATCAGGCTTGAGTGTAATTGTATGGGTGATGACTCTAGGATTAAAAATACTTAAGTCATCATAGGTCCATGCAATTACATCTTTATTCCTAATAATCAATTCTTTGACCTTTTGATTTTCTTCTAGTGTGAAGTGTAAGCCAATATTGATGAAGTGTGAGTTATTTTCATCACCAACATTTTTTAAAATAAATTCAAATTCATTAATCTTGAAATACCTTTGTGATTGGGATTGAAGATCTATATTGAAGGTCCTTCCCAGAGCAACCATTCCTAATGGGAGGCAATTCTCTTTTAGCTAGATAACACCTTATTAATCTAATCCTTCATGGGACCTATGGTTTATTTCTTCATCATCAATTATTTGAGATTTGAATTGTCCTAAATTTGTCAAAAATTGGACAATCTATTGGTCATCATCAAACACTTGAATGTTTTTAACATTGTTTGGTACTGAAGGACATGGTACCAATTTAATGGAGAACTTCTAGATTTTTGACTCTTATAAGGGTGCCAAATTTGTTACTGAAGTGGCCAGTGAATCAATAACTCCATTTTTTTCTCTTGGGATAGACACTATGTTGAAATCTTCAAATGATTCAATTAAATCCCATGCTCTATGATTGCATTTTTTAAATGACAATTTACATTGAAATTTATTTTTGACCTAGTTAAAAACAAGTTTAGAATTTACATATACCAAAAATCCTTTGACATTATTCTTGAGGTTAAACTATAATCCTAAAATCAAGTCTTCACATTCTTCTTTGTTGTTGGTGCATGATAATTAGAGCCTATATGATGCCAATAGTTTCTCCTTATGGATTGATCAACTTGATGTTAACACCTAAACCTTGCTTGAATCTTCATGAGAACAACTATTCAAAAGAACATTATAGTGATAGGATTCAGGGCATTCTTGTATATCTTGATAGTCAAATTATCATCTAGCTTATATGTAACATTCAATTGTGTGTGCATCTTCTATAGTCTTGCATTAAATACTTGAATTGACTCGTTAGGCTCCCTTTTCACACTGGTAAAGATTTGATATACCAGACTTGGATTAGTTACCTATCAAAATTATGCTAGGAATGTATTTTGACATTCATCCCATGAGGTGATATATTTTAAATATAAATTGAGATACCAATCATAAGAAGAATCTTGTAGAGCAAATAGATAAATATTGCATGTAACATCCTCATAGATAACATTCATTAATCCTAAGGTGGCCTTTAAAGATTTGATATGTTCTTTTACTATTATCCCACTTGAAGGGGATAAGGTTGGAAAAAACTTCTCTAGATTTCTTGGTAGATCATGTTGATCCCTAGGTATGATAATGGTGGATCTAATTAACTAGGGTTGTTCCATAAGAAGGTTGATAGGTGGGATGTTTCTTAAAGGGGAAGGTGTTTAGGCTCGACGTATCTCAAAGATGATAGATATGGGCTTAATCCTCCTAAAATTTGACAATGGTGAAACTAAAAGGCTAACTTGAGCCCTAGACATTGTTAATCTCTTGGGTGTTTCCATAATTATGGTCCCATTATTTATTAGGAAAGCACATAAGTGTGTCTTCCTTGTATCACCAACTTTTTATTTATTTTGTTGATGTGGGTTTTATGCACACCTTAGATAAGTTGTAAATGAGGTAACCTCTAACATTTTGGGATATTTATGAAACTAGGTTCTACTTCAGGGCACAAGTTGTAATTATGTGTTTAAAAAAATTGGGTGGTGGAATAATAGGTTGAGCCTATGGATTGTTTAACTAGGTTTATGAGAATATACATGGATTCTAATAAAAAGGTAAATCACTAGGTGAGTTGGATGGGTGAAAGAATATCCTATGGCGGGAAATATAAAATAAACTCAAAAGAGGAAGGATGAGGCAAAAAAAAGATTCTATGTCTTTGAAATGGATTTTATCAATCTATTTCTTTGGTGGATAAGTCTCTCAAGAACTAGTGTTTGCTATTTACATCTTTTGCACACTCACAAACAAACACAATTGGAAGTCTAGGATTAATAGATATAGGATTATTAATGGTCTCAACTAAATGTTTCTCTTCTTCAAGATATTGTTGCACACCTTTTCATAAGAGGTTACAACTCAAACCAAGAAGTTATCTAGGGTAGTTATGGCTCACACCTAGAAGAATAGATCTAAGGAGATACCTATACACATCTTGGAATATCAATTCAACTTGTACTAACTACTTAAATCAATGAAATCTATGAATATTCAATAGCTATTACACATATAAGACTAATATTCATTAATAAAATAGTCAAATTAATCTGTAGGATTGGCATACATCAAAATTATTGAATCAATATAAACAAAAAAACTTCAAATTCATTAACATAGAGATGGGAGAAGAAAGAAAAAACATAGTTGCATGACCATCCACTTCTTAATTTCTTCTTATATATTTATTTAAAACTTTGACCTCTTTGAAAAGAGGGTTATACATGTATATATCTTGAGGAAGGGGTCGCCCCATCCTCCAAGTTTATAACGATTCATTTACATCTTAATATATGATATGATAAGTCTTGGTTACATGTCAATAACTTATAGATATATCAGTCATAAAACAAGTGCATGCTAAAAAATAATTTAGTTTATTATAATATAAATGCAACTAGGACTTAACTATTCATTTATAACTGTTACATGCAATTTTTTTTTCAAAATTAGCCTTCATGCTAAATTGTCTCTCACTTAATGTGTCTCAAAATTATCATTAGAACTTTAGTTGTAATTTTGATTGATGATGTGGTAACTAGAGTTATGCTTGAATATGAACTCGATGAATAAGATGAAGTTACCATGAAAGCTATAGTTTGAGGTGGTGTTGATGTGGCTATAGTTATTGGCATTATTATTGTAGTTTGTGAAGTTTATGGAGTAGAAATAGCAAGTGGCATTTGTTGGGATACCTTCTTGTTAGAATATAATTATTGATAGTTATTATATGTCTTAGTATGTTGTGATCAAATTAGTTTCATATCTAGGATATGTGGTCTAGTCACCTTGCTCATTTGTTCTATCATCTTAGCATGTTTTATCTTGGTGGCTCTAAAACCAACCTGAAAGACTTCCACCTTTGCCACATTTTTATAGCTACACTCAATTTGGCTTTAATGTATACTAAGATTAAATCATGTAGGCTCTATTTGAATACATCAAAGGCTTGCTTAATCATTTGATCAAATGTGGCTTGAGTCACTAGCTTCCATTTGTTATCCTAAATTATTATCAATTTAGGTTCAATCAAAATTTGCTTGGCATATTTCTCTTACTCTAGTTTATTCACTAACACTTCAGAGGATGATACCCAATCCTAAGCCTCTTATGTTCTTATCAAAGATAAATTTAAATCATTTGATAATCAAGTCCAAGTGGCTAAGTGCATTATTAGAGGTATACAAGACTAAGAATATCAACTTATTCTCATCCTCTCTGAGTAGCTTAAACAATCTAGTTATAGAATTAACATGATGAGCTAAATTTACCCTCAAATAATGAATGGAATCTAAAATCTCATACAACCTAAGTGTTGTATTTTTCACATCCTACTCAATGCCTTGAGGAACTCAAATTACTTATTATTTCTCTCTAAGATTTTTTAACTCCTCTTCAAGCTCTTGTCTAGCCGTTGGGTTCCCTCATGTATAGCCAAGAGACCTTTAAAAATCTTCAATTTCACCTTCTCTAATCTTTATTTGCCTAAAAATATTTCTCTTAGACCTGAAAACAAAAGCCCAAGGCTTTACAAGGCAAAAACAAGGCTCTAATCCTCTTAATTCTCTTTACACAGTCAGAAATCCGTGTCAAAACAAGTAAAAATAACTCCCTTTTATAATGTTTCAGCCACTGTGGCTGAAGTGGTCAAGACCTTAGCCTTTTAGGTGTTAAGTCTTAGGTTAAAAACTATCTCCTCCATTCTAGGCATGCTTTTCATGGCATTTTGACTTTTCCTCCTCCTTAGGCACGCTTTGCATGGCATTTTGACTTTTCCTCCACCCTAGGCACACTTCGACTCCTCCTTTTGTGCTCAAACTTGGTCTTTTGTCCCACATGGCTGGGAATAAGTGGCTTGCATGAATTTAAGTAGTTTGGCACCTCCTTGGAAAGTGTCAATATCCCCCTTTTGTGGGAGACTTGGCGCTAAGTGTTAATTGCTAGCCTTGTCCTCTTCTCACGTGCCACGTGGCAGGCATCTATGATCCATTCTCAAGATTCTCCAATGTGGCATTTATAGAAGTTTCTAAGAACACCTATTGACTGCCACTTGTTGCCACTTGATTTTTCCACTTGGTGTTCCCTCATTGTGCCACGTCATCTTATGACACCAAATTTTTACCTGTTGAACCAAAACTTTAGCGGCCTATAACTTTTGCATATGGTGTCCATTTTGCAAACCATTAAAAGAGTCAGAAAGCTCTCAACAAGTAATACAATGTGGAATTTCTTTGAGCTGAATTTGAAGACTTTGAAAAATAGAATAGTACATGGATCAACCTGGATCATGTCTATAAAGGGTTATTCTATATGTTTAACTAGATTTGGATCAATGTTTTAAAAAAGGTATGGATTTTGATCCTTCTTCCAAACAAATGACTAAGGTACCAAAGAGGCTATAAAATGAGGGTGGCTTAGAACCACACACAATTAGAATAATGTGTTCACAAAATTACTCAACATTGGGTAGGGTTGAAATCATATAAATTGGAAGAGGGGTATGATAACTTGAAAATCCTAGAGTGTTACTAGAGGGGTATGATAACATAGACTTTTGAGATACATCAATATCATAAAATCTAGTTCAAAATTGATGAGTTGTTATTAGAAAACAATAATAAATCCCTTTAGATTAGGAAGGAAGTAATGCAAACCATAGAAAATCATGATGTGGAAACATGCAAGAATTCCTAAGTATAAAACTAGAACCAAATGGGAAATACAACACCACCACATGGTAATAGGAATGGTAATATAAAATATGTTCTAGGACTCAAAGTATATGTGATACACAATATGAATTGAGTTTACCAAACATGAAAATGCGATGATGAGTCTATAAAATGGCCTTCAATCAAAACTAGAAATTGAACCCAAGTTCCCTCAAATTAAGTGCAAATGGAAAACCCAATTTAACACATCAACCTTATGAACTAGTGAAGTTTTAAATTTAAATTATAAATAAACTTAAATATAATTGGCAAGTGATCTTAGAATCAAATTGGAAGCATAAGTGCACTAACTAAAATATATGACACAATGTTTAAGATGATAAGTTTGAGTAAGGAAAAGATTAATTTTTAGTTGGATAGTGTAATGCCTCTTTATTCAAGAAATTTTTGGATAATTTGTTTTGTTATGATATTTTATTAACAAGCAAGTTTTGACTCAGATCAACACTAAATAATCTAAGACCAAATTAGACAAATACAACTAAGTAATCATCTTAAGCCATAAACTAACAAGGTGTGTAAAAGTGGGGTTGACTAAAACTAATAAGTTTTGCATGTTTCTAGATGGTTCCCATGTGTACCAATTTTCACATTGCACACATAAAAGAAGAAACACATCAATTAGGTCCACACCAAATGGCTTGTTGTGAAAAGATATAGTCCTTTTCACAAACACTATATCTATCACTTTCTAAGTGTATTGTGATTCCCAATATGATCATACATCCTAAGCTTAGACTCTACTAACATAGATAGTTTAAATTCTCAAACCATCATCCTAATGAGGGGTTCTCAATTTATATACCCTTGTGGAGAGGGGTTGAAGATGATATTGAGAGATGAAGCCTCGGGTCAAAGCTTCCCTATATAACTAATAAGAGATAATAAATTCCCCCTCACAAGCCAAAATATGTGAAATAAAAACCAAGTAAAAAGGATTTATGGTTATTTATAGATCACCCAATCTATGTGGGTCTTGGGGAGAGCCTTCACAACATCCTTTTTATGCCTTTTGACTAAGGTACAATTTTGCAATGAAGATAGTGTTTTTAATCCCACAAGTTCCCTATAGGGGATAGGGGATGCACAAATTCCTTTTTGCACAAAAAAATATAACGAAAAAAATGATAAATAACTTTCATAAAACAAAAACTTGGAAGTGATTTCAATTTTAAAATAGTAAAATGAAAGATTTGGTGGTGTTCTTTGGCTCGTAGGCCTTAAGTTGCAAAGTTTTGAAAGAACAAATACAAAATGATTCAAGTAAACACCCTAAATTTTCATTTAAGCACCAAATATAAATTATTAATTCTTTTTAATCATCAAAAGAGGTTTAAAAATACTTAATTAATCATGGTTTGATCACTTTCCAAGTAGTTCTTGCAAGAAAATTTTTAGAATGTTGTTTAGATATGAAGATATTTTGTGTTTGAGACAACTAACTTTAGAAAACAAGCAGTTGGTTTGTGTTTCACATATGAACTTGAAGACAAAAATGTTATGCTCACATATACTTTTTATCTAAAGAAAAAACAAAAAATAGAAACCTACAATTAGTATTTTGATAATAAATTTTACAATATATATATATATACATATATATATATATATATACATATATATATATATATATATATATATATATATATATATATGTATATATATATAAGTTTGTCACAAAAATTTTGGAGGTTTTTTATAGGTCCAAGTATAACCTATTGGAAAAACTTCAAGTCAAAAAAGTGAATAAAAAAAGTTATTATCTCTATACTAGCCATTTTTACGTAAAAAATAGAAAATAAAAAGTGACAATAACTAAAAGAGTCATAACTTCTAAACTACAAATCAGATTTTAATAAAATTTTAAGAGAATTAGGATGAGAACATTAATAAAAACTTGCCAAAATTTGTAAAAAATAGTAAAAGGATTAAAAATAATATCTATTTTAACATCCATTTTTTTAAATATGTGGGGTGCACAATCATGTCCCATCAGGCGTGCTAAATGTAGGATGGAATACAAAGGTTTTTACTCAATAATTAATCAATAAATACATAAAAATTCATAAAGAAATAAACAAACAAAGACAACATATTCATGTAGGGTTTGATAATGACAATGAAGAATAAATTTAAAGAAATCAAATACTAGTTACCTTCCCAAATTAATTCCACCACCCAAGAGTGGCTCCAAGCATGTTCTCCCATTGATCTAGAGTTATAGTATTTGTCAAAAATGGTTTATTTGATCCTCCATTGACTCAAGAACTCTATGCATAACCTAGACTCAATAGAAGAAATCTCCAAATTGGTCTATCAAATGAAGCTTACTCAAATGCAAATATCACGATAATCAAAACACCAATGGTTTGTGGAGAGATTTAACATTATAAGTCTACATAATTTAAGATTAAGAAATGGTGTGAGAGGTATCCTATTTATAGATTGTTGAAATTGATCAGAATGAACTATGATCATCCATCTTGAGATGAAGATGTGTGGTCAAGAATCCATTTAATTTTGGAGGCTAAAATCAATAAATGACCTCATAATGATTTGGGGGAAGGGGCATTAATTAGGCATGGGTGCCTATAATTTAGATATTTTATGTATTTATAGCTTATGGATGCCACCCCATAAATGATGTCACTAGATGATGTAGATATTAGGAATTAATTTCCAACATTTAAATAATCAATAGCCTTCATGGAAAATCCACTTAAGCTCTTGATTGGAAGTAATTTAACCTTAAACAAGATTAGTTAATATTTGTGAAATTATTTAGAAATTGGCCCTCAATTAATCAAAATAGTTAAAAAGTCATATTTCTAAGTCATAATTTGACTCAAGAAGAATTGGAAGGTGATGTTATATGCATTAGAACCGTATTCCTATTTAGGATGTTTTTGACATAAAATAACAAAGGTACATGATGTGTGCTAACAAATTAGAAGAAAAAAATGATCTAGAGCACAAAAAGGCAAAATCATGCTTTTGACTCAAAATAAATTAATCAAAGTTAAGTATCACATAAAATGAATTTCCCAATTTACAGATACATTGGCATAAATTTGCACTTATTTATGATAATATCGAAACATTTAGCACATTTTTAGTGATTTTGGCCTAAATTGGGCATTTGAGTAAGATTGACAATTTCAGCACAAATGGTGTTAGTAATTGAACATCTACAAAAACATTCATAGGAATGTTTGTCATATTGATTCAAGTTTTTGATCCACCTTGGTTTGTAGGAGAGAATCCATAGTTGGTCATTTTATCCTAAAAGTGTCTTAAGGCTACCTAGAATATAATTTTTTCACCTGAGGGGTAAATTCAAAATCTCATAATTATATGAAAATATTTTATGGTTATTTGATCACTTTAGGAGAGTTGAGGGGCCTTGCCTATAAGATATCAATGGCATTTATTCAGAGGTTAAGGCCCTAACCTCTATGAACCATTGTTAAGAGTCTAAAACCCTCTTAATCCTCCATAAAACCCTAATAAGGATTTGATTCAAAATATTTTAGAGAAAATAAATACAAATTCATTGAAATAACATTGTAAACCCTTGGTTAATATATTCCAATCATAGGAGACCTTAGCTATAAATAGATAGTGTATGAACAACCCTACAAACTACAAGTTCATAAGGTTTTGAGCTAAAAATGAAGTGAAGGACTTGGTCATGGGTTGAATATAATTATAATAGGTATTATGAGACTTTTTTTACCTTATAAAATCATAAATTTCTCACAAATATTCTTTAAAATGCTTCTAGAAGTCCTTACCAAATAGATAGTCTTAGAATACAAGAAGGAGGTGACCTAGTCATCTACGTAGAGTAAGATTATAGGATTTAGTTGATTATAGAGCCTAAATATTGGTAATTAAGGTTTATTAAATTTTAAAACAAGCTCACTTAGTTAAATTATATATTTGATCCATCTCTCATATCCATCTAAATAGTGAAAAGGTAAGAGACTAGACTACTTGTCTAGTAAGCCATTTAACTAATAAATGAAAAGGTTTTTGAGCATAGAATGCCAATATATAGTTAAATAACCACCATATAACCCATGTAAATATATTATAAGGTGATAAATATCCATATCCATGGTCATTATTGAGGATTTAGGAAATTTATTGAACATGGCCAACATAAAGGAAAAGGCAACTACTAAATGCTTCATAGAGGATGCATAATTAGACATTTTAAATTATTGGTAACTAATGAGAGGAGAGTTAATTATATTAATTAAATAAAATATTGAACCTAAGAAACCCCAAATTTCTCATACAAGACTCCATAGACTCCATCACCCCAAAGTGCTCATTCAAGACACTAGTCAACCTAAGCAACACATGGAGGAGTGTGGAGGACTATTACAACTATTTTGTGAGTGGGTTATGATAATTATGTAATATTAATGATAATTATATTAAAATATTATATTCTATATCTTTTTCATATTCCTATATATTTAGGCCTTAAGGCGTATTTCACTATGTTTTTGTATTATTTTGTTTTGCTTTTGAAAATAAGTAAAACTACAAGAAAGGGAGAAGGTCTATATGAATTAATCCTCTTTGGCTTGGGAGAAATGAAATAAAATAATAATAAGACTATAAATTTGATTGATTAATAATATTAGAGGGTGTATTACCTATCTGTGCTAGATCTAAGAAGTACAAGACTTAACTGGAAGGTTGTTAATCCACTTGTTTAACAAATTAAGTTCAAAAAAATGCTGATAAGAAATGATTGCGTAAAGGAATGAAAATTAATTTAACACAATGAAATATAATTATTTTCAAGGAAATTATTTATTTTTACAAAATTACATTAACTTATTCAAAATAAATTCTAAAGTGCTAAAATTTGAATCAGATAATTATTTATGATTATGTGTTGTGACAGGGATAGAAAAATAAGATTTTGGGTTGGGGATAATACGTGATTTTAACTTGATAGTTTTTTGAAAAGGAATTACATAGATACTAATTCTAGTCATTAGGTAACTAATTATGGTCAAGGGTAACCAATTTTGATCAAGGATGATTGATGTTGATCACTATGGGTTTGTCACAGTTCTGGATTTGGGTAAAAATGGACTTTAGGTAGGTTACAAAGGGGTTGATGGGATATTTAGAGGTTGGTTGATGTTCATAAAGGTATAATGAAGACTTAGGGATATCAAACATAGGGTTTTAACACTCTAAAGGTTGGGAATGGATATTGGGGATTTGGTGGAGAAAGGGGCATTAGAGTTACAAAACTCCAACACAAAAGAGAGTACGGAAGGAAGATTCAAAGAGGTGAAAGAAATAAACTATAAAAACCAAATACTAAACGTATGAAAAGCATAGAATACTTATCTATTATGTATTTTTTGGCTTGAGTATGACTTGAAGTTGAGTGTGAGTTAATTGGAAGCTTAGAATAAAATGGGTAGAGTAACGATGTTTGAATCCTCAGTTTTGAGGTGATGAAGCACTTCCTAATATCTAGACTAGTTCTATGTTTCACTAGAAAGCTCATATTCACACAAGAGTTTTGATTTTTGCTCAAATGATTCAAAATTTTAAGAAAGGTTCATGGATCACCCTTATATAATTGACATCAATCCTGGTCAACTTTTATAAATCGAGGAATGACCAATGTCAATAATGGTAGAAAAGGTCTAACTTGGCAAATTTAGTGTTTTACACTAAATTTTAATAGTTAAGACCACTAAAAATGGTCTGATCTTGTTTAAGGAAGCATGGTCATGTAGGTAGAAATAGTCTAAGAGATAGGACTTTAAATGTGAAGGTAGGGAATGGTCTTAAGGTTAGGTGTCACTGAGTTAGCCATGAGTTTAGTTGGGGTGAGGCGTAAATAGTATTTTATTTACTTATTTAATTAATTAATTTAGCTAAATTTATGAGGGGTAAATGGGTGTTGTAAGGGGGTTAAAAAAATTTCTAACCCAAGTAAATCTAAGGGGGTTAAAAAGGTATGAGTATGATATTTAGAACCATTGGTGTGGTTTTTTAGTGTCTACATTTTCCCTCTTTTTATTGCATAGTTTTCATCAACAAGCTGCAAAGCAAAAAACTAATGTTTCACTATGATTTTGTATTATTTTATTTTTCTTTTGAAAATAAGTAAAATTATAATAAGGTTGAATGTATAGATGAACCTGGATGTGTTTGCATGCTCCATGATTCATATGATGTGAAGTACTCATGTTTGGCTTTGGAGAAATAACCTATAATAAAAATAAGACTAGAAATGAGATTGATTAGTAAGATTTTAGGGTAGATTGCCTAACAAGTTTTAGATCTAAGAAGTACAAGAATTCAATAGAAGGATATCAATCCACTTATTTAACAAATCAAATTCTAAAAAATGTTGATAAGAATTGCTTGCATAAAGGAATGAAAAGTAGTTTAACACAATGTAATAAAATACTTTTCAAGGAAATGATTACTTTTAACAAAATGTCATTAACTTGTTCAAAATAAATTTTAAAGTGTTAAAATGTGATTCAGATAATTACTTCTAACTCTATGTTGTGGCATGGATCAAAAAACAAGATTTTGGGTTGGGGATGATAGGTGATTTTAACTTCCTATTTTTAGGAAAAGAAATTACACAGAGACCAATACTAGTCACTAGGTAACCAATTTTGGTCAAGGTTAACCGATGCCAATTAAGGATGATTAATGTTGGTCAATGTGGGTTTGTCATGATTCTAGCTTTGGGAAAAAATGGACTTTGGGTAGGTTGTAGAGGGGTTGATGGGCTATTTATAGGTTGGTTGATGATCATAAAGGTATAATGGAGAGTCATGGATATCAAACACATGGTTTTAACACTCCAAATGTTGGGAATGGCTAGTGGGGATTTGGTGGAGAAATGGGTGTTAGATTTGTAGAACTCCAACATAAAAGAGAGTGTGGAAGGAAGACTCAAATAGGTGAAAGCAATAAACTCTAAAAACTGAATACTAAACATATGAAAATCATAGAATACTAAGCTATTGTGGACTTATTGAATTAAATATGACTTGAATTTGAGTGTGAAGTGATTGGAAGCCTAGAATAAAATGAGTAGATTAATGGTGCTTAAATCCTTAGTCTTGAGGTGATGAAGCACTTTTTGATCTCTAGACTAGTTCTCTAGTTCACTAGAAAGCTCAAATTGCCACAAGAGTTTTGATTCTTTCACAAATGATTCAACCTCTTGATCAAGGGTCATAGATCACCCTTAGGTAGCCAACATTGGTCTTGGTCAACCAACATTCGTCGAGGGATGACCGATGTCGGTCAAGGTGGAAATGGTCTAACTTGTCAAATTTAGTGTTTTACACTAAATTTCGATACTTAAGACCATTAGAAATGGTCTAAGATCATTTAAGGAAGCATGGTCATGTGGTTAAAAATAGACTTGGAGGTTAGGAATTTAAATTCTAAGGTAGGAAATGGTCTTAAGGCTAGGTGTCACTAAGTTATCTATAGGTTTAGTTAGGGTGAGGTGTAAATGGTATTATATTAACTTGATTAATTAATTAATTTAGTTAAATGTATGTGAGAGGTAAATGGATGTTTAAGGGGGTTAATAAATGATATAAACTAAGGGGGGCCAAGGGGGTCAAAAATGTATGTTTGAGACATCTAGAATTGTTGGTGTGGTTTTTTAGTGTCTACATTTTGCCCATTTTTGTTGTGTTGTGTGCATCAAAAAATTGAAAAACAAAAACTAATGATTTAGTGGAAAGTTGGATGCCCCAAGTATGAGAGGAGGTATTCCCCCTCAAACTTAGAAGTGATGAGGTGAAAATTAAGTTGGTTTTAGGTTTGACAAGTGGATAAGTTGGAGATATTATTAATTGGGTGGGTAGGCTTGGAAGCATAAAAGGGCACACAAAATGCAATGAAGTGCAATGTTAGAAATTGCACCTAGAAGAGGCTTCCATAGTTGAATAAATTGGTCAATAAATTTTTACATATAAGAATAATTGATAGGTTAACTAGGCCACAACATTAGGCATAGTTTATATGGGTTACACATATAAATTCAAGTCTCGTAGGTGAGGTATTTGTTTTCTCAGGGAGCCAAAAGTAGGGTGTGATGTTGAGAAGATGAAATGGATTATAGGTGTCAAGACTAAAATTCGGAGTGTGCTGAATCACCTAAAGGGTTGTGCACAAAGTAACACATGTATATAAGGTTGTTAAGCATGGCAAGGTAATCTATGTAGTCAAAGTGACCAATGCAAGGTTGGAATAAAAATTACAAATAGTTGGCAAGCGTGATGAATGTGAGGTAAAGTGGGTATGGATAGTGGAAGAGGTAAGGTGATATTTGAGTGATGCAAAGTGGGTATGTTGGTATGTGATGTTATTGCATCTCTATTTTTTGAGAGGGTACTAAAGGTGATATGGGGATTAGGGTAAAAAAAATCCTCAAGTTACTCGATCAATATTAGTTACCTAAAGGTAGGAATGATCGATGTATATCATCCTAACTAAGTATGACCAAGTTTGATCATTATCCAAGCCCTAAAAAGTGGGGGACAATAACCCAAAAAGTTAGTTGATTTGTATTTTTGTTTGCCCCATTTATCCTTTATAAGATATACTTAAACCAAGAAGTGTGTATTTGGATGAGTGTTGATTCTAAGAATCGAGTGGATCATGTGCAAGTTGCAATGTTGTAGTAGAAAATGGGGGTTAGGTTTATCAATTCATCAATTCAAGTACTTATTTCATTATTTGAGTCATTTTTAGACTCATTATAACTAGGAAAAAACATAGTATATTCCCATATCACTCAACATTTATCACTCAACTATACTAGCATCAGTTCACACATGGTACAGGCCTTATGTGCTTTCTCGAAGTGAAAAAGAGAAACTATGGGGCCTGCATTGGTCTAGTTGTGTCATGGCCCAAGTTTTCAATTATAGGACTTTGTCATTTAGAGAAGGGATTTTTGTAGATTCATCGATGCAAGCCTTTTCTAGGCTAAGCCTGGTGGTCTATAGGTGGAATCCTATTTTGGGTGACTAGTTTTAGTCATAGGGATGCAAGCTATACCAGGTTGGTCCTATGGTCTCAAGGGTGAAAACCTTTATTTCACTAATCTTAGCATCATTCAGGCACTTGAGGAGTTAAGAGAATGTGTTATATCAAGTGTTCATGTTTTGGCTAGCACTTCTTCACAAGGGCGTCAAAGCTTTAGTGCATGAATCTCCTTACACTTAGGCTATTTCTCAAAATATGTTGATGTCATCACTACAAAAAGAAGCCATGATCGACCTAGACTAAAAATTTTCTTAAACATAACATTTATATATTGAAATTATACCATTATCACTATCACATTCATTATGTATTCAAAGGACATTAATCAAACGCATAACCAGATCAATCTCAATTAGATGTAACTGCCTTCTTCAGTAATCAAATTCTAATTAAAATAGAGTACATTATACTAAAAATAGAGTATATACTTTGATAAACTACTCAACTACTCAAAGGCTCATAGGAGAGCTTGGGCATCTACAATTTGTTCCTTATTGGAATTCAAGATATTATTAAAACTAATGGTGGCCATTACTTTTAAAACCAATTTCTCTAGAGTTTCACTACATTAAATCACATCTCTCCACTCACTAGTTTGAGTTTATTATTATAGGCCATAAGAGAACCTTCTACCAAGGTGGAACAAAGCACGTTGGGATCTAAGTTAGAGATTTTAGCAATCATTCTACTAGCTCCATCACCTTGTGCCCTTCATGCTATAGTCATCATGTGTAGCCCCTTCTTAAAGATGCCTAATAAATTATTGAATTGGTTAGCCACCTACCAACTGACATAAGGTGTGCATTGATTCTTTTAGTTGGTGAAAAAGATACTAAAGTATAAATCATCATCCAAATGATTTCCTCACATTGAGATGTCTATCAAGTTGGCATAGATCCCATACTTAATGAAATAGGAACCCAACATTACCCCATATAAAATTACTAGTCTATTCTTGGACTAGGCTACTAAAGCCTTCAATGAATATAACTCAAGTCTACTCTAATTAAGTTTGGCATTAAAGTCATCAAAACCCTTGATAGAGAGTTTTATTTCCTTAGTAAAACTACCTATTTTCATGAAGGTTGGGATAAACATGAACACATCTATCTTCTCCATCTCTTTTCTAAACTCCTCAAGGTTTGTCTTAGCTTTTGTCACTCTTCTATCAAGGATTTCTCCTTGTTTGTAGGCCTTAGTTTGTAAGGCATGGAAGAGTGCTTCTAGGTTCTATTCTTGGTCCTTTATATGTGTGCTCAGTGAATTAGCCTTTCCATTATCTATACATGCTCCACCCTACTTGTAGAGTACACCTACACAATCATCTCTTCCTTCTTCCCTTTTACCTGCTTGAGGTGTGCATTTATGAATGATGTTTGTTTGGAAAAAATCATGAAGATGGTATCATTTGTATCTATGCCTTCTTGAAGTTTTGTGAATAGGTCCTCCATATCTTTGATCTTGGAAGTTAGCTCCTTATTTAGCATGGTGCATGGGTCTTCTTCTTATTCTTTTGGTGCTCACTCTAGTTTCATCCTTGGGAGCATCTAATCTACTAGCACACATACTTTATAAAAATATAAGAGGTTCAATGAATCAACACTAAATAAAAGGGATGGTTTGACTATATCTATACACTCACATAGCTATTGCATCTTAAACTTCGCAGCCTACTCTTCATCTTCAACATCCTTACAAAGTTTTTTCTATTTCTTTTCTCTACCATGATTTATGATGTTCTTTTTTCCAACTTTAGTGGCCATCTATATGAGTGCATTCACAAACCTAACTAGGTTCATGGCATGGGGATTTATGATAAGTTAGTCATGGCCTTCCTCGGTTTCATCCATGCCTAATATGGCCTTTTGAGGTGATTTAAAATGAGGCTCATCTATATAGCTATCAAATGCAAATGTAAGATATTTGTGCATCATGTCTATGGTGGATTTGGGGGACATGTATTCAAACATGTAAAAATGGTCCTTTGTCTATCCCTTATACACTTTTTCCCTTATGACCAACTCATTGACTTCTTCTTCAGTGATGTCCACATCTATTTTCTCTTCTTCCTCCTCACTAGTGCTACCACTTTCTTTGATGCTTTCCTTAGAGTTGTTTTATTCCTACTCTTGGAGGGGTTCTTATTCTAACTTATCCCCTCTGTCTTTCTTCTTGGGGTTTCTTAGTGCTAACCTCCAGGTGTATTCCCTTGGAACCAAAATTGACCTCATTTTTTTTAGGTGCCCCTTCACTACTTCGGTGCACTTGTTACATTACTTTATTTACTTTACTGGTGGGGGTGCTAGGCACCTTATGTTATACTTCCATAGTTGGTTCCACACATTCAAGAATCTCTTTTATTTTATTCTCTTTCTTGGCCTTTCCTTCTTTAGCCATCTTCCTTTTCTTTTCCTTCTCTTCCTTGGCCTTCTCCTCCTCAGACTCAATTCTCTCAATATCTATCTAAGTCATGTGAACATCCTTCATAACCTTCCTCTTCTTATCTAGCACTAACACCATCTTAATTTATTCCTTATTATGGCCCATTTTATTCCATAATCTTCTCTTTTCCTCCTCAATTTGTAGAGGCTCTATAGAGGGATCTTAAGATGAGGCATTAGGTGGATTCTTTATTTCTTCAAGCATGATGGTAGTGCTACCTTAGAGGGCCTTCTGAATTTCCTTAGTGTTGGGCTCCTCTCCTACTTCTTGTACAATGTATACTTTGGTTCCTTCTTATTTTCCTCCTCTTATATCTCTTATTTCCTCATACACAGGCCTTTTCCACCATTATTTATGCCAAGGTTATTGTTAGGAGTGTAATAAGTCCCTTAGATTTCTTGTCTTTTCAATTCTTACTAGAGGAAGTAGTTTCTAACACAAAGGTCACATGCTTCTTATTTAGAGATAAAGTGTGTGCCCCACCCTAATGAAACTCTATCTCTATCTATATCTATTCATTATAGATATTTCATCACATGTATAATATATATATATATATGGGTAGAGAGAACTAATCTATGATAGGGGGCATATAGACTCAACCACCCATGGTATTTATTAACTATGATAGATACAAGTAAAGGGTTATTTGCTATGCTCACCCCATAAATAGATTATTAATTAGATATGCCTCTTACCCCTCTAGTCCATATAGATATGGTGGGGTAGGGGAGTGCTCAACCCCATGAATATATATGGGGTGCCATACTCTAGTTTCAAAAGATTCCCTAGATAGGTCTATAGTGTCTCGTCATTTGCCTAGTTGCTTCTTCACTGGTAGTGACCCTCAACTTAATGTGCTCCTGAATGTATTTAAGTTTATATCCTCACTTTTTTGGGGGAGTCTTATTCTACATTACTGAATCTAGCTTCCCATCATCACTGATCTAAAGGGGGAGGTCATTATCTTTCCTAAGGGTTGTGCCCTTCTATCATGGCTTCATCTTATAATATAAATTGAAGATGCACCCTATGATGATTTCTCTTTAGAGGGGGTGAATGTTCATTTGATAGGAGTCATCATCCTCATCCTTTATGGCTTTCCCTCTTTGGTACACATAGTAACACCTAAACCTACTCCTTTTCATATTCATAAAATTCACTAGGATGTCTAGCTACTATACATTGGGGAGCCTCCTTAGTGCCTCCATAAAGTATTTTACAAAAAATGAGTAAGGGAGTTTAAGACAACCATATAGGTTATTATTTGTGAGTGATAGGTGTACTACACAAAAATGTTTCATGATGGTGAAGGTCACCATTACAACATGTGTTGGGGGATATCATATGAGATGCACCATTATATCCTAAATGCCTCAATGTATTAAGTGTACCACCCAAACACTCATGTATTATATTTTTGGGAGGAGGGTGCATAGGTGAAGTCTTAGTAATTTAGTGCATGGGAGTCCCTATGCTTTGATAAGACCCAAAGATTGTCTTCATCATAATTAGACACACCAATCTCCTCCTTCACAATTAATATTAGTATCAAACCCCACTTAAAGGTCTCTCATGCCTTGTCACATTCCAGTGTATTCTTCACCATATCATATACAATGATTTACAATGTTAAATTTGAACCCTTGTGCCATGTGATAAGTGATACACAAGTAGGAATTAATGATATCAATCCATCATCTATTGGGTCATATCTTAGATCTCATGAAACACACCATAGCCCTCATGTAAGGGTCCTTTATGTCTTTGATTAGGAATGCAAATCCTCCCTTGTAATAAGTAAGGAGTTTTACATCCCTCTCTACTTTTACATCATTCTCCATCATTTTTTAGATGTTTTCACTTAAGTCTAGGAGTCGAGTGATTCTACTAATTAGGCACACCAATATTTGCATGAACCTCTTTATGAAGTATAAGTAGTCTCCATAGATGTAAGAGAGGATGAACTAAATAAGTTCCTTTAACTTGCCAAAACATGGTAACTCATATAGCTAGGTTATGTTGGTGGTTACAATCTTATCTCAGATGAAGATGTCAAACAATAATCATACCCACCTCTATCATTGCTCTTGTGTCAACCACCCAGTCTTGGTTGAGATATTGTGCATTACTTAGTGTATGATGATTTTATTCTTTCAACCTTAGGTGTGTGAAAAACACCTAGGTCTCCCCTTCTAAGACCTTAGGGGGAAACTACATTTCTCTTTAGGATATATTGGTGAGTGACTTAGGGTTAACCTCAATGATGCTAGCCCCTTCAATTGGTTATACATTATTATTCATAGTGGTAGTCTCTTCTATCATCCATGCCATCTTGGTGTCCTTTTGCACCTATGGTGGGCTAGAAATCATTCATTTCTTTCCCATTCTAAACCAATTAGTGTTTAATCTTAGTCTATTAATCTTTCCAAATCCTATAATGTTTCTTGGAACTTTATCATAGTCATGAGGTTTATGATTTCACTTCAAATATCAAGCTTCATTCATAATTAATGGTAACCTCGACATCACTTATACATTCTCCTACCTAGTTCTTTATTAATTTTATCTCCACATTCCTCTATTTCAATCTCAAATGAAATGTAATCTCATTCCCTATTAACTCATTTTCATTTGGTGGTTGTGGGTGCACATGATTTCACTATGGCAGCATTTTATTACTTAGGCTTTAGTTTAGCTCTAGTTCTAATCTGCATTTTGCGTTTAAATTTGTTTAAGGTCTGTAACCTAAACTAGTGCACCATTGGCCTCTTTATACCTTAACTTCAACTACCATCTTAATTATAGGTGAGTAATGGCTTGGTGGTGCATGGTTTTGTTGAATTTTTTTAAAACCCTTGAAATCCATGAAAATATGTCACCACATTCACATTTATTATGGATCTTTATGCCTCCATTGTTACTATATTAAATTATTTTAATGGATTTTTTTAGTGAAGTGATAGGTGTTTTTAAATAATCACTTCCTTCCTACCATTAGGTGGATTCCAGCTTGTCTAGATGGTCTTCCTCCTAGGATTTGTTTATTTTGGTATGACCTTTAACTTTATTATGGTAACATAGGCATAGTGATTCACATGCACATGATTTATCCTCCTTGGTTCCATATCCTTTTCTTATTGTGCTTCTTTTCAAAATTATTTCCATTCCTTGGTTGATTCTTTACACTTTTAATCTCTTTCCTTAGCCTATCCTATCCCATATAAATTCCTAAATTGGTCCTCCAATGCTTCATTCTCCTATTTTGATTGCTAGCATATGAGTATCTTGTGGACCTATTTTTTCTCTCTTTCATACTAGCATTATGTGTGCCCCCATTTGTTACTTGGTACTCATATTTTTACAAGTCTGGCAAACTCCACATGCCCAAAAACTTAGGTGTTTGGCCTTATGCACTTAGAAATCACCCATGCTAGACTCACCTAACTAGAGTTATGCACTTAAGTGTTAGAAACTTCTATTATGGGACTAAAAGTGCCTCAGTTATTCATCCATTACCAACACAACACAAAATAACACAAACATAAGGAAATATTTGTCTTGTGCCAAACTTGTTTATACTTAGCACAACACAACCAACTTATGACTAAGAAGTTAGTTTTTTGATGGTAAAAGTGCCATCCTATTGCCTATAAGGCTTCAGTAAATTTCCATTGAAATGATTAGGGATTATTTTACCTAATAATGTGCATAGATTACATGCACTAGTATCTAATATGTTGTGGATGACATAAGGGCCCATTCACCTAATATACAACTTAACCAAGTGCTTGAGGTACTTGGATTCATAGATTAAGACTAGTGCTCCTTTAATAAGTACCTTGAACTTAATATTATTGTCATGCCATAACTTTTGGTGTGCTTTCTATATCTACTAGCTCCATATTGCTCATCTAAGTACTCCAAGTCTTCCAGCCATACACTCAAAGACTCTTTCTCATCCAAATAACTAATACACATAATGTGCAATGACGTAACTATGAACTCCATGGGTAAAATGGCATCCATGCCAAACACTAGTTGGAATGGTGTAACTTTATTCAAACACTTATAAGTTTTGTAATATACCCATAGTACTAGTAACACATAATCATCCTAATATTTGTCACCAACATCACATATCTTAGTGAGGCACATCCATAATATCTTATTTAATGCCTTAGTTATGCCATTTTCTTGGGGATGATAAGGGTTTGTCTTATGGTGTACCATCATGTATTCAGTCAATAAGATGTGCATAGTTTCATTGATGAAGTGAATACCTCTATCATTAGTCAAACTGAGTGGGCACCTATAGAGACTTATGATGTTTCCTAGATAAAATTTGCAATAGTGGTGGCCATGTACTCTTTGTTTGGTGCTACCTCAACACACTTGCTAAAATATTTTATGGCCACTATAATGTATCTTTTGCTTATGTGCCTTGCTTCGAGAGTGATCAACCCAAAAAATTAAATGGCCCATTTTTAAAATGGTGCTTGGGAAAGAATGGGAATGAGAGGCATCTCATCCTAATAGTTTAGCTTTCCTATGTGCTCACAGATGTCACATGCCTTGGCACAATCTTTTTCATCCTTGAATAGCTTTGGCCAATACAAGCCTAATTACAACACCTTATGCATTATTGCATATCTAGCATAATTGATTCCTATTATCCCTTCATGAAATTCTCATAAGATAGAGTTTCTTTCATGTTATAAGACACATTAGTGTAAGAATCAATCTCAATTAAATATATATAGTTCTCTATGAATGTGTTAAAAGGGAGTGGCATAAGCTATGAGCTACTTATCTTCTTTTATTATCATAGTTTTGGGCACAAACCTAGATGTTATAAAATTAGCAATCTCCACCATGTCCTTGGGGATGCATTTGACTTTATAGAGTTGTGTGTCTAGCATGTCATCCTCAATAGATGTATCCACATTGTTGGAGTTGATTTAGTACAAATGGTTTAGGCTTGAGTTCTATTTTATAGGCTTTACAACAACTAAGAACTAAAATTCTTAGAAGAAAACTATCCACTACAAATGTGGTCATGGAGAATTGGATTGTTCATGAGGTAATTAAGTGTCTTGTGATCAATAAAGAAGATTAATGGGGTTGCCAATAATTATTTATTAATTTTTTCTATGGTGTAGACCATGGCAAGCACCTCATGCTTGGTTGTATAGTTTTATTCTGCTTGGGTGAGTTTCCTACTTGCAAATAAGATGGGATGAAACATTTTTCCTTCATCTAGTTGCACCAAAATGGTGCTAATTTTAGATATATATACATAAACATGGATGTGGAATGAAGTTATCTAGTTAATAAATTATAAAATAAAAGTGTTAACTAGCTTGGGTTTTAAAGTTTTAAAGTCATCCTCTTACATTGAGTCCTAATAGAATGGGTCATCCTTGCATAAGAGATCCTCTAATGGTGCCACAATCATTTCATATCTCCTTATGAACTTTATATAGTAGCTATAATGTCCAAAAAATGCATGAACATATTTCTACATGGAAGTGATCTAGAGTTGTAAGATAATTGAGATATTTATAGGACCGATGAGTAGACCATATTTAAAGATAATGTACCCAAACAAGGTACCAAAAAAGTGTCACAAAGATGCATTTATTGAGGTTAAAGGATATCTACAGCTACATGCACTTCTTGAACATGAGTCAAAAGTTTTCATAATGGTCTTTCACTAGCCCATACATAGTCCAATCATCTAGGTACACTTGGAAGAACTTATGAATGAAGTCCTTAAATATGATGATTACCATTCTAGAGACTATGGCTGGCACATTCTTGAGTCAAAAAGGAATCAAGTTATATGTAAAATATACCAATTATAATTTAAATTTTGTTTTAGGATTATCCTCCTCCTCAATCTAGACTTGATGGTATCCTGATAACTCATTAGTGAAGGTGTATATTTTGCAACCTATGACACCATCCAAGACTTCATCAGTGAATAGATTTGGGAAGCGGTTAGTGATGTAGGTGGCATTAAATAATCTATAGTAAATTCAAATATAGATTAAACCATCCTTAATAATGATAATAACCATGGGGCCCACCCATTCAAACTCTTGTACAAGGTAGATGACACATGCAAACATCATTCCATCAATCTCCATTTTAACTTTGGTGTGGAGATTGGGGTTCAGTCTATAAGGGAATTTCTTGATAAGTATTTCACTATTAACTAGATTTATACTAATTTTACTAAGGGATGGGTGGGTTCCCATCATTTCTTAATAATTTTGAGGGAATAAATCTTGGAATTCTCTTAGGAGAACTATAATTTCGACCAGCTCTACACTAGACTAGTATGCACCTAGAGTAGCCATATTTGGTTCGCCTTATGAGCCAATGTATACCTTGGTAGTTTTGATTGGTGAATGATAAGGATAATTCCTTTCTTAATGTGATTCATCAACTTGCATACTACCCTCAATTGTTTCTATGTAAATATGAGTATGGTCTTCTTTGTTGGTGGTGGTATCCTCCACTTGGTGCACAATCTTCTTTTTACCCATCAGGTTTATCCGGTTATACACCTTTTAGGTCTCATCATCTTCTTCAATCAAGTCACTATTAAGTAATTATTACTTAAACAAATTCAAGAGTGCTAACCCATTTTACCTGAACATGTGCTCCTATAGGATTTAAGTGTCCTCAAACACTGCCCTATGAACTACTTGCAATGGTTCGATCAATGTCAAGTTCTATGAATAAAATGAGAAGGTGTGCATGAACCTCTCATTAATGACATCCAAATTTCCTATCTCATGATGTGTCTTTTTGATAATATACCATGCTCATGCCCATGTCTTAAAATTATTATAAAAGGTATGCACCCATAGGTTCCTAGGGGTATTCTCACCATAGACAGTCCATGTTTCTTCACACAAGAACAAATGTGTTATAGGGTTAGAATCATTAGAGTAAGTATATGTGTCTAAGTCCTTATTGATTTTCTAAAATATATTTTAGATGGCTACTTTTACATCTTGCCAAGTTGGCAAGCTAGGCCTTTACACTACCCACTAATGAGTGACACTGTTTCTCAAAGTATATATTAGTGTATCCATTTTATCTACCTCCCTTGGGATGAATGAATTGTGTTTATGGACATAATATTCCACAATATTAGTTTCCTTATATTTTTGAAACACTATAAGGTTTACTTTGATTAAGCAAAACACTCTCTTTCCCTTCTTCCTATTTCAATAGACCCATATTTTTGAAGTGTGATCAATCTAAATCTATCCAGTCCTCATAGGTTTTGGCACCTTTACATGCACTAAGTGACACCTTAGACCAGTGGTTTCATAAGTTTCATTAACCCATCAATTACAATAAATATCAGTGGTGTTTGAGGTTGAATATCCATATTCTTAAGAAAGTACTCCTTGATAATTAGGGTTAAGAGTCTCAATGCCTTACATCATGATGTTATATATATGGTTGATCTCATCCTAAAGATCAACACTCTCTACATAAGGGGTCTTTAGTCACTTGAGAGGAGTATTACTACCCTCTCCTTGCCATTTTAAAAGGTCATATAGTGCCTTTTAAAGCACATATCTACATTTTTTACATAACACCATGGCCTTCCCAAAAGCATTAGATAATTATTTTGTTTTACCAACTCGATAAACTCTAAGTCAACACAAAAATTAGTACCCATGATATCTAAACTGATGCTCTTTAAAATTTTAATTGGTTGTGCTTTGGTCTTATTGGCCATAAAAAAACATATGAGGGGAAGGTCTTAAGATTGGTCTCCCCATATTCTCCCATATGTTCTTGGTCAAGATATTAACCTTGATGCCTATGTCCACAAGGACCTCACATATAGACCATCCATAAATGGTCGTATTCACATGGATTTCTTTATTGTAATTCATATTGTGTATGCATCACTTCTAGTTCCCTTTCCATGTGTGGTATGGAAACTTCAATTGGATTTTGCCCTATATGTTCTAAAAGTAATTTTTTTTATAGGGTCAATATTATTTCTATCTATAAGAGGCATATGATCTCTATTAGTTCTTATTTTTCAACTTCCTAGCTATTTTGTTTCTTGTGGGAGGTGGAAGCCTGTACCTCTAGGTATCACACTAGTTGGAGGTCCCCTTATAGGTTGTCAATGATGCTCATGTCCTATTAAAATACATATTTTTGGTGTGTAGGGTCTAGGTAAGGTAAAAATTTGGGTTTAGGCTATGTGATGTGCTCAAGGTGACTCTATTACCCATATTCTAGGCACAACTCAAGTGTTGGCACAACTAGTAGCTTGGTGGTAAATCCAATATGAGTAGTTACCTTCACCTTGACTATTTTTTCATTGGTCAATTTCACCTTTGGAATCCACTTATCCATTTTTATTTCATGCTTGATAATTATTGTACCCTTGTCTATGCCAAGCCTACCTTAAGTTAACTTCTTATAAAATTTGGGTCATTCCTCAACCTTATGGGTTCCTCGACAATACCTACATGTTAGATGTGTAGGGTAGTCATGTTGATAGTGTTTTGTAGAACCATAATTATAACACAAGCAAGGTGGGAACCTTCCACCTTTTCATTATCCACCTCACCCTATAGTTCCTTGATACATTCCCTATCTTGTATTCTATTAGACATAACCCTCATTCCCTTAATTAGCTTATCCTCCAATAGTTGTATTTTCCTATCATGCACCTCTCCCTGTTTTTGTACATCTCATCAATTACTCTATTACTAGATATGGTATGAGTGTAGGTGTCACACAACTAACAATAGATGGTTATGCTAATCTAAATAACTTATTAAAACAAAGAATAGTTGTAAACATCATGTACCTCATGATAAACTTCACATCTTAGAAGTAATGTGCACACATTCCTTCAAGGGTAGTTATTCCTATTATGGCCCTCTATTTCACATTCAATACACCATAGCTCAATTCAAACATCTTATGATGAAATAGCAGTAAGATTTTTGAGTTAGGAGGCCATGGATGCACTCTACACCTATATGAATAGGTTGATCCTGGTATCATTTCTTTTGACTACTTTGGCCCTGAGTACAGCTTTAAGAGCTTCGTGTGGGTCTATGAATGTCTTCATGGAGAGTGATATTTTAAACTAAAATAATAACCCACAAATGAACCATTGTGTATGCTAGGAGGGGTGAATGTCATAAATAAGATTGGAAATGAGATTCTTGAACCTTGCATCATATATGCGCACACTGTCTAAGAGTATTTGGTTAATCTCCTTGAGTATGGTGATTCTCAATTTTTCAAAATCTAGTATGTTGAATTAATTTATGAATGATTCCTTCAAGGTTTCATAGTCAACCATACCCTAGTTAGGATCATATTTCCTATACCAAGTATGGGCACAATCTAGTAGAGTTATCACAAACTAGGTTTCCTGCACTTTGATTGGGTTATACCCCATGTATGCTATTGTAGTTCACACTTTAACATATGTTATAGAGAATTATATATTTTTTGGTATTATATAAAGTACATGGCCATATCATAGTATATTTTATATGGAGATAAAGTTAGAATTTGAGGCATTCATCCCCTGGTGTCTATGTAGGTGGTAGACCTCCAATGCCTCTAACTATTGGGTTAAGAATTGGAACCATTATTATTATTGGCACTAAAGATGATGATGGAATTATATTAACAACTTATGGTATCAATCCACTTCCTACAAACTATTTCCTAGTCTACATAACTAACATTGGCTGAGCCATTATGCTTGCGTTCACATTTTATTTTGGCAAGCTAGTACCCAATGGTTTAGAGGTAATCTTTCTCAACTAATCATAGGGAATAACTTGTTAAATCACAAAATTATACTCCAAATATACAAATTATCTAAATTTTATGTTGATATTGGGGTCATTTATCACTTTTCTTTCTTCATGTGGGGGATCTAGTGCATGAGCTTGCACCACAAGTTCAAAGGGGATAGGCATATTTGATGCATATTTAGTTATAAAATTCTATAAGAACCCATAGTATTTCATACCCATTAAATATTAAGCTTAATCTATGGCTTCATTATTTCTTTCCTCCTTGCACTACTGTAATTTAGGAGATCCTTCCCCATGCCATTCTTGCTTGTTATGGGTTCTCTTGACACGTATAGGTTTTAGATCTTCTATCAGTCTATACCTTATCTTATTATAAGTCTATCTTTTGAGATATAAATTGTCAATATTCTCATACCCTTTCATTTCACTTCACCTACACATCCCCTTCTCCCCCTTTGCACTGTTCATACACAAAAGGACTTTATAATTACATTATCAAAGTTTAAAAGTTGTAATCCACCATTAGTTTTTTGAGTTATATGTTGAAATATTTCATGAATGTGCCTCTAGGTTCATGTAAAAATTTATACTTTACTTCCTCAAGGTAGGAGTATGTCAAAATAGAAAACTCAAACATGTAACTATTCAACACTCCTTACCACCATTTGTCTATTGATATAGTCCAAGTGGCATCTAGATTATTAAGTCTCTCTAAGTGATGTTTTGTCTGCTCAAGGCATTGCCTATAGTTTCATCTTTTATGTGTCGTATGTGTAACCAACCACCGATACACATGCTTATGTAGTTCATAGAAGAAGACGTTATATAGAACATCATACAAGTTATTCGAGACCCACTTCCATGGCATTTATCCCTTATAGGTTAGATTCTTTAGCATAAATCTATCTTTTGCTTGTTTCATCCAACACTAAATGTTATTGAGGGAGAGTCAGAGCATTGTACTATTAAACCACTACATCAATAGAATTCAACATGGTTCTCAAAAATGGAACCAAAATGTCATATAAAAGAGATGTTAGGTTTATCAATTCATCAAGTCAAGTGCTTATGTAGTTATCTAAATCAGTTTTAGATGCATTATAATTAGGTGTAAATGTAGTATATTCCCATAGTAATCAACATTTATCACTAAATTATGTTGGAATCAATTCACACAAGGCACAATACTTATTTACTCACCCTAGGTGTAGTAGAGAAAGAATCAGGGCCCACATTGGGCTAGTTGTGCCATGGCACAAGTTTTCACTTATAGGACTTTGTTATTTAGAGAAGGGGTTTGTGTAGATTCATTGGTGTAAGTCTTTTCTAAGCTAAGCCTGGTGGTCTATTAATGGAATCCTATTTTGGGTGACTATTTCTAGTCAAAAAGATGCAAGCCTATACTAGGTTAGTTCTATGGTCGTAAGGGTGCAAGCCTTTGTTTCACTAAGCTTATCATACTTTAGGCACTTGAATAATCAAGATAATGTCTTAGATAAAGTGTTCATATTTTGGCTATCATTTCTTCACAAGGGTATCAAATCTTGGGTGCATGACTCTCCTTACACTTAGGCTATTTCTTAGAATATGTTGACATCATCACTATCATAGAGATAACATGATTAACTTAGACCAGAACTTTGCTTAAACATAACATTCATATATTGAAATTATACCATTATCACTATTGCATTCATTATGCATTCAAAGGACATTAATCAAACACATAACTAGATCAATCTCAATTATATGCAATTACCTTCTTCATTAATTAAAGTCCAACTAAAATAGAGTACATTAGACTAAAAATAGAGTATATACTTTGCTAAACTATTCAACTACCCAAAGGCTCACAGATGAACTTGGGCATATATAATCTATACCTTAATGGCATTTAATATATTCTTAATACTAATGGTATCCATTGATTTTATAACCAATTCCTCTAGAGCTTTACTGTATTAAATCACATCTCTCTACTCACTAGTTCGAGCTTCTTGTTATAAGCCATATGAGCACCTTCTAATAGGGTGTAGCTATGCACATCAAGTGTCAATCTAGATATTTTAGTAATAATTCCACTATATCTATTACCTTACACCATTCACACTATAGTCTCCATATGTAGCCTCTTCTTGAAGATACCCAAGAAATTATTGAATTAGTTAGCCACCTACCAGTTGGCATAAGGTGTGCATTGATTCCTCTAGCTAGCATAAAAGATACCAAATATAAATCATCATCTAATTGATTGCCTCATGTCAATATGTATGTCAAGTTGGTAAAAATCCCATAATGAAATATGGGCCCAATAAATGATAGATATTTATTCATTGTGTGATTTTGAGAGTGTTAGATAGGGTGACAGGTGGGCTATGTGTGGGAACCATTTTGGAGAAAATTGATCATGTAGCTAAGTAGAGAACAAGTGGTAGGTTAAGGGTATGTGAAATTCATAATTTGGGTGACACCATAGTGATAGATGTGAGATGAGGTAAATTATGGTTATGGTTTTTTCATTTTTAAAATTATTGTGGTATTTGAATGGTGTGGGATATATCTGGTACATAAAGTAGAAGGTAGGGTAACTAAAGGTGTTTGGGTAGGTTATAAATGTTTGGGAAGAGTTTCTAATGAGGATTTGGGTATAATTAGTATTTTAAAGTTTAACCCTAATACACAATGACTAATGTTGGTCAAGGAGTGATCGACATTGGTTGATCAGGAGCTAGTGTTGATCGACAAGGAATCGATGTCAGTTGAACTATGACAAACATTGGTTCAAGAGTTAATGTGAGGGGAGAATAATTTGTAAGGTTATAATTTTTTTAAATGTGTTTGAATACTTTTTAATGACAAGGATTAATGGTTTGGCTTAGCTTGGCTAAGTAGGTGGTTAGGCTAAGCTATAAATGGTATAAGTCTTAGGGTGCCTAGGAGGAGTTATAGGTTAGAATACTTATAAAAAGGATTTGGTAAGAAAAATTATCCTAGAGGTAGCTAAATATGGTTATTAGTGTGGGTAAGTGTGGGAAGTAATGAACATAGGTAAGCGCATAGGTGTAGTGACTATGGTAGATTAGGTGAAATTTTTGGTGGGTGTTTAAGGTGTAGATTGAAGTTAAATATCTAACCTTATAGTGAGGTCTCTATTAATGATGTGGGATTGAGTGTCACTGATAATTAAGGAACTACATAGAGATATGATTGGGGATGAGTGGGCACACATGATGGATATGGGTCTAGGTGGTACACAACACTATCAATGCATGCCTTGAGATATAAGTATGTTGGTATCCCTCATTAAAATATGGGATTTAACCACCAACACATTCTAGCTATTGATTGGAGAGATGACCATCACCCTAGAGGAGGTGCACAGGATCTTAAGGCTACCTATATAGGGTTAAGTTATGGATTTGATTCGTGGTGATGAGTTAGATGCTTATATGGATATATTATATAGTGAGGATGAGTAGAGGCTTGGTACCATGGTGGGGGATTCTACTTCAAGGATATTTATCATTTAGACATATAGATGAAGAGATTGATGACTATGTTGATGATATCAATTACTTGATATGCACTACCAAATTGTAGTGGTGGGAGGTATCCTAGGTGTTGATCAGTATTCTAATACATATGCATGAGGATCAGATAGTGTATGTATGGTCACCAACATTTTTGGTATAGGTTTATCAAGAGATATGGGGCTATCGAGTGCATAGGTGGTATGGGATGAGTGTATCCTTATTAATCCATTGTTGGTCTTATGAGCATACCACCATTTTGAATTCAATTGGACTACCATGGGAAATATGGAATAAGTCATGATTCAAAGTCATGTTTATGAGGTGGAGGTAATATATGGATCTTCCATGGGTAGAGGGGGTGGTTTGAGATATAGTATGGTTTAGGCAATGGCTTAATATTTTGGTAGATGATGAGATCATTTGGATACCATATGTGGGGTTCCCATAATGAAAGGTGTTGCATACACAAACCTTTTCCCTTTAGAGTTTTATATGGATACATGGGAGGAGGGAACATGAGATAGAGTTTATACATTTTGACCACATATAGCATCAGTATGGTTTAGTGCAAGGTGAACTAGGAGTATTCCTAAGATACCAATGATAGGATGCAAAGGCACCAATTTTTCTACCATAGCCATCAAAGTATGACTTACTATATGAGGAGATACCAACCATTACAATATTTGATAATGTTAGGGTGATTCCAAAGAATATTAATTAGTGGTAGATATTACACACTATAGCTCCAGGTGGAGACAAAGGATAGGGTCTTAATGTTTAAGGAAATGATAGACATGGTGAGGATCTAGGTGAGGAGTAGGGTGAAGAGGAGGGTGAGGATTCATAGATGGAAAAGGATGCACCATATCTATAGATAATCATTATAAAGAGGGATACTACAAGAACATTATAGGCTAACTTCTAGGCATCACTCACCTCTATGACATAGGAGAGAGATGTAACACATGGATAGATAGCAATGAGGACACAAGAGAGGGATAACTTGTAGGTCCATCTATCCACCATCACCAAATAGAGATATTCTACACATGGATAAGTAACCATTATGAATTAGGAGAGGGATGGTTTATAGGCATAGTTGACCTTAGTTAAATCTAAAAGGTATGATCTTAGGTAGGTAGGAGGATGATCATAGAGTGAACCATCTCTAAGTAGGTATAAAGTTATCATGGGACCACTTTAGACCATGTCATTGAAAATATATACTAATACAATGGAGGAGCTACGATATTATGAGGGACATGTTATTAGTAGACTTTCATATGTGCCCTGGTAAGTAGAGTATCTATTAGAGTGGGTTACGTCAAGGATCCTTGAAAGTACTACACTTAATGGTGGCACATCTATAGGTGCACACATAGGTCATAAATATGGATAGGGTATAGGGGATAGTAGTACCCCTACACCATAGATTACATGTTTTTATGCCTATATTATGATTTTGATTCTAGCCTGTAATCAATTATAGAAATATTTACATATCATTTTGAGAGTGACATGGATACACACACACACATATCACTTTGTTTGAGTTATGATGTTCATTGATCATGGCATATGATGTCATAATGATATATATGATTATTTATGTCATCATTATGGTAGGATTAATGTTTATGATAATTTATGATGACATATGGATATGATGACATGTTTGGGTTATGGTTTGGATTTTTTCCTATTAGTACGTGTGTGCTTGGTGTAATGTATCGTATTTTGATATTTATGATATGAGTTAATGAATCCATGTGATCCCATATTTAAATGCTTATGTGATTTGGATAACATAATTTTTTATTCATTTTTAGAAAAAATGATTAAATATGGTCTGGTTCAAACACGATTATTTTTTTATTTAATTTTTATGTGATAAATTAATTTGTATTATACTTGATGATAAGAAATATTGATTAATTTATTATATATATGTGATGTTAGAAACTTACATGATTTTTTGGTTTGATTTATACACCATAAATAAATTATGATTATGTGTATGTGATGGATAATGTAGTTGTTGTAGGATTATTGATGATATGATTGATGTAGCTTATTTATGTTGACCATAATGATTATATTATGGGAAATAAAATGTTTACATAATAATAAAAAAACCTAAATAAATTACGTGGTTGAGTAATAAAATATAATGTGACAACATATAATTAAACACAATGTAATGGAATATTTTTTCTATTTATAATGATAAAATAAAATGTATATAACACACTTAAGTGATTTATGATTTTATTTTTAATAGATTGATGATAGATGGTTAGAAATTATGAAAACCACTTTAACATAAATATTAAATTGGGTAAAAATGTTACATGTAAAAAGAGGAAATAAATGAGGATAATGTTTAATCAATCATAAGACAAATGCCTTAATGAATGTATCAACAAGTAGGCATGATGAATGAGAAGGAGACATGGTTCTGTTTCATTGGGAAGGACCAAAATATCAAGAAGGATTAGATTATGAACATAATCCCCTCTCATAATTTTCATTAGCATTTGTTCATTTGTTTAAGTATCTTGATCATGTAGTGTCAAGTAAGCTCAAAATACATTGATTTTTAGAGGGTAAAAAGGGAGATGAATGATAGTGTAACCTTCTTATGTTTCCTCTTCTATAGGTGACCTAGGAACCATTATAAACAAATCCATATATTATATTTGGTTTATATTTATCAATGTGGTAAGTCTAATATTTCTCTTGCGAAAGCTAATTGAAGCTTTATTTGAGTATATACATATGTTTTTTTGTGCTTTTTTTAAAATTTTGACTATGGGTATTCTAATGATTTTTGTTATGTGATTGGTTAGGGAAGCTAATCAATATGGGAAGCTTCCATGTGATTGATTTTTTGACAAATTTTTGACTTTTCCATCCTTATTGGAGTGATCTAAGTTTTTATATTTGTTGGATTTTGATAGCTATCCTTCAAGAGAGTGGTCTATCCTTTTAAGCAATTCTAATTTTTTTTGGCAGTTTTCCTTCAAAGGAGTAGTTTGAAATTTTAGATATGACCCATAATATATTATACTTTTTTGTTTTATTTAAACATGGACTTGATTATATAGGCTTAATATTTTCTTTTATGAAGGCAAAACCATAACACAAGAAGGTTAAATGATGGGTGATAGAGTGTTTGAGAGGCAAAGACCATGGGGATCCATCCTATAAGGGATGAAAAGTATAAATGAGAACCATGCCATGGGTAGATCCATGTAACCCATGTTTAGTATTTAGGCTAAAAATATGATAGATAATCACATGATTCTTTTCTTTAATCAATTGTCCTTAAAGTAAGGAGATGAAGGTGATAATTTTTAAAAATAAGGTATGAACTTAAGTTAAACATAAGGTGATTTAGAACTCATTTAAAAAAAATAAAAATCATATATGCAAAGCATTGAAGGGATTAGGTTTCAGTTTTCCTTTGAGGGATGGTAACCAGTAAGCTCTCAACCCATACTTATGTGTGATTGTAAGTGGTCTAAGCCAATTGGGAGAAATCTTTCCCTATTTGCTTCTTTCCATGTTAATTACATATTATTTTCCTTTAAGATGAGGTCATTGATACTGAATTGGCTCTCTCTCAGGTGTTTTTTATAAGCACATTTTAGTCACTCTTGATAGACATGAATATGGTTAAGTACAACTAAACTATGTTCATCAAGTAGCTCTAGTTGAGATAGATGTTCTTGATGATAGTCTCCTTCTAAGATGATAACTTTTAAGGATATATGAAGGGAGGGAATTTACACTTCAATAGGCAAGACAACATATGTACCATAGATAAGTGAGAAATGGGTGGCACTCATAGGGGTTTGAATACTAGTTCAATATTCTCTTAAGGCAAAAGGAATGTGTAAGTGTCAATCCCTACCAGATTCATTGACCACTTTGGTTAGCATTTTATTAAGTGTTTTGTTAGAGGCTCTAGCCTACCCATTATCTTATGGGAGGTATGGAGATAAAAAAATTATTTTAATACCAAAGGTGTCACAAATATTGTTTACATTCTTATTTTTAAACGATTTGCCATTATCAAGAATTATTTTTTGAGGAAAACTGAAGCAGAAGATGATGTGATGATTGATGAAGTTGATAATTTTATTAGCTTTAGTGGAAATGAGGGGAATAGATTCCACCCATTTGGTAAATTATTTTGTCATGATGATGATAGAGTGATGTCTTTATGAAGAATGAGGGTTGATTTCACTAATGAGGTCTAATCCCCATTGAGAGAAGGGCTAGAAATCCTTAGCAACTTGAAGGCCATGACTAAGAATGTGATGCAAGTTGGCATGTTGTTGACACTTTACACACTTCTCATCATAATCATGAATTCCTGGTTAAGGGTAGGCCAATAGTATTCAAGGTAAAGGATGCACTTAGTGATAACCAAAACACTAAAGTGTCATCCATAAAGGGTTTCTTTGATTACGTGAGGTATTTACTGACTATGTAACCTAAAAAGGAGACCATCAAAACCTAATTTATATATTATTACCCTTATTATTTTATAATCATAAGTATAATAAAATCTTGTCTACCATTCCTAGATAGGTTGGAAGGGATGATGCCTAGGTAAGGTAGTTGGAAAGCTGCTTATACCAAATATCTGGTTGGGATTCATCCATATTGTAGATGGAAGGGAGGTTTATTTTGGTGTAAGAGAGATTTTTAAGTATATAAATGGTGATAAATATTTTTGAGACTAAAATTGTAGATGGGATTTGATAAGTGATAAAAGCCATGGTATCAATGAAATTGTTTGTCAAACATGAAGTGGCTTAGATAAGGTAATGATTAAATAATATCAATAGTACATATACCAATTATTTATACCTTTATAGAAAATAATTTTTAAATTGGTACCAATGATCTGGTTGACTACAAGCTAGGAATCATAAAAAATGTTGATCGATTTGACTCCCAAGGACAAAGCTATTTAGAGACCTAAAACTAGGGCCTCATATTCAACCATGTTGTTGGTGTAATAAAAGTCAAGTTTAAATGACAAGGGAAAAGGATTTCCTTCAAGGGGGGTATAAGTATGATTTTATAACCCCCACCACATTTAAATTTTGATCCATCAAATAAAATGATCATTTTATAAGTAATGTCTTCTTAAGAGAGAGTTATGATGGACTCATCAGGAAACTCAAGGTTATAAGGTTGGTTATCATCAAAATGGGATTTGGATAATTTATTAGAAATGATTTGACCTTTTCTTAATTTTTTTTAAAGGAAATCAATATTTAACTCAAATAAAATCATGAGCCATCTAGCCATATGTTGATTTTGATATGGCTTAGAATGCATGTACTTGAGGGGGTCAGTGTTTGTGATGATAAAAGTTTTATGGTTGAGGAGGTTGTGACGAATTTTAAAAGACATGAAGAACAATGTGAGGCATTAATTCTTGGTATGTGTATAATGAGTCTCATACTATACAAGTGTTTGACTTATATAATATACTACTTGTTCCTTATGTTAATTATCAAGATGCATGAGCATGGCTCCTAAAGAATGGTCTATGATAAAGATGTAGAGATAGAAGGGTTGGTCCTATTTTGGAGGGAAAAGAATAAGTGGAGAAATAAGGTATCCTTTGAGTGATTCAAAGGACTTTTGATAGTCTTCATTCCACTTAAATGAGATGTCCTTCTTAAGGAGGTGATGAAATGGCTAGCATATATCAAATAATTGAGATATGAAATGATGAATGCATTGAAGCCTCCCCTATAAAATGTAGAGTTGATTAAGTTTATTTATAGGAGTCATGTCCAATATTACTTTAAATTTATTAGGATACACTTATATTCCATGAATGGAAATGATAAAGCTAAGGAGTTTACCTGACGAAACCCTAAAGATGTATTTATTTAGGTTGAGGTAGACATGAAATTAGATAAAGCATTGGAAAATATCTTTAAGGATTTCCAAATGGTCTTTAAAAAATTTATAATTACTAAAGAGGTCATCTACATATTCTTCTATGGTTTTATGGATAAGGTCATGAAAGATGTAGGTCATGGCATGCTGATAGGTTGCACCAACATTCTTCAAACCAAAAGGCATGACCCTATAGCAAAAGGTTCCACATGGGATGATGAAGGTGGTTTTGTGTTGATATTATATGGTAATTAATATTTGGTTATAACCTAAGAACCCATCCATAAGAGATAGTATCTCATGGTTGGCAGTTAGATCAAAAATTTAGTCAATGCTTGGCAAAGGAAATTCATCTTTTGGATAAGTAAGGTTGAGGTCATGAAAATTCATAAAAATATGAAGTCCCTCTATTTATTTAGTGAGAAGAATGACATTCAAGATCCATTATAGATAGTTAATGGGTTGGATGAAGCTGACAAATAAGAGACATTGAAGCTCTTCTTTAATAATAAGGGAAATGTGAGGATACATCCTTTAAAGCTTTTGCCTAACAAGCTTGGCATCAAGATTGGTGATGATGTTATATATGACAATGAAAGGGTCAATTATATGCATATCACTATAAGACTAATAAAATGCTATGCTATATTCATACATAAAAGAAGATAAATCCTAATGCTCTAAGGAATTTAAAGATTGGAGAATTTCGATTATACAAGGGTTATCCTGAGTGCCCAAGTTGATATCAATAGTAGGTTCATTCAACATGGTTGATGTCTCAAGAGGAAAGGATTTGTGAAGGGAGGAATATTTAACACTAAGATAGGTAAGAAGGGAATCATCATCCTAACACTAAATAGTATTAATGGTAGGATAATCATCTTTAACCATCTCAAGATGAGTCAGAGGAATGGTTATGGTTTACCTATGAGTTTGATAGGTTAGGAGTCCCAAACTCATCATATTGATAAAAAAAATATAGGAGGGATGAAATTGAGATCATCAAATTTTGAAGAAGAAGAGGTTGGTAAAGATGGGGTTTCTTCCTTAGTGATTGAGATGAAAGGCAGGTCATTTGGTTCTTCTGGTTGGATAAATACAAGACCATGTCATTCAAGAGGATTTTGAGTTTTACATGGGAGAATATTGTGTGGTCTATGTTCATAATAACCAAAATTAATCCTTTCCAATCACACCAATAAAGGTATGTTTGGGATAACTCTAGTTTATCTAAGAAATAAAAATTGGAGGTGAATGGTTTGACAGAATATGAGGTATTAAAATTCAAAGGTGGTTGATCGCATCCCCATAGATAAATTTGGTTTGAAAATCGAGAGGACCAAAATGGATGATGGTTCTAATGTTAGAATCATAGCTAGGATGTTGATTAAGATTTACATACTATTGAGGAGTAGGAAGGGTATCTAGAGTCAATAGGAGATATTCTCTAAGTGAAAGACATTAGAATGTGCATTCTAGAGGGTCTTTTATAGGGATTTGGGAAGAAGGTATGGTCAAGATCGTATAAGCTTTGTTGATGGAGGATGAAGGGGATGCACATTTTAATGGAATGAGAACATCATTAGGTGGTAAATCATGTTTCATGAATTAAATTCACTAGGATCAACTAGAATGACATGAACTTGACCCTCATATTCAAATTTGAGGCACCTATGCAATGTTGATAGTACGTAACACATGGTTTAAATATATGGGAATCCAAGCAATACAATGTATTGAAATTCCCCTTATACAATATATAATATCTTAGGGAGAGTTTGAGGGCCTAAATATATATGAAGGATAATTGTCTTTAAGGTAGTTACCATCATGTCATTAAAATATCATAGTTCAGTAGTGGTTTTAGACATGATGTTCTTAAGAAGCTTAAGTTGATCATAGGTATGGGATGAAATGATATTGATGTTATCTCCCACATAAATCTTAATATTTTTGATATGGGTTTGATTAATATGGTAAATAATGAAGAGAGGACGATCCAAATCATCTAGGTGGATAGGAGGTATCTCAAAATCTTGGAATGTGATAGGGGATGACACCTAGAGGGATCGAACAAGGGATGCTATAGGTCAAGGATATTCAAGTTGAACCTCAATTAATTTCAAATCCTCCATCATATCTTGATGGTTTTTTGATGAGGTTTGGATAAACTCATACAATGTCATCTTCACTGGGGTTTGGTGAATTTGTTTAATAAATAACCTGTGTATTAGTCTAGATGGGTTGGATTGGGTGTACCCAAGATAGAAATATTGGTATTTGGTGAAGGTGATTGGGATGATTCCATAGAATAAGGTTATATCCAAGGGATGGATACTTTGGATTTCCCTTTATCTTTTTGGATTTATGATTAAGTGACCACATGAATGGTGTTTATTTGGAATGTATATGGGTTGGTAGGTTACTTCGGTTCATCCATAATATTTGATGAGATTTTGGAGGTAGGTTTATATGGGGTGGTAGTTTTAGGTTTTTGGCTTGGAGGTGGGATAATAGGAATCAACTCTATCAAAATATCATTTGTATTACATAGTTTTTGGATTATGTCTTGAAGAGATTTACATTTCTTAGTGTCATGTCTAGGTGTCCTATGGTATGTGTAGATTAAGTTATCATTGATCCAAACTACTTTTGGGATAAGAGGGTTGAATGGTTTGATGGTAGGTAAGGTTATTTACAAAATTTTATAGAAACCTTTATAAAATGATATGATATGATTATAGTAATGGTGGTAAGGAGGTGGAAGTCTTGGTTTTGATTTTTGGGGTTGGTACCTTTTTAAAGGTAGCCTTAATAAGTGGATCTTTAGTTTGTGTAATGCTTTTGGTAGATGGTTTTGAGGTTGAGGGTTTGGTATGGATGGGTGGAGGTGTGTCTATAGGAGGAGTTTGGCCTTTTGGTTTCTTTGTTTGTGGTATTACATTTTTTAACAAGGTGGAAGGGTGAGGTCATAAAATAGACAAGGGGTGTGGCCCTAAGATGGATGGTGAAGTTGAAGTAGCAGGTGAAATGGTTTTAGGTTTATGAATCCTAGGTGGTTCAGTCTTTATTATTGGTTTGGTTTATGAATTTTTAGGTGGGGTTAACTCTAATTGTACAGTAGGATGGGTGAGATTTTGAGTTAGAAGGACACCTAGGTTTTTGATAGTTTTTAATGGGGTAGTGGGTTTTGTTTTGTTTGTTTTTAAAGGAGTTGGGTTGGTTAGTTTGTTTGAATTTTAAGATGTGGTTGTTGGTTTGGCTAAGGTAGTGGTATTTACATTTGTATAGGTTGAAGGCTAGGTGGATGGTGGTTTTTTTACTCCTTCTTGGTAGGGTATAGAAGCCTAAAATGGTGCTAAAATATAGCTCATTCAAAGTTTAGTTGTAATAAAAATTATAGATTTTGGACCAACTTTGAAAATGGTTTATAGGTAGACTTGGCTTCCTTAGTGGTGATTTCTACAGATAGACTAAGTGGATGTGGAAGTAGGATGGTCATGTTTTCCTTTTATTTTGGCAAGGGTTATAAGGAAATGGGTTATTCCACTATGGAAGGATTAGGTGAGATGAACTCTTCCTTAGTTATGCTTTTTGAAGGAAGGATAGATAGTTCTAATATGGAAGAAAATGGCATAGGAGTGATGTTTTATTCCTTAATTATTATTTTTGAAGGAAGGATGGGTAATTACACTATGGAAGTAAGTGGAGTAAGAGTGGTGGTTTCTACCTTTGTTATGATTTCCAAAGGAAGGATGGGTGATTCCACTATGGAAGCACATGGAGGAGGAGTGGTTTTGGTCATGAATTAATCAATCATAAGTTCATTAAGAACAACATTTACTATATGAACTTCATGTTTATGGGATGTTTTTTGCATTTTTATGCTCATTATTTGCATAATGTGGGTGGTTTAGAAATGGTTGATAGAAGATGTCTAGATATTGATTTAGAGGTGCATTTGGGTTATCCATTACAAGCTCACCCTTATAAATCAAGTCTTGGAATATGTTTTGCATCTATAAAAATTATCCCCAATCATGTGATGGTAATTGTATATCTCATTCTCTGTATACCAACTTGGTATAGGATGGGATGAATTAAATTATTAAGGGGGTTTCACTAGAGGAAGTTAGATTATGGATGCTTTTAACAATTTCTCCAAAACCAAAGCATATGACTCCCTTAGTGGTGTATATTTATTTTTCACAAAGTGGTTTTGGGATTTTGAATTTTGGTTCAAAGAGGTGGATGGGTTAGATTGGTCAACCACCAAAGGAAGATCCATTTTAAGGATAATGTTTTATTTTTTATTTTAGCTTTGGCCTAGTTGTAAGGTTTAGATAAAGCTTCAACATATTTGAAACTAGCAGTTTTATTCTTAAGCTTAAGTTTGCCTTCATCAATTACTCGAATTTATAATGTACTAGCTATGGTAAATGCCTTATCAAAGGTCTAAAATGTTTAAACCTATAGGCTAGATCATATGTGTTTACCACATGCCTAAGATAAAATTTCAATTAATTTAGGTTGGGGTAAGGAGAAGGAAAGTTGGTTGATTAACCCTCTCTACTGAGCAACAAAATAGACAATGGATTCATCCTCAAATTATTTAATAAAATATAAGTCAATTATGGATACTTTCTTGGAGATGTTGATGGAGAAGTGGTCCAAGAAACTTTGAGCAAGTTGGGTGAAGAAAAAGAGGGAGTAGCTAGTGATGGAACTATACCAGTCTAATGCAGGTCCTACTAAGGACATGGGGAAGGTCTGAAGTAGAAGAGCATCATCATAGGTAATGAGATATCATGTATGCATAAATTCTCTTAGGTGTTGTTGGGTATCTACCTTACTTTGGAATTTGGCAAATTTAGGAAGTTCCCATTGAGAATGGTAAGGATGGATTGGTATGGAAGGGTGAATGGGTTTGTTACAAATCTTATCATAGGAAAAAAGATTATGGGCTCTAGAAATGGATGTCTCTAGAGTTATCATCTTATCCATCAACATTTTAATGAGTTCAGTTTATGATGCACCCCCATAATTATAGGATATGTGTTGTTGGGGTTTTGAGGGTGCAATATATTACATGATAGAAGGTTGGATGGAGGCCACATATTGGTAATTGGCCATGAAATGTTAGGAAGATAGAGAAGGCATACATCCTTTTAGATTTGTGATATATCCTAAATTAGGTACAACAAGTATTTTTTGGGACATGGGCATGTTTGGGTTGGTTGGTTGAAGATGTGTAGTCACCTTGGTAGATATGGGTAGGAGAGTGGATGGTATGGAAACCACTAAGTTATGTAATGGTGTAGATGATGTTGGGTTTCGGGTGGAAAGAGGTAATGGATATATACTAGTGAAGGAGATCCCAATACTAAGTGGTGATTGAGTTTCCATGGGTTAAGTTGTCCCTACATTGAAGGGTTAATGATGGGGTTGGTGGAAGTAGATGGTGATTGGGCCTTAGTTTGCAGTGGAAGAGAGGCTTGGTTTTGGGAAATAGTGGTTGAAGGGTTGTTTATAGAAGAGTAATATTAGGTTACCATGAATTGGGTAGTAGAGATGGTGATAACCAAAGTCTCACCCATAAGGCAAGTGGGCATGTCATAAGGTGGTTCAATAGAAGGAACCAAAGTAGGGGCATGGTTAGCAATTATGGTAAGATAGTGTGTGAGGGAAATGGGTTTATTATCAAGGATCTTGGTGAAGTCTATATCCCCATAGGAAAATGACTAGGGCATATTGGGACTCCTAAAATGATCAAGAGATTTTTCTGCATCTGGAGTGTGTTCCATGGATGAGGAAGAGGGAGAAGGTTAGTGGTGAGGCTAGTTTTGGTTTGTTTGGTCTCAGCTTGTTACCATGTCAAGACCATGTAATTAAATGGTAGAGTTTTTAGAAGTTTGGTGGAAAGGAACTCAAACACTCTAAAATAGAGAAAAAAATAAAAAAATCAAGGAAATCACACACACACACACACACACACTAATAGTACATTAGATCCTAGAGTACTTATTATCTCCCTTAAGGCTTATGATTTAATTTTAGAATTTGTGAGACTCCACTTGGTTTTTTAAATGGGTACTAGAATATGAAGTCTATGGATGGTTTTAGGTTTATTTACAACCAAAATATCTCTATACTAGAATTGGTAAATGGCTTGGTATTGGGGCCTACCCCCTCACTTCACACACCATAGTGATAAGGGTGTTAGGTGCTTTACCAATATATACCAAATTACCAAAGTTTATACTTAGCTAGTATACTGAGTTGGTTCTCCCCTTGGTGGTCAAATCCTAGTAGGATAATTGGGATGAAGGTTGCCACTAGGTGATGAACTCCCAGTCAGTTACCTTATGTAAATGTTTCATGAATTAATTATGTGAGTGGTTTGGTAAGTGTGTTAAATAAGTGATTGCTATGATTTATTTACTAGTTATTTGAGCTATGTGACTTAACCATGCAAACAATCAATGGATTAAGTCTGATTTTAAACCCAAAAGGAAATTTTAATTTATTTGAATGAGTAAAAAAAATATAATGCACCTAAATGCATAATGAGAATGAAAGTCCTATCCTAGGATGAATACCTTTTCAATTTTTAGAAATAAAAGAAAAAAATGATTTTAGCTTTTTTAAGCAAGTAAATAAAACAAGTACTTGATTTTGATTTTGAAAATAAGAAATTGAAAGTTATGTTTTTTAAATTTATAAATGAATAAAATATTTTAGTTTTAGAAACAAAGCATTGAAATGAATGATTCTTTCACTAATGCAACTAGAATGTCCTAAAATAATTACAAACCCAAGAAAAATGTAGGGTCCCACTAGGCATGCTAGAATGTTTCACTATATTTTTGTTTTATTTTATTTTGATTTTAAAAACAAGTAAATCTAAAATAAGGGGAGAAGGTATAAATGAACCTGGATGTGTTTGCACACTCTGTAATCTATAAAATGTGAATTAATCCTCTTTAGCTTGGGAGGAATGACCTATAATAAGAATAAGACTATAAATGGGATTGATTAGTAAGATTGGAGAGTGGATTCCCTAGAAAGTGCTAGATATAAGAAGTATAAAACTTCACTAGAAGGTTGTTAATCCACTTGTGTAACATATTAAGTTCTAAAGAATGATGATAAAAAATTCTTGCATAAAGGAATGAAAAGTAATTTAACACAATGTAATAAAATGTTTTTAAAGGAAATGATTGCTATTAAAAAATAACATTTAATTTTTTAAAATAAATGCTAAATTTCTAAAATTTGATTTAGATAATCACTTTTAACTTTATGTTGTGATAAGGATCAAAAAACAAGATAACAAGAGTGTCGAAGGAAGATTCAAAAAGGTTAAAGCAATAAAATATGAAAAACAAATACTAAACTTATGAAAAGCATAAAATACTTAACTATAGTGGATTTACTATCCTGAAGATGACTTGAATTCAGTGTGAGATAATTAGAAGCCTAGAACAAAATGGGTAGAGTAACAGTGCTTGAATCCTCAGTCTTGAGGTGATGAATCACTTCCTAATCTCTAGATTGGTTCTCTAGTTCACTAGAAAGATTGAATGTACACAAGATTTTTGATTCTGAATCAAATGATTCAACCTATTAAGAAAGGGTCATAGATCACCCTTACGTAATTGATGTTGGTCCTGGTTAATCAATATTGGTCTAGCGATGACAAACATTGGTCAATGTGGAAATGGTATAACTTACAAAATTTAGTGTTTTGCACTAAATTTTGGTAGTTAAGACCATTAGAAATGGTCTAAGATCATTTATGGAAGCATGGTTATGTAGGTAGAAATTGTCTAGGAGGTAGGAATTCAAATGCTAAAGTATGAAATGATGTTAAGGATATATGTTGCTAAGTTTTCCATGGGTTTAGTTAGGGTGACGTGTAAATGGTAATTTATTAATTTAATTAATTAATTAATTTAAATGTATGGGAGGGGTAAATGGGTGTTTTAAGTGGGTTAAGAAATGTTCTAACCCAAGGGGGTCTAAGGGGGTCAAAAAGGTATGATTACAACATCTAGAACCATTGGTGTAGTTTTCTAGTGTCTACAAGCCATTTGTTTTCATCCCTTGGTTGGGTGTATTGAAACTCTACCAAATTTTATCTTGAACCTTGAGAATCAATAAATAAAGGATTGATTGTAGACTTATTTATTAGCATAACTATGTTATGGTTTGTTGACATGTAGAAAGTGTGATTTTTATTCTCTTTTTCATGTCATATCCTTCACTTAGATATTATCATGTCATCCTGTGTAATTTATGTGATGTGTTAGAGTGTAGTTGTTTTACTAAAGAGTGAGCTATTGATAGTGTCTCAAGTAGGCCCCCCTTCCATTGAATTCAAGTTGTAGACCTTCCACATAGCCTTCACATGAAAAACTTATGTCTAGGAGTTCATCAAGAAGCCTATTTAATCATTAGTATTTCATTTAATTCACAAAGTGTTGTTTAAAGATCAGTCAAGAGAGGATAAAATTAATATTGGTACATCACCATCCTTAGAATAGGTTTCTTATCATGTTTTCACTCTATCTCTTTTCATCTTAACATTAATAGTTCTTAGGAAGAGAGCTTAAGTTGATGTACTAGGGAAGGTATCCCTATAACATAAAGGTTTGGTCTTTTCATAGGTCAGCCATAACCTTTAGACCAATCCCATGTTAACCCAAGCTTGAAGAGAATTGAACTATATCTTTTAAAGTGTATAACTTGGAGTGTTAATAGTTATGTCATGCATGGTGGGACCAACATTTAACTAAGTTGGATTATGCATGTACAGACTTGGGTGGCATTAGATGGATTCAAGTACTTCAATGGCATATCTATAGTCAAGTGTCATGTAGAAAGTGGTCACAATATCTTCCTCAAAAGGTAAGGAGACTGAATTTGTTGAGTTGTCAATGGAATTTGCTAGGATAAAGATATATCCTATGTTTAATCCCAATTTTGAAACCCCTAAATTTCTTAATTATGATTAAAAAAACACTACTATAAACCCTACACCTCTAATGTATAGGCCTATAATAAAAGACTTTGTGCCCTCTAATGGTGGCATCCCCTTAAAACATATTTTAGACATAGCCAATTTATGCTCAATCCATAATGTGACCCAAGAGAATGTGGCTATGAGACTAGTGGAAGATGTATTGAAGGGTAAGACACTCTAGTGGTATGTTTAACACTTGCATCCATCAATACTTGGAATGAATTTTGGGAGTATTTGTGCAAATAATTTGAGGATAGGAGTGACCATCTCTATTTAGTAGAGTATCTCACCATAATTAAAAGGGGCCCCCAATAATTAATTATAGATTTCAGCCATATGTATCAAAAAAATTGATTTAAGATCCCCATAATCATTAATCCCAACCCCAATTATGCATTCTTGTACTACGTAAGAGACTTCAATTCTAATGTGGTATTCATTATATAGTCCATGGGGGAAGCATTCTACTAGAAAGTTATGAGGTGGCCATAAGGGAAAAATAATGTCTAATCCAAATAGGTAAGCTCACCCCAAAACCCCTCATGCATTTGTTCCTAGAAATTCAACCCCCTATGCCTAACATTGATCCTTTACCAACACTAAAAAATCATGATCAGAAAGATTCCAATCAAGAAGACATGTTGGGCAAGATTGACTGACTGCTCAAGGACTAAAAAAATTAAGATAGTGACCTTGGAGAGGTAGTACATTCCACCCATAGAACTTATCAAGCATGCTACCAAGCCCCCTATGAGCCTTAATAGTATAAAAAACCTCCATATCATCCTAATCAACAAGGTCAAGGTCAGATTACTTAAGCAAGGCCTTATAACAACTATAACCCCAATTTTGTAATTAGTTTTAGATCCCTAGTCCCAACTCAAAATAATTATGCTTAAGAGGGTCAATGGTCTACTCAATAGGGGAAATCACAATATATGTCAATGGATTCAATTGGTGATGTTTATCAATAATCTTTTATGCAGTAGGGTCTAGCTCTTCCAACACATGATAATCAACCTCTTGTATAACACAAGGAATATCCTCCTATGCTACATGGAGACACTCCCTTCATGACTCAAGATTAGATTACATGTCAAAAAGGGGAAAGTGGTAGTAAATCAACATATGAAACTACCTTTATTAACTTCAAATAAGTTGATCACTCCTTTGAACAAGTGGTAGCCAATGAGGGTCAAAATACAGCCATGGTAGACAATTTAGTTGTAACCCATACAAGGGATAAGAGAAGGGTAGTTGGTGATGGTTTAGGAATTTAAATAAAATCCTATCCACCTTATAAAACTACCTAATGGAATACTACTCAATATTCATCTCCTAATACACCATCAACTCAGAAAATGCAAGATGAGAAAGGTTAGAATCATAGAGGTCCTTTCAACCTCAGTTCACACAAACTCCAAATAACATTTCTACTCCTAAGTTGTAGTCCAAGGTAGCCATACCTCACCTTAGAATTGTAGATAAAATGAATAATTTCTATGTTACTATATCTATGTGGGACACATTTCTCATTGTAGGGAAAAAATATCTCCTTCAAGAAGAGCTTTCTAAATTACATGTCTTGGACAAACAAGTACAAAAGGTGGGTACAGTCCTTACCAATTATAATCAACTTCATACATACCAAGCACCCAAGGTAGTCAAACCACCTCCCTTCTATCTCTTAGTCATCATAGGTGATTTCCTAGTTTATAATTGCATGATGGATAGTGGGGCTAACACTTCTATCATGCCTAAGTCTATAGTAGATAAATTGGGGATAAAGTATAAACCAAATACAAAAGGCATTCTATAATTAGATGGGTTTCCTAAAAAGACCATGGGTGTCCTTAAAGACCTTGAAATAATCTTGTATTCTTTTTATAATTGTAATATATGTCAATATGTGATAGTATTTGACCCACCTCCCTACTTTGCCTTATGCTTGTCTATGGATTTCACTACTAAAATAGGCATTATCTCTCTTTTGATTGGTCCTACATATTTTTTAGGACCAGGTATGGGATAAACATTATCATAAGTTCTAAACCTATCTATAGGTTCAACTTAGAACCCTACATGCCTAGCATATCAAACATCAATTATACTATCCTAGATGAGGATGAGTATCCCAATGACCAAGAACCCATTAAACCACGTGAAATAATATTAGATTTGCTCCTTGATGAATAGAAAATAGAGAATCATGGTTATGATCTATACTAATTCATTGAATAGGTAGGTTTGGGTGTGTATTTCATGCATGAAGAAGAAATTACCTTACCAAGTCTCATTAACACAACCCAAGATCATGAAGGGGTATGTAACTTATTCTTTGATGGATCTAGATCCAAGAGTGGAAGTGGGGTAGGTGTTATGCTTGTATCCCATTCCAATAAAAATTAATATTATTCCCTAACATTTTAATTTAGTTACACTTCCAATACAACAAAGTGTGAATTCTTTATCCATGGGCTGTAATGGGCAAGAAAGAGAGGCCTCAAGATCCTAAAAGTTATGGGAGAGAGTGAGCTAGTAGTGAATTGATTAAGGTTTCAAATTTTAGTCAAGAATCCACTCTTGAAGGAATAAAAACATAGGTTTTGGGACCACTTGGAGGAATTTCAAGCTTTTGACACCCGCTCTATTCCTTAAGAGGCCAATCAACATGCAGACCAGTTAACATCCATTAGGGAACAATATGACCCACAAAGTGGAATAAAAGACATCAAATATTAGTCCTAAATCAAGGTGGTATGTAGACCTTCAATCCCTAATAATGAGATTATCTGGAAAGTGTCTGAAAATCATAATAAAATTACATGTTTCCTATGGCATGAGGTAGAATTATGCTCAAGGAACCAAGGTAGATTACAACAATAGTTTGGGAACTAAATTGTCAAATTGAGGAAAAATAAGCTACCCAAGGGATTGGTAACATTATAAATCATATTTAATTAGGATGACCAGCTAAGGAAAGATAAGGTAAGCATATCCACAAAGGAGGAACACTATGAAAAAGTTGTCATATTCAAAGATAAGCTACTCAAACTAGGAAAGGTGAAGACCAAAGAGAAGAAGGTAGCCTTCATAGCATTATTAAAATAATTTTTAGATAATTCTTCTTGGGAATATAATTAATTTAAGGGTTTTACCCTAGTTTGTATCAACATACCATAGAGTTGGAGGAAAGTGCTAACCCTATGAGATGAAAGCAAAGGCTAGTCAACCCCATGATTGAAATACTTATGAGGAAGGAGTTGACAAAGCTTATTAAATCTAAAATTATCTTCCCCATTAAAAATTGTTCATGGATGGAAAATATTTTGCCTATGAGGAATAAAAATGGGGAGATAAGGTTGTGTGTGGACTTCAAAGATCTCAATAAGGTGTCAGTAAGAGACCACTACCTTCTACCATATATGGATTAGATTCTTCAAAGAGTTTAAAGTTCACAAATGTTTTACCTACTTGATGGATACTTAGGGTACAATTAGTTATTAGTGAGGGAGGAAAATCAACACAAAACTTCCCTCATAACTAAGTGGGGCACTTATGTATACAAGAAGATGACATTTGGACTACCTAATACAGGGGCTATCTTCCAAAGGGTAATGGATGTGGCATTCCAAGGGATCATAAATGATATGGTTGTTAGAGTTTTATTAATTATGTAATGTTGATGTCATAGAGGTTTCTAGGTGAGTGGATGAATGCCTTAATAGTCTAAGTGAAAATTACAAAGTGTGTAATGTGTTTGTCCTAGTATGCTTGAAGGAGGCTTGGTTGAGCTTTAGTTTTGACAAAGTTATATATGTTTAGGGATGAGTATGGTGATTTTATAATGTAAAATGGGTATTATAAAATGTTTTATATGATTTTAGTGATTATGTGCATGAGTGGATTTCATCTGGTTGATCATTATTTTCATCTAGACATTTTGGGTCTAGTGGCAGAAATCTAAGTGAGCAAATTAATGGAGATATATCTTGAACATATGAAAGTTTTAGGAGTAGTTTGACACATGGTTGGATTATCCTATGTGAGGAGATCATATGGTAAAAATTTTATATCATGAATCTAACTGTAATAAAAGTTATTGGGGTGTAAATTTGGCCTTCCAAGCAAATAGTAATGGTCCCCATAGTCTATTTTACATGATGTTAAAGATTAGGACCAAATGAAGATCCAAAGTTTCATGGGTGATTATACAAGATGGATATAATGGTGTGTGTTGAATAATATTATTTCAAGGTATCCAATGGTTAATGAAGTTAAATATTGAGCTCCATCCAAATGGAATAATGGATCATGTTTGTTCCAAGGTGTCTTGAAGCAATAAAATGAGGACATGTATTCAAAGTTTAACATTTATTAGAGATAAGTATCAAGATTATTCCAAGGATAAATGGTGAGAAAGTGTTCACACTATTCAATATCAATTGTGTGTATTAAATTCAAGAGCTTAAAGTGATAGTTGTCTAATATTTTTAAATCAAATACAATCTTGAAGAGATTGAAGGAGCGTGTGTGATCAAGATTGTAAGATTGCATGAGATGAGGCTATGTGTTTGAAGTTTATCATTTGGGGAGTGGAAAAATATGATTTAAATTTAGAAAAATATTGATGGTGCATGATTAATCTAAGTATAAATGACATGAGATGATATCATGGTGACTGAAGTTTAATTGTGACAGTTTGAATTTAAATATTTGAATTTAATAAAGGAAAGATTAGTGCATGGTTTTTGGACCATGTATTTTGATCTATGCAGAAATTTATCATGGTGTAAAAGAAAAGACGTAGAGGAATCAAATATGCATCTATAAATGTAAATTTTAAGGTATGAAATAGTGTATAGTCAAAGTTATGAAGGTTCAAAGTTGACTATGTTTTCATGTTTATTATGCAAGAGACCCGACAAGCATAATTGAACTTGTGTTAATGTTGTTTTGATGTTTCATGATGAATTAGATATTAGAGAGTGTTTTGAACTCCATGAGTACCATATGTGTGCATTATTAAGTTTTGAACAATCATATAAAGTATGAACAAAGTTGATTATGTGTTCATTCATGGTGTCCTTATTAACATGGATAATGTTTGAGCTGATTGAGCTTGCATAGAATAGTGAAATGATGATTGTAAGTTTTTGAGAATGAAAAAAGGGTAATGTAGAGTGAACCTATGATTTTTGGAGTGGTATATTGATCTTGTTTGTCCCAATTATGTGCTAAAAGGGTGAATAGGTTTCCATGAGACCTATAAGAGCTACAAGGGTCTAATTGAAAGGTGTAGCTACTCAAGGGTGACTCATGAGTGCTATGGCTAACTTATGTGGATATTATTGACTTGTGTCTCAATAATATAGATACCTTAAGTTTTAAGGCATGCCTATTGGCTGATGAAGATGGTGATGATCATAAATTATATATAAATAGTGAAACCAAATATAAGGTTTTTTAGACTTGTGAGAGATTTGAAAGGTGTGTGGATGTGAGAAGTGTGGAGAAAAGGAGAGGGAGAGTGCCCTATAGCTAATTTGATGAGTAGGAAATATTTAGGACCATGTGTTTGACTTGTGGGTCATGTTTCTATTAGTATGATAGTGCTCTTGTAGATTGAGTGCGAGTGAAGGTGAAAAGTGATAATCAGAGGTCCATCATCAGTTGTTAAAGACATCAATTAAAAGGTCAATGTGTTCTTAGGTGTTATTTTGGTAGCTCAACATCTAGGGGGTTATAGCCTCCTTATAAGGTAAAACTTGCTAAATGTCTAGTTATTGAGGTTGCTCAGCTTGATAGGTGTGGTAACACCTTGTGGGATTGTAGTCTCACTAAATAAAGGATGGTAGTTGCTTGATCATTTAAAGCTAGTCTAAATTGGTTATTTTATTATAGGATAATAGTCTTATTGTAAGTTCTAGTGGGTTTTCTCCCCCAAGAGGGTTTCTCACATATGTCATGTGTTATGTTTTTGATCTTGTATTGTCTTTCTTGTTCATTTATATGAATAATGTGTATGCTCATGAATACTTGTCATATTTGATTAAGAATTTGAAAGGACTAAAATTGAAGTTGAATTATTTGGGATCATTGATTCACCTAACCTCTTAGTGATTATACCTCTAACAATTGGTATCAGATTAGGTCCTTTGGTAAAGGCTTGACAACTTGAAGGTGATCCAAAGTATAATATGGGTAGTCATCAAGGAGGTTTCTCTACTAATCAAGAATTGATGTTCAATGGATCCAATTATGATTTTTGGATTAAAAGGATGAGGACATACATTATTTCCCTAAGGCTTGATGTATGACAATATATTATGGATGGTTATGTTGGTCTTATGACTCCTCCATCTAGTGCTATAGATAAGAAGTTGTTTGAGAATAATTATAAGGCAATGAATGCCATTAATTATGGTCTTATAGAGATTGAGTTCATAAAGGTAATACATTGTAAATATAATAAAGAGATATGGAAAAAATATAAATTATTTATGAAGGAGATTCAAAGGTTAAGCTTGATAAGTTATAGACTCACAAAAGGCAATTTGAAAGTCTAAAGATGAAAGAAGAAGATTTTGTGGCATCTTTTCTACAAAGAATTAATGAGATTGTGAACATCATCAAAGGTCTTGAAGATAACCTCAAATAAGATATTGTAGTTCAAAAGGTATTAAAGTCCTCTCTCAAGTTTAATCCTAAAGTATCTATTATAGAGGAAAGTCATGATCTTACTTAGCTAAAGCTGGATGAATTGCATGGCATCCTTACTACCTATGAGTTGAGGAAGAATGATGATATACCACCAAAGAAGGAAGAAGCATTCAAGATAGAGATGAATCCTAAGAATAACATCCAAGGTAATAAACCCAAGGAGGATGGCATTTCTAATATTGATGAGCAAATTGATTCTTTTTTACAAGGAAATTGAAAATAGGTTTAGGGAAGCATAAGGGTAAACTCCCTTCAAATGTTTCAACTGTGGAGAGATAGGACATTTTTATAGAAAGTTCCCTCATAAGAATGATGTTGAAGAGCATGATGAATACAAAAAGACATACAAGTCTGACAATAACAAGAATTTTTTCAAGAATATGAAGAGTCTCTACACTAATAAAGACTACAACTCATCAAATGAGAGTGAAGATAGTGTCTCAGAGTGTGATCATGATGATGAATCCCTATTCATGGCTAAGGAAGGAAGTTTCTCACATAAAAATGAGTGTACTTAGAGTGAATTAGAGTGTGGTCATGAAGATAATTGTCCTTTTAAAGATGTATCCCTCTTCATGGATGAGGAAGGAAGTTATTCACATCAAAAGGAGTCTACTTGGAGTGATTTAGATGATGATGAAGATGAGGTGGACTATGAGACTACATTGACAAATACTCTTGAAGAACTAAAGATTGAGAAGATGATCAGTAAGAAGATGCAGTCTCAACTCAAAGAATATGAGGATGAATTTAGTGTGTATGAGGCAAGAATGAATAAATATACCAAGGAACATGAGGATATAGTCAAGCATCTCAGTTGTCAATTGAAAATCCTATCTACAAGATTAAAAGATAAAGAAAATGATTGTTCAAGGTATGTCATTGAAAATGAGTCATCTAAATCCAAGTTAGAGAAGACATATAGTAAAGTCATTTACAATGTTTGAAAAGAGCTCAAGTGATCTAGACAATATTCTGAGTGGTCAAAGGAATGCTAGTGATAGAACTAGTCTTAGATACAAAGAAGAACTAGAGAATGTAACTCAAGATAAGATGTAGGCTAATGTGAATAAGGAAAATCATATTTTGAAGACAAATCATCAAACAAGGAATGAAAGTGCTAGAATAAATAACACAAATCATATCAGACAGCCAAATTCCATGATGTATGCAAGTTTCAATGGTTACTATTTCACATGTAATCAATTTGGGCATAAAGCTAGAGAATGAAAGAGACCTGTTAGAAATGAGTTTTCATGGAACTATGATGGGGGTCATTAATGAAAATTTGAGAATAAATCTAATTGATTTAACTATCTTGATGTGTGATACTTTATAAATCATTATCCATGCAAGGTTAAACAAGGTGAGTTCTCTCAAAAAAGAGGATGTTGTTTCATTTGTCATGACATAGGACACCTTAAAAGTTTTTATCCAAATAAGATATGATAAACTATGTTTCTATTATGGAGTATTATTTGATACAACTGAGAGAAGATTGGTCACATTACTAGATTCTACAAGCAAAGGTCATCAAGTCAAAATGAGTTTAATCAGACTCCTACAGTGCAAGGAAGAAGTTAAGTCAACTCATGGAAGCCAAAGGTGGTAAGTATGAGTCATGATGAGACTAAAGGTCGAAGTAATTTTTTTGCTATATTGGAGAATGCTTTAGAAGTTAAAGAGTGCCAAGGGATCTCATTGTCTGCTCATGTTGTGAATAAAGAGACCAAACTCAAGAAGAAGACCAAGGTATTGGTTGAGGCTAGTTTTGAGATGTGTATGGATCTAAGTGAACATATTGCCATTGTTGAGCATGTATCATAAAAATAAAATCAATTATTAGGGCCTAGTGATGATGTTCTACGCTACAAGGTTGATTCTTCAAATGAAAAGGTATGTCAAGATTCCATAGTTGCTCCATGTATTGTCAATTCTTTATTAGAAGAGAAGGAGAGTCATATATAAAAATAATAATTTGTTATAGTTCATACTAAGAAGAAGAATAAGAATAAAATAAATAAATCTAATAGCTATAAAAGGATTCCAAAGGTTACTGAGGAGATGTGGGCCACTCTTGGCTTCACTTTATTTTAGAGCTTTGTGGTGCAAAGGATGTGTTTGTCTATGCTTCTTAAGAGACTAATTTTAGTGGAGAAGAAAGTATTTATATGGTCCTAGAAGGCTAGAAATGAGTGTTTTTAGTTGGATTAGGTATGTCCAGATGGAAGATACATTGTGGTGATGTCATAGTTGTATATGATCAATATTTAGTGTTAGATTGAAGATTTTCAAGTGGTAAAAGAAGATTTGTCATTTTTTAAGATGATATTTTTTCATATAAATGTTTTTTGACCTTATTTTATCATGTTCTAGGTGTTTTTCTAGTCTAAAGGTATGTTAAAGTCAAATTGGAGATTTTTATTTGCTCTCGAGTTTCCCAATTTATGCTTAAGAGTATGTAGGTCTTAAAATGGGTTATAATATGTATGGGTTTCCAAAGTTTTGGAAGTTAAAATCTTGGTTTATAAGTGTGTGATGGGTGTTTCCAGGTGTGCAGAATGTTTTTGAGGTTGATGTTGACCATAAGGAGGTTTGTTGACTCTATTTGTTTTAGGATTCTAAGGTTTTGAGCTATGCTAAAAAACTATTTTGCCTTATGAGTTAAGGTTTTAGGCTTCTTAATAATCTAAATTTCCCAAATGGGTTGTCAAATCAAGCTTCATAGAGATTTGAAGGTTTGTGGTTTTCAAATTATTCATGTTTTGGTCAAGATGGAGGCCTAATTGGTAAGTTGGTTTATGAAGTAAGTATATTATATAGGATGATATAGTTGTTAAAAATTGGTTTAATTGAGGGGGAATTTGAGAGTGCTCTAGATATCAAATTTTAAGTCTTGAATATGTGTCCACTAAAATTTGTGGGCTTTGTAAGTTTCATAAAGTGTTACAAGGAGTCTTGATAAGCCTAGTATAAAGGTTTGATGTTTTTAATTAGTGTTTCCCAAAGAGAAAGGTATGAATGTTTATAAGAGACTTATTATATTGGTTTAGATCATTTTTTTATTGGTGAGTGGCATGAAGTTCTATTGATGGTCCTTTAAGTGGTTTGAGAGAGAAGGCTAGTAAGCCTATATGGTGGTTCTTCATGGTGTATGGAGATCTGAAGATGCTCAAATGATGCAATTTATTAGAAATATTAGGAGGAGTCCCTCTCAAATTTTTATTCACTATTTACATCATATTTCAATCTTTTGTGTGTTCTTTATTCATGGGTTATAGTGCTTGGTTGAAGAGAATGTTGGCATGGAGCAAGAAGGATGTTGTCAAGGCAAGAAGAGGTAGGCTCAAGGTAAGTGGGAGTTTTTATCATATTTATAAGGTGTTCCACTCTTGTTGGTAGTATTTTTAGGTCCTTAGGATTATTTGGTTCCCACTTTGTCATTGTGTTAAAGGGGGAGAAAGTTCCTATTGTGGAGTGCTTAAAGAGAGAGAAGGTGAAATCTATATTGCTATATGATGGTTGTTGACATCAATGAAAAAGGGGGAGATTTTTGGAAAGTATTCAATTATGTCATTTTTATTGAATAGAGGTTTCTAAGTGAGTTGATTAATTTCCTTGATAGTCTAAGTAAAAATGATAAAGTGTGTAATGTGCTTATCCTAGTATGCTTGAAGGAGGCTTGGTTGAGCTTCAGTTTTGGCATGGTTAGATATGTTAAAGATGATTATGATTATTTGATCATGTGAAAGGGTTCATATAAAAATTTTTATATAATTTGATCACTTGTTTTCATAATTTTAATTCATCTGGTTGATCATTGTTTTCATCCAGACATTTTAGGTCTAGTGGCAAAAATTTAAGTCAATAGATTAATAGAGTTATAAACCACATGTACAAACATTTTAGGAGTAGTTTGATACATGGTTAAATTATCCTAGTGATGATATTATGTGTTATAAATTTAAGATCATGCATCTAATCACAATTTTTTTTATTAAGGTCTAAAGTTGGCCTTTCAAGTAGATAGAAATGGTCCCCATACTTAGTCTATTTTGCATGATGCTAAAAATCAGGACCAAATTAAGATTTAATAGTTTGTGATAAATAAAAAAATATTGATATAATGGTGTGCATTGAGTGATATTATTTAAATTTTTAAAATATTTAATGAATTTAAATATTGATCTCCTTACAAAAGCATCAACTGAGCATGTTTGTTCCAAGGTGTCAGGAAGTAGTGAGATGAGGACAAGTGTTCAAATCTTATCATTGAGTAGAGATAAAGATTGAGTTTATTCCAAGGATAAATAGTGAGTGGGTGTTACTAATAATATATACAAATGGTATTTATTAAATTTAATATGTAAAATTGATAGTTGTCTAGCATTTTTAAATCAAGGACAATCTTGAAGAGATCAACAGAGTGTGTGTGATCAAGATTATAACATTATATGAGATGAGACCAAATGTTCAAAGTTTAAATTTTTTGAAGTGGTGAAATATGAGTTAAATTTCAAAAAAAAATTATGGTGGATGATTAATATAAGTAGAGAGGACATGAGATGATATCATGGTGATCAAATTTTAACTATGACCATTTGAATTTAAGAAAGGAAATACCAGTGCCTAGTTTTGGACCATATCTTTTGATATATCCAAAATTTTATCATGGTGTAAAAATAAAATATTTATAATACTCTAAGGGACATCTATAAATATAAATTTCAATGTATGAAATAGTGTATATTCAAATTTATTAATTTTAAAAGTTTACTATGTTTTCATGTTTGTTCTACGAGTGACCCGAGAAGGATAATTGAGCTTATGTTGATTAAGTTATGATGTTTCATGATGAATTAGATATTTTATAGTGTTTTGGAATCCATGAGGATAATATGTTTTCATTATTAAGGTTTTACAAATCATAAGTAGTATGAGAAAAGCTTAATAATTTGACTATGTGTTTGTTCATGGTGTCCTTATGAACATGGATAATGTTTGAGTTGATTGAGCTTGCACAAAAGAGTGAAATGATGGCTGTAAGATTTTGATAATGAAAAAGGGGTAATGTGTAGTTAAATGGGTGAATAGGTCTCCATGAGACCTATAAGAGCTACAAGGGCCTAACTAAAAAATATATCTTCTTAAGGGTGACCCATGAGTGCTATGGCCAACCTATGTGGATATTATTAAGTTGAATTTATAAATGATAGATTCATTAAGGGTTAATTCATTCCTATTGGCTGATAAAGATGGTGATGATCATGAATGCTCTATAAATAGTGAAACCAAATGCGATGTTTTTTAGACATGTGAGAGACTTGAAAGGTATGTGGATGTGATAATTATTGAGAGAAGGAGAGGGAGAGTGACTTGTAGATGATTTTATGAGTAGAGAAGTTTGAGGATTATGTATTAGACATCTGGGTCATGTTTCTATTGGTATAATAGTGCTCTTATAGATTGGGTGTGAGTGAAGGTGAAGAGTGATAATCAGAGGTCCATCGTCAAGTGTTGAGGACATTAATTTAAAGGTGGATGTGTTATTATGTGCTATTTTGGTATCTCAACATATAGGGGGTTTCATCCTCCTTGCAAGGTGAAAATTTGTAAAGGTTTAGTTATTGTGGTTACTCAGCTAGATAGGTGTGGTAACACCTTGTGGGATTGTAGTCTCACTAAATAAGGGATGGTAGTTCCTTGATAAATTATAGTTGGTCGAAATTTTTTCTTGTTATGATAGGATACTAGTCCAATTGTAGGTTCTAGTGGGTTTTATCCCTAAGAGGTTTTCCCACATATGTCATGTGTTATGTTTTTGATCTTCCATTGTCTCTCTTGTTCATTGTTATGAATGATGTGGATGATTCATAAATACTTGTGATATTTGATTAAGAAGTTAAAAAGACTAAAATTGAAGTGGATTATCTAGGCTCACTAATTCACCCTCCACTCTCAATGATTGTAACTCTAATAATGGTGCTCATATACCTTTATTAAATCACTATATTCTCCAAGGATCCCAAGGATCACTTGATATATTTTAGGTTGGTGTTTGCTAGGTGAAGGTAGTTTGGGGTCTCTTCGAACCCCCAAAAATGTACTGTCCATGAGGTTAGACTTATAGGATGTGTTGTGTCAAAATATGGATTATTAATTGACTTTAAATATTAGATTCAATCATTTCCCTATCAATACCCAAACACAAGAAGGTATTTTAAATTTTCTTGTGTAAAGTTAACTTCATTAGAAGATTCATACCTAGATTTGTAGAATTGGTGAGGCCACTAACTCACATGCTCAAGAAACACAAGGAGTTATCATGGATAAAGGAAAGTAAGACAAGTTTTAAGGCCATACATAATTCCATTTCCCAATCTCCCACCCTCCTCAACCCTAATTTTAAAAAACATTTATTCATTTATTCCTTATCTATAAGTGACACTATATATGTTATGATAATGCAATAAAATAGTGAAGGCTTAAAGTAACCCATAGCCTTATTTAATAAAACATTTGAGGGGTATGAATAGAGGTAAATTTTTTTTTAAAAATATCTACTTGCAATCATGATATACCTAAATAATTTCAAACACATTGTGCCTAAATACAAGATATTTGTCATTGTAGTTCACCCTAGTATTAAGGATTTCATCCTTAATATAGACTTAAGTGAAAAGAGGGCTTGTTGGGTGACTAAGTACATGGATTATAACATATAAGTGAAGGTTAATAAGTTTATTAGGGCTATGTTAATATGAGAAAAACTTTAAACATATGTGAAGGAATAGAAATAAGTGGTTTTGGTAGTCCAAGATGACTAATAAATAGCTGCAACTATATCTCTTTCTAGCTAGACCCAAGACATGGTGAAGTTACTTCAAATGGGATAATGTACTATAGGATTAGATAGGACAAGGAAGAGGTAATTTAGACTAAAAAACATCACTTATATCTTTTTTTATGGGTTACTCTTCAATAAAGACCTTGATGACAAGCTTTTGAGATATGTAGAGACTAGTCAAATTGACAAGCTCTTAAGATAGTTTCACAATGGGCCTATACGAGGAAACTGTACAACCAAGGACACACCATCAAAGATAATAAGATTATTATTTTTTTTTCCAATTTTATTTATGGGCCCACATTTTTTGGTTAGGAAGCGTCAAAAACGTGATATGTTCACTGGCAAACAAAGACTTATTACCTTAACTCTAAAGCCCATTTAAGTTGAGCAGTGCTTCATGTAATGGGGCATATGATTTATAGGTATGATTAATCCCCCATATAGTGTTTTACATAAGTGTGTTTTAATATATATTTATTACTTTACTAGGTTTGTGAAGGAAATTACACCCAAAGAGGCAAATGAGAACTCAATTTTTTAGTTTTATGATATCCTAATGACTAGATTTGGGGTCCCTTCCACCATTATATTAGACAATGCATTAGGATTCAGTAGTGAAAATGTGAGTGAGCAGTCCATTAATCATGGTCTCTAACTTATTTCTTCATCTAACTACTATTCATTGGGTAATGGATTAGCATAGTCCACCAATTAAAACCTAATTAGGATCATAAAAATAATAATGGAGGACAACCAAAGGGAGTGGCACACCAAGATAATGAATACCTTATGGGTGAATATTAATACTCCCAATAGGTCTACTACTCACTCACGATATATTATTGTTTATGTCAAATAATAAATACTACCCATTTCACTTAAGCTTCCAACCTTAGAACTTGCACACTAGCTTGCACTAATGGAGAGTGATGTAATGGAGGTGAGGATGAATGACTTGAGGGAACTAGGAGAGACAAGGAATTATGATATACACACCATGTGTTCTAACAAAGATTAATTTAAAATGTCATTTGAAAAGAGATCTTATTCAAATACCTTCCAATAAGGTGACTTTGTACTTAAGTGGGATGAGGACCATGTCAAGACATGTAAGCATTAAAAATTTTATAGTCTTTAGAGTGGGACATATATCATTACTAGTCGTAAGGAGAGAAATGCCTTCCAATTGTCCAAACTATGTGGTGAGGAACTCCCCATCCCTATAAATGAGATGTTCCTCAAGTTATTTTATCAGATCACAAAACTCTCTTGTACATAGTACTTAGTTTCCTTCCTCCAAGTGATGTAGCACATACTTTGTTAGTTGTTTGCTTGTCTAGTTACTTATTGTTGTGTGTCTTAGTTGTTTCTTGTTTCTTGTTTCTTTTTTTGTGTATTGTTAAGTTTTTTCAATCTTTAAGGTCTAAAAGTTACTAGTCACATTGGTAGTGTAGTCAAGATTATTCATCTAGTCATGAGTGATAGGCAAAGAGGTCTTGGGTCCTATTGAACAGTAAGTAGGTCAAGCCTTTACAGTCACCATAAGTGTTGACTACTTTATTCCCTTAGGATTTTAAAAGAGTCAACCTAAGTCTTGAGTACCCTAGTCTACCTATGACTTTACTCTTCTAATATTTTTGTAACTTGAACTTGCACCCTTTGAGGAGATGACAAGTCTCTCCTCATTCAAGTGGCATAATGGAACCACCTCAGGGCTATGGGTAGCCTAAAGTTGATGTGGATCTCTATATTAGCGCTAGCTCCCTTGATGTATCACTATAGCTCAAACCTATTACTAAATTTTAGTGGGTGAAAAAAGATAAGGATAACTAAAAATGAATCTAATATAGGGGAGGTGATACACCAAATAGATGGTATACTCACACCACTCATAATTCACTTGAAACTAGAGAGAATCCCACATATACACTTCATCCAATTCAACACTCCTCTTCTACATCAATGTTTCAAGCATGGGGTATTAGAGAGAGTCTAGGATAAGAAGAATTAGACAATATGCATTATAAAAAACTAATTAATAAGCTAATCACTACACCTAAAATCCACATTAGACACTTCTAGTTGACTTGCAAAAGAGAGCTCTTAAATCACACAAGGCACTAGGAAGAGTAACATGTGAAGGTAAGAAAAATAAACTTACATAAGACCAAAAACCATAGCATACACTTAGTTAAATATTTAATGAGGAAAAAACAACATTCTTTATTAATTCAAGGAAAACATTTGGCAGGGATTCGACATACCTAGGTGGAAAGATCCATACAATAGTTAAGAAGGCTAGAATTTATCGCAATTATGAGAGGAGAAAGATAAAGGGAAGCTCAAGAGTCAGTAAGGCACTTGTAAAGAAATGAGGAGTTAAATTATCATGTAATATATAATGATACAAGTCTTTAAAATAAATCAAGGATACATGTCCCTCAAACTTGTTTAACTCCTCCATATATGGCATAGATTTCCTTATGCTTGCATAAGAAACCACCCTCATGATTTGCCTTCACCAAAACACCTCACCACTAGATAAGGTCAGGTCTGATTATTGATATAAATGGGAGAGGTTACTAACAATCCCTCACATGCATTGGATTGGTCCTCAATCATTCCTATTCCTCTAACCATGAGCAATCATCTCAAATAGTTAAAAAATGCCTCCTTCTTCTACACCTCTCACACTTGTCACCCAAAACCTTTTAATTTTACAACATAATCCATGAACAATGAGTTATGACACTTTTGAAGAGTTTCCATATCATTAGTTTCATCAATTAAGCCTTAAAAGGCTCCTCAATTAGAGTTTCACCATTTTTCACTAAGTGTTTACTATTTGCCCACTAGACTGGCTGAGATGAAAGAGGTAGAAAACACATTTAAGAGATTTTATGGTTAAATATATGGACATGAATACTTATAAAAAGTCCCAACATCTCTCCTCAAATTGGTTGTATCTTTTGAAACTTCTCCATGCTTATAACACATTGAAAATTATTAAACAAATCCCTATTAGACCCCATCCGTATAGGTAGGATACACCTTATTTGCATGGGATAGGACCCTGGGGTGTCCTCTACATCTACAAGTTGGTTTCATGGCATTTTAGCCCCATATGGATACTTCACTTATCTTCTCAATTAGGTCCTTGAGGAGGGTTTATAAGGGTTTTGGGGTAGTTTCAAGTCTTAATGTTTGTTCATGAAGTTGGCACATTGAAGTAATATATAAATTCCACTAAGGGCTTCTTAAATACTCTACATAACCCCCTTCATCATTTTGAGGTCCCATGTAAAGTTTTGGAGAATTTCCAAGCATCTTAAGCTAGTCACTCATGCCATTCCACACATTTTTGCAAGGTCTAAGTTCATTTCAAGCCAAAAATGGCTTCTTGGAGACCCCCCTGCATACTAAAATCTCAAAAACCTCTATACACACCCAAAAAAAATGTTTCCATCATCATAATATCTCCCTAAGAGCTAGATATGAAAAGACCTCTTACTTTAGCATTAGGCTCGGACCTTGTTCAATAGGTTTGTCTACAATTTGATGGTTCAAACCTATTTATTGTCATGTCATACCTATAATATAGATCCAAAACATAATATTTAACTCCATTAAGATTTTATAAATAATTATAATTCTTTCCAAAATTTTAAAATGGAAGAGACACCCTATTTGGAGTTAAACCTACACCTTGCCTAACAAGGTCTGCTTGTAGGTCTTATTACATAGGGAAACCTATTTGGTCTCAAATATTATATAAAGGTTTAACATGTTATATCATGTTTTTTATATATTCTCAAACCATATTTAAGGGTATTTACTTGTTCTAGTTCACCATTCATCGCTTTTCCTCAAAACTATGAGTTTGGTGCAACGAGAAAGAACTCTACCTCTGAGACAAAATAGAGGCATATTTACCTATTTGGTAAGAAAAACTAAGTGATGTAGAGGATTATACATCTCCAAAGGATTATTGGTTAAAAAATTTATATCTTGGTGACATTTTTTAGACTTATAACTTCCTCTATATCCTAAGTAGACTTTTCAACAATGGACTATGCAGGAAAACTAAGAATGACTATATTTTGTGAAAAATTGAGGCTCTTGATTTTATATATGATCATGTAAATGGAATTAATATTTTTAAAATATAATATATATTTCTTCTAATATTTATCCAACACCTTGTCCACTCAAACCATCTCTAAGATCTTGGATTCACAAGGCTAGGCCTACACAACCCTGACTATAGGCTGCATTGACAGACCCTTGCAAGTGGCCATTTAACATGGTTAGTCCCAAAGTATAATGTTAAATGTTTCATTTTAAATATTAAATTTTAATAAATCCATTATAAAATTTTACCATCTTATTTATGTCCTATGATTTACTTTAGTTTCAATAATGAATTCACCTGGGCTGACTGAGATGACCCTGTATATTCCCTCCCTATAGGTGTCTATTTGAGCAACTTGGTTGATGTTTGGTGATGGTATTAGAGATAATTTTTTTTATAATTAATAACATAAAACACTTTTACATTATTTTTATCTCCTTATTATTTTCAAACAACCATCAATACACCATACTTAGGTCTTCTCATTGTACCTTGCTTTTCTGACCTGTAGGTTGCAATTTACCCTGAGAGTATTTGATTTCTCTTTATGACCAGGTTGGAATGTTAGAAATTCCATTTTATAAACCTAAATATTAAATTATAATTTTACACTATCCTCATTTAATTTTAAAATTACAAACATTCTCACAAACTTCAAAAAGGGTTACTGCCTATTTCCTGAGATGACATAGTCAACTATATTTTGCCTTGAAAGAATGTATTAGGCTTATGAAAACCCTATTCATGATTCCATTAGTTCATATTTGAAGAATATTGAGATTACCAAGTGTCTCTTTCACTTACACTCACATTAATTCCCTTATAACATCACCACAACTTTAATAATTTAATTGTCTACCCCTACCTTATGTTCAGCTATAGGTGCACAATTTTCCCTATCTATGGATATGGGATGAGATTGGGGAGTAAAAATAGAGATTTATCCTTATTATATGGTCATTAAAAACTCATTGGATACATAATTAATAATTTCAATTCATTATCAAGGTTTCATTTACAACCTAGTGGAGAAGGAAACACTTTTAGGTTTAGGCCTGTAGACACTACTGAAGCTTTTTAATGTGTTTGAGAGCACTTTTAGACCTCTAGAATACATCCCTCCTACTAGAATCATAAATTAAAACCTTATAAATTAATTTTACATGAAAATTGATACAAATATAGATAATTATGAACATCAAAGGGATTTTGAAACTATGGTATATGTTTCTCAAAAAACCAACAGGTCCTCTATTTTGGCCTTTTTGGGATAATAGGCCTGAAATCATAGTCAATACTCTTTTGATCATGGTTTGAATCCTTAAATTTTGATTATATTTTAAATAGGTCTACCAAGATGAAATTCAATGTATATACTTTGAGGATTAATTCCTTAAAACTTGAATCCTTCACACAAGGGTCTCCAAACTCTACAGTACCACTTGTAGGTGGAAGTTTGCTACACCACAGTGAGATAATCAAGATGAAATCCTTATGAATGTAAAATATATATAATTTAATTGGGAATATAAATTCAAATTTGATAATGCTAAGTAATTGGAGTATCTTTCCATCTCCCATATGTCACCAAGATGTCATCAAGGGCATGAAGGTGAGTGACTATTTTGACTATGTTATGTAGGCAAAGGCATAGAAGGAATAAGGATGTGCAAGGGTAAGGTTATAAAACCACTTAAAATGCAATTTTTATCCCTAAAATTGATAACCTCCATTAATAAAAACCTCAAAACACGTTCCTCTATATGGAAAACACCTTCAAGGCACCTATAGATGAAAAGAGCAGATAATGGCAAACCCAAACAAGCCTAGAAGAGGCTTATTGAGTTATTAAGGTCTCAAAAATTGAGAATATGATGTTAAAACCTATGGGTAGGTTTTGATAAACATATTAAATAATAAAACTTGTCAAAACAAAGAAAATAATTTTTAAACTATCTCAAATAGTGACCCTTCTTAGATGAAAAAGCATAAAAAGTTGCCTAGCTTCTTAGTGATGGTTCATAAAAGAGGAACCATGAAACTAAAAAATATTTACATGAAAATAAATCTAAATAAGATTAATTTCAACCCCAAATAGTATTCCTCTCAACTCCCCTTGTATAGTACACACCAATCATGTAAAGTTCACCCTTCTTAGCTTACAAGGATAAGAAATAAGAAATAGAAGAAAAGAATGAAGTTTTTTATGAAATATCTACATAACAGGAATGGAAAATAGTTTAGGGAGGTGAAGAGACACTATCCCATGTGTTTTGTTAAAGGTGAGCTCACCAAGTCTGTACAAGTGCCATTAAGGGCCTAAAATCAATGGAAAACTACCTCTTTCTGCATGAAACTAATTCTTGAATTGACTATGACCACTTAATAGCATATAATAACCTCCACATTTAAATTCACCTTTGTGACAAATATTCTTTCTTTAAAGTCTGTACAAGTCATTTAATGAGATACAAATATGCCAAAATGACACTTTTTACACATAAGACATGGTAAAAGACAAAATAAAGACTTAAAAAAACCTTAAAACATATAAATGACCACATTAGGAAATTTTAAAGATAATTTTATCCTTTTACCATGTTTAACTAGGGTCAACTTTGGTTGACTAGACTAGCACAAGGACGATAGGCTTAAACTAAGGCTGGAGTAGGGATAGGTAAGGTATTTAGACCAACATGAGACCCCTATAGGATATGTGAAAACCTCTAAAAAGTTTATAAATGTATGGGTTGACCTAATTTGACTAAAATTCAAATTTGGTCAACATTTTTGGTAATTCCTAGGGGTAACATGTTTGCCTATGTTAAGGACCATTAGCCTTATCCCATCCATTGGGCAAAGGGAGTCATATTCACTTTGAAACAAAAATATCAGACCTTGATTTGAGTAAAAAGATAGATTATTGAACTTAAAACACACAAAGGAAAGACAACACACACCAATACCAATAAAATACACAAAGCAAAGGCACACTTGTGCTACTAAGCACTTAGGGAACATATGACACAACAACAAGAAAACTAATTATGTACATTCAACTAAACATACCTCCCTTCCTAGATAAAAATTAAATTACCTTGAATCTCCTTCCTAACTAGATTAATGAGGGAGCCAAGTATTCTTCATTTTGAATGTAGTATGAGATGACCCATGCTTCCTTTTTGCTCCTTGGCTTGGCATGCCATTTGAAGGAATCATCTCAAATAAGTCTCCACACTAGATGAGGTCTTCTTGTCCTTAGAAACATGCTTCATAATGTTTTCCCTTTATCTCATCATGGAATATTTTATTTTCTATTCATGGGATGGCTTGTTGGAAATATATATCTTCTTGAAAGGCCTCATTATCCTTCTCACTTGTTACAACCTCTACAAAGCCTTCAAGAAGTGTTATATCATGGCAATCTAGTAAAATTTCTTGTTCAAAATTTTAATTCATGTTTATAGGAGTATTTTCACATGATAAAATATAATCAAAATTCAAAACCTCTTCAAAATAATCATAATTATCATAAATTCCTCCATCATGGTTTAGAGCCTCTCTTTGATGGTCCCTCTCAACACATACCTACTTTTTAACCTCTTGGGCTTGTCCTCTTAGGAGTTTTGTCTTCTCACAATCCTCATATTCCTTGAACATATTCATATAGGTCTATCCCATGTCTTCTTCATGATTTAATGGCAGACTTATCTCTTGTTTAGAAACTTCATTGGAAACCTCTTATTTCTCATCTCCATAGTCATCATAGATAGGAGACTCAAAACAAAAGAATGCTTCCTCTTTACTCTCTCCTTTTTAGGGTTCCAAAGTAACTCTTCCAAGACCTCCTCTTCAACACAAGAAAGGTATTCTTCTTCATCATAAAATATGATGTTTCCTCACAAGAAATCTTCTCTTCTTCATTTTCAACCCAATCTAAAACTTCCAACTTATTATCCCTTTTATTGATACCAATGCTAGGCATTTTAAATCTAAGAACTTCAGCCCAAGAAGTCTTCCTAGGTTTAATGTGTTCCTCTCCATTATAATATGATATTTATTCACTAAGCTAATCCACATTATATCCCTAAACTATAGGCCCTTTTAGATAGAAGGTGGTAGAAGAAGGGTAGAATGGGTCAATTGGAGGAGGTGAAAGGATGAGTTGAATGGCTTCTTGAAGAGGGGTGGGAGGGAGTTGAATAGTTTCAAGTTTCTCTTCACTTCCAACTTCTCCACCTAAACATGATTTATTCTTATTTTCACAAACTTCCACGACTTCTTTCCATCTTGATTAGGTAGGCTCAGAGATTTCTCCATGGGGCTAAGATGCCAGTGGAGAGATAAATGACAAACTTAAGAAACATGGGATTTCCTTGGGCTTGTCATCTTGTCTCCAACTTGGAAATATAGGCTTAAAATATCTCCATTTTCTACTACCATGATGGATTGCCTTAAAAGTTGGTTTGCCAGTTCAATCTTCTTGTCAAGAGGGGCCTCAAAAATTAAACTTCCTTTCTCACAATCTTCTCCAAATAAATCAACTTACTCAACTATGATGTCCTCCTTCCTTTGGCTGCTCTCTTGGATGGACTTACAAGAAGGGAAACTTTGGGGAATGCATGAAGGACTTGGGGAATTTTGAAACATGTTTGGATTAGCATCTTGAGTGGGAAAAGCTGACACACTTAAAGGTTGATGTGAGGTATATTGGGACTAACAAGACTAATCTGGTTCATGAGATCTCAATCTATATTCTAGGTGGAAAATTAGGCCACCAAACTTAAGCATCTCATTTTTAAGACCTTTTCAATTAGCTCTCTCTATAGGCATCCATTCTTTCTTGACTTGCTCTAAAACATCCCTCACACTATTGATACAATCACTAGGTATGACTCAACCAAAACCATTTATAGTATTAAGTTATAACATATAGTCATTTTATCCAATGAGAGTCTTCTTGAAACTTTTAATGGATTGTTTTGGAGAGGAACTAGGTGGACTAGGTGAAGCACAAGCTTGATAAGGCTAGTCATAGGCAATATATGATTGATAGGGATCATGATAAGATTTTACAAGGACTTGTTAATATTGAGGGGGCTTAGGAAAATAAGTATATGTCTCTTTAAATTGTGTTAGGACAAACTCAAGATCAAATTTATCCATGAAACTTATGAGAAGTGTGTAGAATAAGAAAACAACTTCAATAAGAATACCTGGACTACTTAACTAGTAGATTTATGCTTGGAGTCACCATTGGTGCTTAGTGGAATTACCTTAAAATTATTTTATCTTTATGAGAACACCAAAAATACTCAAGTAATGGAATATTCAATCCCACTCAGCATTCCAAAAACTATTTTCCAAAGAATCAGTTCCATGCAAAAAGAAGCAATTTTCACTTGATTTTAGGCCCTTAATGGAACTTGTACAGACTTGGTGAGATCACATTATAAAAAATGGTATATTTTATCTTAACCTCCATAGATTATTTTCCACACCTTGTGTGTATATATTTCATCATAAAGTTCATTCTTTTCTTATGTTTCTTCTTTCTTGTCCTTACAAGCCAAGAAAGGTCAACTTTACATTATTGGTGTGAGTTGTAAAAGGAGAGTTGGGAGGAATTATCTAGGGAATTGAAATTAATATAATTCATCTTAATTTTCATGGAAATATTTTTAAATTTCATGTTTCCTCCTTTATGAACCATCACTAAGAAGCTAGGCAGCTTTTTATGCTTCTTCATCTAAGAGGGGTCACAATTAGAGATAGTTTCAAAATTATTTGATTTTTTTTGAAATCTTTGACATTATAATTTGTTTATCATGACATAGCCATAGTTTTTACCCTCATATTATCAAAACTTTAGACCTTAATAACTCAATAATCCTTTCTTAGGCTTGTTTGGGTTTGTCATTGTTTGATTTTTTCATCTATAGTGCCTTAAAGGTGTTTTCCATCTAGAGGAAGGTGTTTTGAGGTTGATATTAATGTAAATTATCAATTTTAGGGATAAAAATAGAATTTTAAGTGGTTTTATAACCTTACCCTTGTATATCCTTATTCCTTTTATTCCTCTACCTACATAACATAGTCAAAATAGTCACCTTCATGCCCCTAATGATGTCATGGTGACATATGGGAGATGGAAAGATAATCTAATTGATTAGAATTGTAAAATGTGAATTTATATTCCCAATTAAATTATATAAATTTTAAATTCATAAGGATTTCATCTTGATTATCTCACTATAGTGTAGCAGACTTCCACCTACAGGTGGTACCATAGAGTTTAGAGACCCTTATGTGAAGGATTCAAGTCTTAAAGAATTCATCCTCAAATTATATGCATTAAATTTCATCTTGGTATACCTAGTTCCAATTTCATTAAAATTTAATTAATCAAACCATGATCAAAATAGTATTGACTATGATTTTAGGCTTATTACCCAAAAAGGCCAAAATAGAGGACCTGTTGGTTTTGTGAGCAACATATACCATAGTTTTAAAATTCATTTGATGCTCTTAATTATCTATATTTTTATACCTTTGAATGTAAAAATAATTTACGATGTTTTATGTTATTATTTCAAGAGGAGGGATGTATTATAGAGGTCTAAAAATGCTCTCAAATACACTAAAAAGTTTCAGTAGTGTCTATAGGCCTAAACCTAAAAGTGTCTCCTCCACTAGGTTGTAAATGAAACCTTGTTAATGCATTAAAATGATTCATGATGTCTTTAATGAGTTTTTAATTACCCTATAAGAAGTATAAATCCATATTTTGACTTTCAAAGCTCATCCCCTATCCATAGATAGGGTAAATTGTGCACCTATAGTTGAACATAACGCAGGGGGTAGATAATGAAATTATTGAAGTTGTGGTGATGTTAGTAAGGGAATTAATGTGATTTTAAGTGAGAGATACACTTGGTAATATCAATAGGGTTCCTAAGGGCATCATGAAAGCCCAATACATTCATTCAAGGTAGAATATAGTTGACTGTGTCATCTCAAGAAATAGGCAGTAACCTTTTTTTAAGTTTTAAGAATGTTTGGCATTTTAAAAGTAAATGAGGATAGTTTAAAATGATAGGTTACTATTTATCTTTTAAAAATGTAATTTATAACATCCAAAAATGGTCATAAAGAGAAATCAAACACTCATAGTGCAGATTATAACCTATAGGTTAGAAAAGTAGGGTATAATGACAAGACCTAAGTATGGTGTAGTGATGGTTATTTGAACATCATAAGGAGATAAAAATAATGGAAAAGTGTTTTATTTTATTAATTATAAAACAAAATATATATAATAAAATCATAAAACATCAACCATTTTTCTCAAATAGACACCTACATGAAGGGAATACATAGGGTTGTCTTAGTCAGCTAGGATAAATTCATGTTTGAAACTAAAGTACATCATAGGACATAAAAAAGATGGGAAACTTGTATAATGGATTTATTACCATGTAATATATAAAATTAATAATTTAAAATTATACTTGAGGACTAACTATGCTAAATGTCCACCTATAGGGGTTTATCAATGTCATTTACAGTGAGGGTTGTGTAGACCTAGCCTTGTGAATCTAGGAGCTTAGAGATGGTTTGAGAGGCCAGGGTGTTGGATAAATATTTGATTAAATATATGTGATAGTTTAAAAATATTAATTACCTTTACATGAGCATATTTAAAATCAAGAGCCTCTATTTTTCATAAAACATAATCATTCTTGGTTTTCTTACATAGTCCATTATTGAAAACTCTACCTAGGAAATGTAGGAAGTTAGAGGTATAAAAAATGTCACAAAGAGATAAAAATTTGTACCAAGAATCCTTGGGATATGTATAATCTTATACACCACTTATTTTTTTTACAAAATAGGTAAATATACCTTTATTTTATCCTAAAGGCAGAGTTCTTTCTCCTTGCACCAAACTGGTAGTTTTGAGGAAAAGAGATGAATGGTGAACCAAAACAAGTAAATACCATTAAATATGGTTTTATAAGATATAAAACACATAATAAAACATGTTAAACCTATATATAATCTCTGAGGCTAAACAAGTTTCCTTATGCAATAAGACCTATAGGCAGACCTTGTTAGGCAAGGTGCAAGCCTAACTCCAAATAGGGGGTCTCTTCCATTTTCAAATTTTTTCAAGAATTATAATTATTTATATAATTTTCATGGAGGTAAATATGATTTTTTGGAGCTATATTAGAGGTATGGAATGCCAAAAAAGAGGTTTTAATGACCAAAGTGTAGACAAACCTATTGAACAAGTTATAGGCCTAATGCCAAAGTAAGAGTTATTATCATTTATATCTCTTATGGATATATTATGATGATGTAAAAATGTTTTTTTAGTGTTTATAGAGTTTTATAATCTGTTATTATGCATGGGGGGTCTCTAAGAAGCCATTGTTTGCTTGAAATAAACTTAGCCCTTGTAAAAATGCCTAGAATGGCATGAGTAACCAATTTAAGATGATTAAAACTTCACCAAAACTTTTAATGGGACCTTAGAATGATTAAGGGGGTTAGGTATGGTCCTTAATAATCCATAAGTGTCATTTAGATAGGACTTCAATGTGCTAAATTCATGAATAAACATTAAGACCTAAAACCACCCCAAAACCCTTACAAACCATCCTTAAGGACCCAATTGGGAAGATAAGATAATTAAAGTATCTAGATGGGGTGTAAATTCCATGAACCTAACTTGTTTATATATAGGGCTCCCCAGGTTCCTATTCCATGCAACTGAGGTGTACCCTACCTGTATGGATGGGGTCTAATAGGTTTTTTTTTAAATAATTTTATATGTTTTATAGGCATGGATAAGTTTCAAAGGATGTAACCAATTTGAGGAGAGATATTAGGACTTTTTATAAGTCATCATGTACATATATTTAACCATCTAATATCCTAATTTTTTTTCTACCTCTTTCATCTCATCCAATCTAATGGGTAGATAGTGAACACTTAGTGAAAAATGGTGAAAGTCTAATTAGGAAGCTTTTTAAGGCTTAATTGATGAACTTGATGATATGGAAACTCTTTAAAAGTGCCATCCCTAATTTTTTGTGTAACCCTCACTTTTTTACACCTTAGGTTACTTTACCAACATGTCACTTCAATCTATGTTCTTTTTAAATGCTGAACTTTTCTTTTAATTTTACAACCGTTACAATCCACACTTGGTATATACCATATAATAATTGAAACAAGAATAAAAAACAAAAAATTTAATATATAAAAACTTATTTTATCATCACAAACCATAAAATAGACCTAATCTGACTTTTCTTGATCTTCACCTGGTGTAGCATTGTTTAAAAACCTTAACAGTCTTGTAGGTAGGCATAGGATCCTTGTAGCCTTGCAAACCCTAATTTTTGACCATATATTTCTTAAAATTATCTAAAAAATTAATGTAAAAACACTCATAGATACCCATTATTATCTTACACAACATACCTAAAAATTAGATGTGCTTCCTTTGTATGGATTAACACTTCCTTCTTTAGGCCCTACTCTAATTAGCCCTCCTTTTGTGAAAACCTCCTTATCCAGAACATTGTATGAATTTTAAATTCAAAAAAATAATATTTTTAGACACCAATTATCCACTTATAGGTTAATTAATCATTTATTGGTACACTCCTTTGTACAAAAATCACCTTTTCTTGGATAGGCCTACTCTTTGAAGCATGCATACACCTAGAACTCACAATGGAATATTTCTATACCTTTCCATACCATATAAACCTAAAAACACCTAAAAAATTTGGGTAAAATTCCTTAGATAAATATTAAAAAATTTTAGACAATTCCATTTGTGGTTTCTCCTTAAATCACTAAAACCTTAGCTCTAGGGCTTTTTAGATTAGTATAGAGCCGACAACATATCTATTTGAACTAGGAGTGTCTTAGGATGTTTAAATGAATATATTTAGGTGTTTTAGGTATTTATATTTGTTTTATATCCTTTATAATCATTATTTAATCCTTAATATCCTCTATTCACCTTATACAAGGTGTGTTCAAATTACTTTCACTATGTTTATATGATAGTGAGTTGGGGTTTGACAATGATTTCATCATAACCTTGATTCACAGGTATATATAGATTATAAAAACATTTACCTTATCTCTATATCCTATTTTCATGTCTAAAAGTATTCCATCAAATCAATTATCTCACAAAACACACGAACTCTTTCCTTACTACTTGTGCACAGTCATGTACAGGTCCAAGAACAAGGTTTTATGAATATTAAAGCATTTAATAGGTTTTATGTCTTCCCTTCTCATCATGTAGAATATAAATGAACTCAAAAACCTTTATATATGTTTATTTAAACTTCATTATTTCATTTTCATGTTGATCCAATGTTTTTGATAGTGGACTATGTGCTTAGATTTAGAGTATCCTATTTTTATCCCTTTCTTGAATCCAACCACTCTAAACTTCTTTTACAATAAGACACAAGTTATAAATGGTTAATAAAAAATTTATATATATTCCTAATTCATATTATCATACCAAAATATGAACTTTATCAATTAATCTACTATATAAAACATGCAAATTTCTTATCGCTACCTCTACCCTGTCATACTTTGTATATGTTTGTTAATCCATTTCAAAAATTCTAGATCTCTTTATCACAAGATAAAATCTCCAATGGTTTTCTAATATATTTTTAGAGGTTTCTTATTAAACAAATTTATAATTCTTTTCCTATGCGTTATAGATATCCATATAAACACATACATAGGCCTATCATTGTATAACCAAAATTCTACAAAAGAAGCCATTGTTTACATAACCATTAAAATCAATATCCATCACTCTTAATCAAAAAAGATTAATTAAAATTCAATACATGAAATATGATCAATTTTACATACTAAATAACCAATGGCTTCACAAATCTATATTATCTCCATCATACCTTTGTATCTTTACATACAATCTCCTCCTTTTATTGCTTTCTTACATCCTTTTTATCATTCTTCCTCTCTCCTTGAATAAGAGATTCGCTCTATCTCTTTCCTCTATGTACCTCCATCTTCTTCAATGACATTAATGCATATCTTAATATTTTTGAAAGATTCTCCTCCTCCTACACCAGCTTGGGTTCTTAGACAACAAATAAGAGAGATTTTCTCAACCAACATTCTAATGTTGAAGGATTATATAACAATAAATACCCTATGGTTGGAGGATTTTAACCAACTCCCTTGATTTACTCCACAAGCTTCTAACATGGGATTATTAACTAAATTTTACCTTTTCCACTCTTTTTAATTTTAACAATTACAATTACACCTCCTTAGACAACATTTTGGAGGGAAAATACAATAATTTGAATTTGAATTCAAACATGACCAGAGCTTGCATGCATAGTAAAGACTAATCCCAACTTAACCATGTCTTGAGTGAAGATGTATTTATCTCTTGAATCACTTGTACATGGATCATATTGAAAACTTGGGAGGTTTTGGGTGCCAAGTGTGAGAGGTACATGATAAGAAGGCATTTTGTAATTATTTGAGATAATTTCCCATAATCAAAGGAATAAGAATGATTGAGGACCAATCCAATGCATGTGAGGTCTTGTCGGTAACCCTTCCCCTTTATATCAATCATTATACCTAACCTTATGTAGTGGTGAGGCATTTTTGTGAAGGAACATCATAAGGGCATTTTATTATGTAAGCACAAGGAAATTTATGTCACATATGGATGAGTTTAACAAGTTTGAGGGACAATTTTCCTTGATCTCATTTCAAGATATATCTCATTATATATTCCATTCTAATTTAACTCCTTTTCATTTCTTGACAAGTGTCTTAGTGACTCTTGAGATTCCCTTTCTCTCTTTCCTCTCACAATTGCTATAAATTCTATCCTTTTTGGATGTTTTATGGATCTCTCCACCTAGGTATGGTGAATCCATACCAAATTTTTTCTTGGAATTAATGAAGAATGTTATTTTTAACTCATTCAATATTTCACTAAGTGCATGTTATGGTTATTGGTCTTGTGTAAGTGTATTTTGTTTACCTTCACATGGTACTCTTCCTAGTGCCTTGCGTGATTTAAGATCTCTCTTTTGTAGGTCATCAAGAAGTGTCTAATGTGGATTATAGGTGTAGTGAGTATATTATTCACTAGTGTTTCTAGAAGTCTTATTATCTATGTCCTCTTTGTGTAGACTCTCTCTAAGACCCCATTCTTGAAACATTGATGTAAAAGAGGAGTGTTGAATTGGATGAAGTGGATGTGTGGGATTCCCTTTGGTTTCAAGTTCATTATGAGTGGTGTGAGTATACCATATATTTGGTGTATCACCTCCCCTATATTAGATTCATTTTTAGTTATCCTTCTCCCTTTTCTCCCCCTAATGGTTAGCAATAGGTTTTAGCTATAGTGATACATCAAGGGAACTAGCCCTAATCTAGAGATCCACTTCAACTTTGGGCTACCCACAACCTTGAAGTGGTTTTATTATGCCACTTGAATAAGGAGATACTTGTCATCTCCTCAAAGGGTGTAAGTTCAAGTGACAACACATACCTTTTGATGATCTAAGGAAGTTAAAAAGATATTACTATTTATTTGTCATGTCAATAAAAGTTTATGGTGGTTACCTTTACTCCTTGCTTCAAATTTTCAAGTGTTATCCTTATGATTAATAATGTGTAAAGGTCCATAATAGGCATTGAATTAGTCTCAATAGTCCCAATTTGCCATGATGGAGATGACTAAATATTTGCATCTCATGACACTATAATGAAATCCATCTAATATGATGAGGTATGGCTTGATCATAAGTTTCATGGGTTTTATATATGTATATATGAGCCTAAATTAGGTCTTTATAAGGTTATAATATCTTTTAATAGGTTTTGATATGCCATCTAATTAAAACCTCCACTTAAATCCATACACCCTATCTTAAAGGAGATTATTTGACCTTAAAATGATGATATTTGACCTCAAAAGGCCACTAAGACCACCATTCACATCCTCAAAAGAATTTATGAATTTTATTATGCCATAATGAAGTAGTTTAATATGTTAATTTATTCCTCTTCATAATTCAACACCTTCATTTATCACTAAATGGGCCCCACACATGTGAAAACATGTCCCTTCAACTCCCAAAATTGTACCATGTGCTTTCAAACATTATCTAACCCCTATTTTCCCTCCTCCTACCTGCCAATGGTGATTTATGGTCTAAAACATGAGAAACCATAGGAATCAAGCTATTTTTCAAGGATTTTAGGGTTGTACATATCTATACAATATGGATTTACTCATATGGATTCAATGGTATACAAGGGGAGTTTAACATAGGAATTTCATCAAGAAATCCAAGTGTTTTAGAGCCAATAGAGCCAAAAACTGATTCACTTCCTCTATCAAGTTCTTTAACAGCCATGGAGAGCACTTCAGGTTTGTTTTTAGTCTGTATGAGAGAGAGGGTGAAGGTTTAACCTCTTAGCCAAAGGAAGAAGACTTAATGACCTTAAAAACATGGTAATTAGTTCTAATATTAGTCTTTTTATATATGAACAAACACTAAGAAGTTGAGCAACTTAGTTACATCTTCATCTACATAAGGAAAAAGAAGGGGAATAATTTTACTGCATTATTGGCTTACCTGATGAAACTAATAATTGTTCATGTTCTCTCTAGTCCTATAGGGTCTTACCATGGAAATATTAAACCTTGGTTCACACATGTGAGCCTATAGGAATGGAAAATATATAAACTACCATCATTTGTAGACTATAAGTAAGCCTTCCATTAGTGGAAAGGGGTATTAAATGCATATGTTTAAAAGTGAGTAGTGTTTAAAGGTGTAATGATGGTGACTTGAATTTTTTTGCACTTATTTAGTTAAAATATTTGGTTAGGTGGACCTCTAATTCTTTCAAATGATGCTTTCAAATCAGAATGCCTACATGTTTGGGTTCCATTACAAAGAGGGACAATGTGTTTGATGAGGATAGTTGTTTGAATGCCATCAAGATGCCATAGAGGTAGCAAGTGAATATTATATTCATATTAAAATTTCTTTATTTTATAATGATCATACCTTATCATAGTCCTAATAGGATAAAAAATTACTAATTAGCCCTCAAACACATTCATAGTCTTGTTTAGTAGGAACTAAGGTTGTTTAGTAGAGTTTGAGGTTTTTAGAGTCATAGGTTTCCATTTTTCACTAAATATGCCTCAGTGATGACCTCAAATTTTTGTATTCTATTAGGTATGTGTGTATATATGCCTAGGGTTATTGTAGATCATTTTAATTATGAGTCCATAGTTTAATCCATTTAATGAGATAGTTCATTTTAGTTTTAGTCCTCTCCCAAACTCCATTGTTCTAAGAATCCATGTTGAATGTACCTTCCAACACTCATATCTCTCATCATAAAGGGACTCAGACATAGGGCTCTTAAGGGAAGTTGGGGACCCATATGGATGAAAGATTAATGGAGTTAGTTGGGTTTAGTGGCCTAAATCTATTAATAAATTTTAATAGTGTAACCTACACAAATTTCCTAGCAGAGATCTCAGGACATAACCTTTTTTCTCATATCTCCACATATAGTTTTCATGGGACCCAAGGATTTTCAAGAGATATGAAAGGGTCAGTAGGCTAAAATTTCATGATAAGAACTTTTAGTTTAGAGGTCTATACTATATAAACCATAATTATTATGGTGGACCTCCAAAACCCTTCCTAAACCCTAGCTCAGAACTGATGAAGAAAATACACCTATAAATACATTAAAATGAAGTAATTGGGATATGAAAGGGTCTTAATGGTCTTCTTAGGTCCCCTAAGAATTTAAATGACCTATTAGTTGGCACATGTATGGTGTCCATTATATAGATTAGGTCTAAGAGAGCCACTTTAAGCCTATGTGAAATAATTTGAGAAAGATATGCATATACCATATATTCCTAAGGAAGTATAGGGTCCCTAGGGTCTCAAATAACTACACATTGGCCACCTATAGGGGCCTCCATTCTTGATATGCATTGGTAGACAAGTTAGGTACCCAAGTGAGAAACCATATGCATACAAAAGGAAGTAGATAATTGATCAAACTAATATAGATGTTCTAATGATCCTTAGGGGTGATTTTCATGTTAGGAAAAATAGATAAGTACTTCAAAAATTTAGCTTAGGGTCATAACTTAGGAACCCTACATCCAAACATGATGATTTAACACCTCCCTCAAAGTACTGCCATGTGAATTTTGGAGTAGAGTATAAAAGGATATTAGATGACATCTAAGACATTCATGGGAATGTTTTTTCATATTTTTTAGGTGTGTGAGACACCTTGGTTTGTAGGAGAGAAGCCATAGTTGGTCACTTTGGCCTGAAAGTGTCTTAAGCCTACCTAAAATACACATTTCTCACCCAAAGGGAAAATTGGAAAGCTCATAAATATACATAAATATTTCATGGGTAGATGATCACTTTCAGAGAGTGTATGGGCATTGTATACAAGGGATCAGTGGCATTGGTTTAGAGGTTAAGGCCCTAACCTCTATGAACCATTGTTAAGAGTCTAAAACCCTCTTAAACCTCTCTAAAATGATAATAAGGACTTGATTCAAAATATTTTAGATAAGATGCATCCAAATGTAGTGAAATCACTTGGTAAGCACTTGGGTCATATATTCTACTCAGAGGATACGTTATCTATGGCACTAGTCTATATGGTCAATATATAGACAACCCCATAAACTACAAGTTTATAAGGTTTTGAGAAAAAAATGAAGTGAAGGAATTGTTTATGGGTTGAAGATAATTTTAATAGGTATTATGAGACTTATTTTACCTTATCAAATAACAAAATTCTCACAAATATGCTTGAAAATGCTTCTACAAGTCCCTACCAAATATGCAGTCTTAGAATGTAAGAAGGAGGTGACCTAGTCATCTAAGGAGAGTAAGATTGTAGGTGTGAGTTAATTGAAGAGCCTAAATCTTGGTGTCTAAGGTTGGTTTATATGAAAAAAAATATCACTCAATCATATTGGAGGTTTGATCCAGCTCTCATATCCATCCAAAAAATGAGCAGCTAAGAGACTAGACTACTTAGCTAATAAACCATTTAGCCAACAAATGAGAAGGTTAATGAGCATAGAACGCCAATATGGAGTTAATTAACCATAATAAAACCATTTTAAATATATTTTTAGGTGCTCAAGTTCCATATCCATGGTCATTATGTAGGAGTTAGGTAGTTTCTTGAACATGGCCAACATGTAGGAAAAGGTAACTACTTAATGCTTCATGGATGAGGCGTAATGAAACCTTTTCAATGCTTGGTAACTAATGACAGGAGATGTAATTGACTAAGGTTGGTTTGAATATTATTTTAATGGGTCAATCCTTGATAAAAATATATTCGAATTCCCAAAAGTGCTCATTCAACATGCTAGTTAACTTGAGCAACACATAGAGGAGTGTGGAGGACCGTTGTAACTGTGTATGAGTGAGTTATCATAATTATGGCCTCTTCATTCCAATTATACACCAATATTATCTTCTATATCTTGGTCATATTCCTATATATTCATGTCTTAAGTCCTTTTTTTTCATCCCTTGGCTAGGTGTAGCAAGACTCTGTCAAATTGTATCTTGAACCTTGAGAATCAATAAAGAATGGACTAATTATAGACTTATCTATTAACATTAGTGTGTTATGGTTTGTTTACTTGAATAAATTATTATTTTTTTTCTAATTTAGATGACCTCTCCTTCAAATATTTGTTATAATGGCATGTTATGTAGGTCATGTGATGTGTTATAGTGTGGTGGTTGTATTGAATAGTGAGTTGGTTGCTAGTGTCTCAAGTAGGCCCCCTTCCATTGCCTTCAAGTTTCATACCTTCTACATAGTATTCACATGAAAAACTTATTTATATGAGCTCAATAATAAGCTTATTTATTCACTAGTATTTCATTTTATTCACAAATTATTTGTTGAAGATCAATCAAGAGAGGATAAAATGAATATTTGTGTATCATTATCCTCAGAATAGGTTTATTTTCATGTTTTCACTCTATCATTTTTCATCCCAACATCCATAGGTCTTAGGAAGAGAGATTAAGATGATTTACCATGGGATATATACCCATAAACTAGAGTTTTGGTCTTCTTATTGGTCACCCATAGCATTTATACCAATCCCATGTTACCCTAAGATTGAAGAGATCTAAACTATCTCTTTCAAAGGGTGCATCTTGGAGTGTTAAAAATAATCATTCCTTCCATATCTTCCTATCCAAATCCATCAGCCAAACCAACATAATCATATAATCCAATATATAACACATCACATCATCCCTTTCATCAAATTCTTGGGTTATACCTTGGTGAGTCAAGTACACAAAGGTTAGCATATTGATTTCAATGTATACCAATCTAGTGAACTTGAAGTGAAGGGATTTTCCTTTTGAATTTCCCCTTTATTTATTTCCTCCACATTTATCTCTTCTTTAATTTATTATAATGGTGTTTATACACGCCCCAAATATTTCTAGATAGGAGTTTGATATGACTTTAAAACTTAAAACCTATAGAATATGTCATAAACCTTCAAGGGAATATTCTATCTTTAGCTAGAAAAATAACTCCAATCAAAACATGTGGAACCTATTGAGGTCAACATACCCCCTATTTCTAAAAATTTAGGACCCATGTGTTAAATTAAATAATTAATACCTAAGTTCTAGAAATTCACTTAATCCTAATGTCTTTGGCATGTTTCACACACTATTTACATTTGAAGATCATCTACCCCTTGGTCTGATTATTCTTTTTTGTTCATGATTTTTCTTTCTATTTGCCTAATGTTGCTATAAGTAGATCTCTATATTTAAAATTATAGGTTTAGTGGATCTCTCTGTAATAAGATCATGCCTGGGTTTCATAATTCCACCTCAATTTAATATTTTATTAGCCTTTGGTCTATTAAAAGTCAAGTTGAATCTATGTCCAAGCTTCATGAAACCCTTATTCAAAAACCTAAGCACAAGTTTCTTGTAGACCTAAATTCAAATAAGGTGAGAACAATTTTAGTGGGAACATTTTAAATAGTATATGGATTTTAAGCCTAATATTTATATTAAGGCTTGGTCTTGTTTTTCAACATGACCTAGGCTTAATCTAAAAATTATGCATTTGGTCTGTTTCACTACCTAAGTTCCTTTGTCCCCTTTTATTCTGACATGGTCCAATATTAATGTCTACAGGGTCCTTTTCTTAAATTCCCACATTAGTTTGGATTTATTCACATAAATATTAATCTATAATCTTAGCCCTAAGGCCTCATTCATGTTTATTAAACTGAATGAGACATTAGTCCTAATAATTTATCCTAAGTCTTTTTTGACCTAAGCCCTAACTTAAGTCATGTGATTCTCTATAGGATCTACATCCCATGTGAATCTAGACAAAAATGATCAGATAGTGTGAGATGGACCTAATGAATCTAAATATTTATCTTGTAATAACCAATTAGAGCCCATGACTTGGATCATGATCAATGGTTCACACTTGATCAAAGTAATCCAATCGAACAATGCATAATAAGTTAAATTTTCCAAAGGCTTATTATGTTTATGGGATTTAAATTTGACATTCTCATGTATGTCATTGATGTTTGTGTAGCCATAATTGATGTTCATGAGGCCATCAAATTTAAAGCCTAGTGATATATTACTTGCGCTTAATTTTTATGTTCATGAAAATGTAATGGATGTCTATGAGGCCATCGTTGACATCCATGAGATCATCAAAATCTGAACTCATAGACCAATCCCACTTAGATAGATGAACATATCATACTTGGAGGTTTTATGTTTATTTTCAAGTTGTGTTTTGATTTAACATTTAAACAAACATGGGGAAAAATTATGAACAGCATACGATTATCTTGAATATTATCATAAAGTTGAATCGTGTTTATTAACATAGACCATACCTTATTTCAAAATCTTATGGTTAGTCTATATGTACATACCCCCTTAGTCTTGTGAAATATTTATGAGTATATTGGCTAGGCTTGAACATATGTGAGGCCTTATGGTATGAATCCTAGATTAAATTATTTATCTCAAGGTTTGTCTTGCATTTATCAATACAATAAAAACCTTAGGTTAAAAACATTAAGTTAGGTCCTCTTTCTAGACGGGGTCCCCATTTTTCTATGATCTAAACTTAGTTTAAATGCTTTAGCCTAAGTTTTATTTCATGTTTGTGAACATGAAACAAAAACTTAGACTAAAATATCTAACCTAAGTTATTTACTTACTCCTAACCTAGCTTAAAGTTTGTGCACCTTTTTAGGATTAATGGATTGTGCATAATCAAACCAACATGATCAAATAGAGTGGGACCACTATGGATTACATAATGGGATCCTAAAGGATCATAAGATTGCCATATGACACATGCCTGATAACCATGAGACTGACAAAGGCATGGAGCTTAGGAATCCCACATGATTGCTAAGTGGCACAACCATGGGGCCTAGTAGAAGGAACATCCAATGGTGAATGACTAATGGGATCAGGATTAATGATTCACATTGATATATATAAATATATTTGATGGTGTGAGATTAAAGGTAAATTTTAAAATTTAGTGGTCAAGTTTCAAAGTATTTATGAACCAAATGCCACAAAAAGCCCAAGTGGATGCCATGGAACTGCCACATCGACTCCACTTAAGTAAAAGTAGATAAAGCTGAAGATTTTATGGGATCTAAAAGAGGAAGGTATAAAGGTAGATGTTTTAATCAAATCTTGGCACTAGGTTCACCTAAGTGCTAAATAATTCCACCATTAAAGCTCATAAAAACCTACAAATAACCCTAGTGTTTACAAGAGCCCTAATTTGATCCCAATTTGATCATAGGAAAGCTAAGAAGAATCTAATTACCATCTAAACAAGTGTAAGTTAACCCTAAATTTGATTATAGATCACTAAATAACTTGTAGACTCATAGCCATGGAATCACAAAAGTAATAAAATAGAGAAGACCTAGAGTTGTATCTAACATTAGACATGGATAGAAGAATCTTCAAGGACACTATGTTGGATGTAGTAACATTGAATATCAGGGATAATAACTGGTCCAAGATCTTTTGGGCCATTAAATAGTTATAATAAATCAACAAAGAGGGAAAAAATCTTGCCATATTCCACTAGAGGTACTATCACATAGTCTCTATTTAGATGGCTAATCTCCACCATGTGGTAATAAAACTTGAGGTACTCTATTGTATCAATGCTATTGCTCTTATTGTTAAAGATTATAGACTTGATTAGGACATGATAATTCAAGAACATAATTTTAAGAAAGTTTCTTTCATTTCCTCTATGGCCTTTGAAAGATACACAAACTTCCTATCCCTCAGGTGGATTTTCCCACAATTTCTGGCCAAAATGACCTAAAAACTATCCTAATCTCATGTCTATATTTAGGAACCTAATTATTTTCTAACCTTGATAGAAGAATCCCTATCACCCAATTTAGTGTAGGGATTAGAATTATCATGAATTTGATAAATAGACTATTTGGATCCCCTTCCACCACTTATGTCAAAAAATTATGGGTCCCTTACATATATTTCATGGTTGAAAAAAGACTCACCCCTCCTATTAGAAAATTAATTAGTGTTTGCCTAAAACAATAGCTTTCTACTATAAATAAGAGGACTGATAACCACTTATTTATGATATATTACCTTTTAGATGCTTCATTGGCTACCATAACTATCCCTAACATCAATAATTGGTCACCTAAGGGAAGACAGATAGTCTCCCATTATTATTATAAACTAGACATATTCAAGTACATGGACCACATATAATTCATTTGTGACTATGTGTATACAGCCTTATCTAAGGCTATGACATGACTACTCATGATGAGGGTAATTCCATTAATAAAATATTATGTGGATTTTATTTGGGATATTTAGATGTACCTAGATTGCACTATGATCATGATAGAAGGGACCCTATGTTAGCCTCTCAAATTGCCAATGTATGTGCCCACCAAGCTAGCCAAGTAATAGATTATATACTAGTTGTTTCATGGAATTGATAGTGTATGAAAACAAAATAATAAGGGTCTACTCCATCCTTTTCCTTTAACTATTAGTAGGATAGTGCTATAGAATGGGGATAGTGTGGACACCATATCTAGGCACAGGGACTCATTTGACTTGCAACTTGATGATTTAAGGCACTAGGACCCCCAATAAAATGTTATGAATCATTTATAGGATAAGAAAATAAACATGAAGTATGAACATCATATTGGTGTCCATGACACCATGTATATTTTGGAATATTAATTTTCTAAGGTCTTGGCAAGATTAAAGAATCACATCAATTTTGAGGCTAGGTTGACAAGAGATGAGAATCTTACTATTGAAATATGGTAGATGAATCCTTTATCATATCATTTGATGCTAGGAACATATACTAGACCTCCTCCAAAATAACTAGAGGTACCAATTACACCAAGGCTAGCAAAACCAATTACCCAAGGTGTAGGAAAAGAAAATCTTAAAAAAAGACCTGGTGAGGGGGTAACCTCTTCTACCCAACTTGAGAAGCTAAAGTCTCTAATTGAATACATTGAGATGATAGCCTTACATCCTAGAGAGAAAATGAAAGATTACTTAGAGGAAATGGCTAGTTCCTATGGGTCTAATGAAGAGGAAACTTAAGAAGGAGAGCCTCAACCCCAAGTTGAGGAAATAGGAAGAGAAAAAGGAAATCTATACTTAGTTTTAGTTATTCCCTATTAAAAGAGAAAGGTTGAGTTATCATTGGTTCCTACTAGAACCAATAATCCTAAAATAACCCTCACTCACCCTTTGAGTGAAGTTTAATATATTTAATGATGAGAGTCCAATCCATGGCCCAACTAATCCTGAATGATTTTATATGGAAAGATACATAAGATCCCAATGCTACAACATTAGTGGTCTATCAAAAAGTCTTTCAACATCATAGCTCATGAGGAACTCAAGCTTTGATAGTGTCTCTACAATAGAAAGATAAGAAAATATGAATGGCTACTCTTGGATCTTCAAGTAGCACCTAAATGGAAGCCCCAGAGCCACTAAAAGTGACACATTCTTTATTAAGTGTCCAATTTGACCCAACCAGTGCTGGATTAGAAATAATTATAATGAAGAAAGCTATGGTGGGTGGAGAGGAATTCAATTTCCAAAAGGTGGATCCATTTTTTATTTGGACATCAGTTAGAGGCTAAATACTAGGAGAAGACCCCATTCACAAAGAGGATATACTTAGGTTGGCCGAAGCTCGAAGTGTTTAATTATAAACTAACATCAGGGGGTTACAACAATAAATAAATAACCTCTAGAAGAAAAATGAAGATTTGGATAAGAAGATAGTTTTATCAGTTCTTGACTCCATAATTGAAATGTTTTAGAAATCATTCCATGACATGTTTAACTCCTTTAAGTAAAAAATGCTAAATCATAGTGCACTGTATCTATAGGATACAAAAATGAAGGGTTTAATCACCCAATGGTAGGGTTTTAGGGATAAAATAAAGTATTTAATTAGAATCTTGATAGGGGATAAAATACTTGGCTTCAAGACTATCAACATATCCCACCTCAACACCATCTCAAGCTTGATTTTAGATAAAATCAATATCCAGAGTACATGGTTTGAATCCTTTGAGAGACTTAACAAAGATGACAAAGAACTACTAGATATAATTGAGAAACTCTTGGGGACCATGATTACAAAGCCTTCAAATCTCACCTCTATAGGCATCATGGTAGATGATGAATTCAAGCATAGAGTTACCTTAGTCATGCAAGAGGTGAGAAATAATAGGCAAGACAAGCTTAGAGGTGACAACATTAGGATCATAGATATGATCATAATTACAAAAATAATATAAATGAGGTGAAAAGCATAAAAGAGGATTTGGAAAGAAATGATAGAGACCTAGATGATTTGGTAGATTAAGAATATTATCTCCTCCTTGAGCCATCTATCAACTTGAAGTTAGTTGATGAGTAACATCAAAAGGTGATGAAGTTACTTTAACACACCTAGGGGTCTTCATCAACACAGGGTCCACTAATTGGTTAAAGATCTCTTTTGAGAAAGCATTTTAATTTTGGAATTATTATATTCTTTGTAAAGGCACATACATTTTTTTAGCATGTTTCCTAAAGGTTAGTCTATTTTAGAAAGTTTAGTGTATTTTAAGGAACTTTGTAGAAAAGGATAGTTGTCCTTCATATTTTGTACACTTGTAAGTCAAGGCAATTAAACAACATGATTTATTGAAGCCTATAAAAGGAACATTGTCATATGTAAAAGGGAATGAGAGTTTTGAGCTAAAAAATTAGTGTAAACTTTGAAGTAATTAATATAAGTAGAGAATTCTAAGAAGTTTGTCTCATCTTGTTTATGTCAATTGTAATTTAGATTCTCTCTCAATTATCTATTCTAGATCTCAAATTTGAATGTTTTTTAAGAATTCTAGATGTGCATATTTCATACAGGGTTGCTAATTTTTTTAAATTATAGATTAATTAAATGTTCTTGGGTTTACTTCATTTTATTTACTCTACATAATGATGTGTATATGCTATTTGATTGCAGTATTAAATCTTTAAAGTAAAGTTGGTTCTTGTATTTCTTCATACTATCCTTAGATACTTTCTTAGTGTGTGGTAATATTTGGGTGTATACTATTTCAAATTATACATTGGTTAAATATATGTCCAATTGTAATTTAAACTTTGTCATGATGTTTGGGGTAGAGATCAATAGTTTGTTTTCTTTCTACCCTACCCTTTTCTTTTCTTGTTTTTTAAACTACATCACTATAGCTTAAAATCATTATGAATATTCATTTTAGAATAGTCTTAGACTATAACTTGATCATAATATAACAACATCAGTATAGATCACTACATCTTGTGTAAATATTATTAAAGACCAAGGTGGCTCCCAACCATCAAGATTTATAAGTATTATGGAATAGTCTACTTGCTTTGTTGTTATTTCATCATAGGTGACTAGATCACCACAACCTATAACTCATTCTCTAAATTCTCTAAATTCTAAAATGATAAGTGTTCTTTAAACACTAAGAGGACTTGTGATACACTTAGAGGCATCAACAGGTAGAGCTTTGTTGGCACTATAAGGAGGGTACATCTTTGTGAAATTATAGGATCTTGGCTAGTTTTGGTGTATTTTGATCAAAGATCATGCTATTGTTTGAAAATTTGTGTTTATTTTAACATATTTATGTAAATATTAGTGATCTTTATGGTTTTAGACCCATCTTTGTGCCTCTTTTAGAAAAATATCAATGTTATTTATTAGTATACACATGATTATGGTAAATATAGTTGTAATTTTATCAATTCAATAGGTTCGATGTTGGTAATAGATATTTTTATTAAATATTCATAGATCCTTTGTAAATTTGATCCCATTTGAGGTTGTAACTATATAATCATTTACATTTACATATTTGGACATATATTTGAGCTAGTTTAGTTGAATATTTTGGTCCTTTGTTGTTCTTTATGTGAATCTTTGCAAATTCACTTAATGTGTAAGTTTAGCCTTAGTTATTTATAAAGATTAACTTGACACATCCTATTTCAAATAAAATTAAAATTTATCAAGCTATAATTTCCTAGAATTAGAACAAGGTCACATTCAGAAACAAGGGAGCCTCTACTTAAACTAGGGATCCATAAGAAAGATACGAGAGATAAAGGTAGGCGTAGATGTTTGAATTATTTACCAACTTCACCACTCCAAGTTACTCCTGAATTTGACCATCATCAAGGTATGGCATGGTTGGGTGATTCTTCCATCAATGTACTAGGTGTAGTACATGATTTCCCTCACAATCTTGAGAAGTATCTACCAATGTTTAGTCCAAATGGTGTTGTAAATGTAGAAGAACACATTAAATCATTCAAAGCTACATTAACGTTTTTAAATATTACTAATGAAGATGTAGAACATAGGGTTTTTCATTTTACATTTAGGGATGCTTCATATGAATGGTTTCTTAATTTTCTTGATAATTATATTACTAGCTAGGATGTTTTTAATAATGTCTTTATTGACCAATTTGGAAAGGTTGTTAGTACCTATATCCTATACCAATAATTTACCACCATAAAAAGAGATGCTAGTGAGTCCATAAGAGAATTTAATTCAAAGATTAAAAATATGCATAGTCAAACCATAGACCCCTACAAACTTGATGAGGTTTTGGCTTTAGAAATATATAAGGACATAATATATCCTATGACTTCTATGTTCCTGAAGAGATCTCTTCTAATTCATAAACATCTTAGCTCGAGCCTATTCTAAATTAGTAATCATTAATGATCAAATTCATCCTCAAGGATAAATTACTTATTCTATCCCAAATGTTAATCCACATATTCCCACCTTGAATATATTTCCCAATAATAATAAAAATAGACCAACCTTGAATTAGATCGCAGCTTTGAACCAACTACCCTTGAGCCATGTTGCCCCTAACTAGAACATAGGATTCTTGAATCATCATGCAACTAGGTTTAATTAAAATGATCAAAAGACATTAGTACCAACCTCTGGTGTTAGCCATGTTCATAACACTAAAACTCCCAAGAGTGAGAATGACTCTATTTTAAAGATGGTATAAAAGCTTAGCATTGATTTTATTCAATTGTAAAATCAAGTTAGTTATACTAGTGAAAGCTTAGGTAGGAACTTATCATTTCAAAGATTTAACAGACCCAATAATAGATTTCAAAATGATAGTTTCCATAATAATAAGAATAATGAATCATCTATAGACAAGAAAAACATGGACATTTATTGATGTTGCATTGATAGATTACTATATATTTCATTGTACTTTTAAGAATGGTGAAATAGACTACATTGAATTCTATAAAGCTTTTGAAGCTTTTCAGGAAGAATAGGACATGTTTGAAGTAGTTCTTAACAAAGATAATGGTGCAGATACATCAAAATATAAGTCTACTAACCAAGCCTTCATGGTGGAGATGTTTGACTTCACTTTCCAAAAAGATAATGAACATGATGATGTTAATAAATAAGTTCATTCCTTCTAGTAGTTCCTAAAAAATACCTACCCTCTAAGGAATAGAGATTAGAGGAAACCTTTTCCTACTTCAACACCTCTAAACAAATTTGACACTCATCCAAACACTACATTAGATAATAACTCAGACCCTCTAAAGGGAATTACTTCTAAAAAAATTATTGATGCATTTATTTCTTCAAATAAGATTGGGTATAATATTAGAGAGGATATGAAGAAGATAAATACTAACATCATATTTCATGAATTTACATAGATCACTAAGAAAAGGGATCTACTACTAGAATCTTTGTCTAATAATCCTGGCAAGCCATCCATAACTGATAATGTAAATGTTGTTATGTACAAGGCTAAGATAAAGTCCTCACATTTTTTACTTACTATCAAAATGTTTGGTAAGAATCTACATAATGATTTGTTGGATTTTGGTACATCTACCAATATTATTCCATTGGTATTTGTAAATAACATACCCTGACTCCTATCAAATTTGATAGGGTTTTTACTCAGTTAGACAAGTTTAGAGTCAAGGTAGTGGGGGAATTACTAAATTTTCATATGCAATCATCCTCTAAACCTAGGGTTAAATAATTTATTGATATCCAAGTTATCAAAATTCCTAATGCTTATGGTTTACTATTGAGTAAAGAATGGACAAAGGCCCTGAATGGATATATGTCCACTGATGGCTCACATTTGTGTCTACCATGGAAAGGGGTGCCTAATCAAAATAAAGTGGAAAGAGAACAAAGGATGACACATATGATCACAACATATAATGTTGTTAATGAAAAGGTGAACATAGTTGACTCTAATTTGGGAGTTTTCACCCTTGAAACTGCTAAGGTGAGTAATTATAAAACCTCTCATATTATCCCTAGATTGTGGAAGATGCATTTTGATGGGGCTAGATGTAAATTTGGGTCTAGAGTAGGATTTGTCCTAACCAAACCTATTGATAAATTATATCATGCCTCTTATAGACTTTAATTTTCATGCACTAATAACCTTGAAAAGTATGAAGCACTCATTCTAGGTTTGTAATTTACCATCAAATACAAAGTCAAAGAACTATTGGTTCATGGTGATTCAAAATTAGTAGTCAATCATGTAAGGAGTAGATACCAATGAAAATTATCATACCTCAAGAGATATAATTTTAGGTTATGGGATTTATTGGAGTCCTTTGAGGCTTTTAACATTGTTCCCATCCCTAGAGAGGAAAACAAAGCTATTGATAAGCTAACCTTAGCTGCAACCAATCTTATGCCAAAACATGACTCTCAAAACTTTAGCATTGAATTGGTTCCATACCCCTCTATCTCAGAGAATGTGAACCATTTTTAAGTCTTTAATGATGACCAATAAACCCTAAATTTCATGAATAATTTAGGAGTATTTGAGGCACATGTCATTGATGAGGCATATAAGAATACTCTTGAAGAAGATGTTAGATTTAATGGTAAAGTCATTAAAATAAATAACAACAAAATTACAAAAGGCATGATTGCCTTGGAGAGATTATTTAACTAGGATAAGCTCATTGATAACACTGTGATTCCTAAAGCAAGTGGGACAGATTACAAGGTAGTTGATCTTGGACCCCAAGATCAACCTAAACTAGTTAACATTGGAATGACATGTATAAGCATTGAAGATGATAAATTCAAAGACCTACTAAAAAGTTACAAAGACTGTAAACCTTTTAAATAAAATTAAATCCCTATCAACCCTATTTTAGAGCCCATGAATTTCAAAGAAGTTAAAAAGTTGTTAGATGCAAATATTGTATTTTCCATTAGGGATTATACTTGGGTTGTTAACTTGGTTCTAGTCAGGAAAAAGAATGGTGAAATTAGACTTTGCATTGATTTAGGAACCTTAATAAGTCATCTAAAAAGGACAACTACCCTTTGCCTTCTTAGATCAAGCTATACAAAGTGTTTTTGGTTTTATTATGATGTCCTTTCTTAATGGATTTTTAGGGTATAACCAGGTACTAGTAAATTAGGAAGGCAAAATGAAGACTAATTTCACTACCAAATGGGGCACATTTACATAAAATAAGATGCCATTCAGACTAATCAAAGTAGGAGAAACATTCTAAAGATCCATGGATGATTTCCAAGGTTTGGTAGGTAAATGCATCATTATATAAATGGATGATCTAACTATTTTTTCTAAAATTAGGGAGAACCACATCATGCATTTATAACAAGTTTTTGAAAGGTACAAAAGGTATGAGATTTTCCTTAACCCAAAGAAGAACATCTTTTGTGTTACTGAGGGTAAATTATTAGGACATACCATTAATAATGATGGAATATCTATATATCCTAAAAGAATAGAAGCTATATCAAAGATAGATCCTCCTAATAGTAAGAAAGAGCTAAAATAATTCTTTAGAAAAATTGACTTTGTGAGGAAGTTTATTTCTCATTTTGTAAAAAAATTTAAGCCACTAAATGAAATGCTAAAAAAGGATACCAAATCACTTGAAAAGAGGAAACTAAGAAAGCCTTTAAGGACATCAATGAGGCCATTGGTTAGGCTTTAGTTCTAATAAGTCTAGATTTATCCAAGGATTTATACCTTTATTCATTTTCTTATGACCATAATATTGTTTTAGTCTTAACTCAAAAAATTGATGGAAGTGACTATCCAATTTCCTTCATGAGCATAAATTTTAAGAATACTAAGTTAAATTATTCCATGACTGATAAGAAAGCATGTACATTGGTAAAAGTAGTGAATAAATTCAAGCACTAAATTTTTAGGAATAAAGTGTATGCCATCTTGTCTAACCCTACTACAAAGCTCATGTTAAGTCAGAATGAACTTGGGGATCAAAGAGGTAAATGTATGTCTATTCTCCACTAATATGACATCGAGATGAAAACTAAAAAATTGGTAAGGTACCAAGGTCTGATTCAAATGATTTCCAATGCTAACCCTAAGCTTCATGTTATGTAGGTTAACAACATAACTTTTAGGCTAATGACTAGTATGATCCTATCTTTCAACTATTGATCAATGGTGTTTGTCCTATAGGACTAACCAAGGAGTAGAAGACAGCACTAAGATTCAAATCAACCCATTACATAATAAAAAATGGAGTGTTATACAAGAATAATTTTGAATGTGTCTACCTAATATGTGTTTCAAAGTAAGAATCTACTGAAATAATGAGCATGTTTCATGAGAAGCTGAGAAGTGGACATCCATCTGGAATAACTATATCCCACAAAATTTTGAGATCTATATATTATTTTCCAACCATCTTAAGGGATAATCATAGGCATGTGAGATAATTCCACTCATGCCAAATCTTTAGCATAAAGGAGCTAAAAGTAATAATGCCATTATAATAAATAATGGTTGATAAACCCTTTGCATAATGGGGGTTAGAATTTATAGGGGTGATCAACCCTAACTTATAAAAAGGTCACATGTATGTTCTAATAGATATTAACTATTACACTAGGTGGACTAAGGTAGTGGCCACTAAGTAATGTAAAATTGAATAAGTGATCACCTTTTTAGAAGAGAACATATGCACTAAATTTGGAACTCTAGTTTCTCTAGTTTGTGATAATGGATATGATTTCACCTCCATTTAAATGATAGAGTGGGCATATGATAATATCATTGTTCTTAAGTTCTCATCCAACCATTATCCTCAAGGTAATGGAGTATCTGAATATACCAATGAGAACTTGATGAAGGCTATAAAGAAGTTTACTACAAATAAACTCAAAATATGGCACAAGATTCTCAAATATGCCCTTTGGGTAGATATAATAAGGATAAAATAGGCCCTAATGGTATCACCATTCCTATTCGTGTATGGCCAAGAATCCATCTTCCCTATCACCATCACATTACCTATGTACAAGTTCATACATGAATATATGGAAGAAGATCAATATCTTACAAATTCAAGACTTCTGGACATTATCCAAATAGAAGATTCTAGAGAAGATTCTTTTTCTAATTTTAGCAAACATCAAACCATGGTGAAGAGGTGGTTTGGTAAGAGATCAAAAGTAAAGGTGTTTAGACAAGGAGACTTATTTCTTATCTATTATAAGGCATCTAAACCTAAGAGAAAACATGGAAAGTTCACACCTTTGTGGATAGGCCCCTATAAGATTGATGACATACTTAAAAACAACACCTTTAAACTAAAATACCTACAAGGAGAAAAATTCACATTGCCCACCAATGGGTAGTATCTTAAGCATTAATTTTTACTGTTCCTCCTAGGCTCTTCATGGAGTAAATCTATAAGACTAGCTAGAGTTAGTGTAGGTGGGCTAGTTTAGTTTCCCTTCTCCTCTTTCCTTCCTATCCCTTGTTTGTACATATGTTTATACATATTTATTTTCTCTTCTTTGATTTCCTAATTGCTTTATTTTCCTTTTATCTGTTTGCTTTTCTACTTGGTCCCCTACTTCTAATAAGCCCTTTTGGGTAGCCCTCAACTTGAAGTTCATCTTAAAGTTCTCAAAAATTTCACAAGTTCAAAAATGTAGGTATGTATCTTGAGCAACTGTTGATCATAGATCTGGAGTATGAGCTTATGTTATAGTTTTAAGAAACTAGTAAGCACTAGTAGATAGTTTGACTATTCTATGACAATTTAAACATTATTTTGATATAAATTTGGTTGTGATAAAAATTTCATATGTGGGAGGAAATATTGATTATTAAGGCAGAATCATGATTTCACTTAACAAAAATCCTCAACTAAGATAAAGGTTACAACCATGGGTGATTATCTTAAGATCAAACATTTGACCAAATCCCTAAAACTAGATAACATGGTTTCCAACCTTTGCTAGAAGGCCTGAAAGATCTAAAAATACAAAAATAAGAGCCTATTGATAAACCAAAATTATTTCAAGCAGAGATGATTCTGGTAAACTCCATCAGGGTTATGGATGCCTAGTTGGCATTGGAACAATGCCATGAGTGGAACTAAAGGCATCTTTATTAGGGCTATGGATGCCTAGTTGGTAGCAAAGTAACTCCCAAGCCTTTCTTGAGTTAAATCATGGTTCTTAGTGAATATACAAACATGTTGTAAGTTAATTTTAATGGTTGAAGGTAGGAAACCTATAATTAGCCTCTTGAATCCCATGGCAAACAATAAGTGGAATCGAAATACATGCACACCATGGCTAGGTTTTGATGTTTGATCCTAATTTTATAGATGCAAGTTTTATTTCAACCATAAACTAATCTTGATAATGTAACTAATCAAGTAGAATAAGTGCTCTAGTTATTTTTTTGAACTAGAGTCTCCAAATTCTAACATATTTCTATGTTTCCCCCAAAAATTTCCATTTGTTGAGGTCAACATACCCCCTATTTATGAAAATTGGAGACCCATGTGTTAAACTATATAATTAATACTTTGGTACTATAAATTCACTTATTTAAAATTTTTTTGGCATGTTCCACACATTATTTACATTTGAAGATCATCCACCCCTTGGTCTGATCTTATTTATTCATGATTTTGCTTTATATTTGCCTAATGTTGCTAACAATAAATCTTTATGTTTTAAATTACAGGTTTAGTGGAGCTCTCTATAATGAGATCATGAGTAGGTTTCATAATTCCACCTCAATTTTATCTGTTATTAGCCTTTGGTATATTAAAATTCAACGTGAATCTATGTCTAAGATTCTTGAAACCCTCATTTAGAAACCCTAGCACAAGTTTATTTTAGACCTAAATTCAAAAATGGTGGGAATAATTTTAGTAGGAAAATTTTAAATAGTTCATGGATTTTAAGCCTAATATTTATATTAAGGCTTGGTCATATTTTTCAACATGACCCAGCCTTAATATAAAAATTATGCATTTGGGCCCTTTCACTTTCTGAGATCCTTTGTCCCCTATTATTCTAACATGGTTCTAGATTAATGTATATGGGTCCTTTTATTAAAGTCCCACCTTAGTTTGGTTTTATTTACACAAAACTTAGTCTATAATCTTATCCCTAAGTCGCCATTCATTTTTATTAAACTGAATGAGACCTTAGTCCTAATACTTTATCCTGAGTCTTATTTGAACTGAGCCCTAACTTAAGTCATGTGCTTATCTATATGACATAGTACCCAAATGCATTTAGATGGAAATAATTAGACTGTGTGAGATGGACCTAATGAGTCCAAAGATTTATCCTATAGGAACCAATCATAGGCCATGACTTGAATCATGATCAACAATTCATACTTTCTCAAAGGAATCTAATCAAATGATGTGTAATAATTAAAATTTTCTAAAGGCTTATTATGTTTATGGGATTTAAATTTGCCATTATCATACACATAATTAACATCCATGAGGTTGTCATTGATGTTCACAAGGCTAGCAAATTTAAAAATTGGTGATATATTGCCTGAGCTTAATTTTGATGTTCATGCAATTGTTATTGACATCTATGAGGTTGTCATTGATGTCTGTAAGATCATCAAAATATGAACTCATAGACAAATCCCACTTAGATATATTAACATATCATACTTGGATATTTTGTGCTTATTTACAAGTTATATTTTGATTTAAGATTTAAACAAACATGGGGGATAATTATGAATACCATAGGCCTAGCTTGAATATTATCATAAGGTTGAATCATGTTTCTTAACATAGACCAAACCTTAGTTCAAAATATTATGTTTAGTCTATATGTACATACCCCCTTGGTTTTACAAAAGGTTTTATGAGTCTATTGGCAAGGCTTGACAAGATGTGAGGCCCTATGGTATGAAACCCAACTTAAAGTATTTATCCCAAGGTTTACCTCACATTTATCAATACGATAAAAACCTTAGGTCAAAAACCTTAAGTTAGGTCCTCTTTCTAGATGGGGCCCCTTTTTTAAATGATTAAAATTAGCTTAAATTCTTTAGCCTAAGGTTTATTTCATGTTTGTAAACACAAAACAAAACCTTAGACTAAAGTATTTAACCTAAGTTCTTTATTTGTTTCTAGGATAACTTAAAGTTTGTGTACCTTTTCAAGATCGTTAGCTCACGTGTAATCAGAACAACATCATTGAATAAAGTGGAACCACTATGGATTACTTAATGGGATCTTGAATGCCTATGAGACCACCACATGGCACACACATTCTAACCATGATACTAAAAAATGCATGGATCTTAGGAAGCCCATGGGATTGTCAAGTGGCATAATTTTAGGGCCCAATATGAGGAACAACCAATGGCATGTGAATAATGATATTGGGATCAATGACTCATATTGATCTATATAAATAAATATAATGGTGTGAGATCAAAGGAAAATTTTAAAATTCAATGGTTAAGTTTTAAAGCATTTATGAACTAAATGTCATAAAAATGCCAACTAGATGCCACAGAACTACCGCATCGACTCCACCTAAATAGAAGTGGAAAAAACCCAAGATTTTATGAGATTTAAAATAAAAAGGTATAAATGTGTAAGTAGTAATAAAATCTTGGCATAAATTTCACCTAAGTGCTAATAGTTGTCATCATTAAAGCTTGAAAAGACCTACAAAGAGCCCTAATTTGATCCTAGTTTGATCACAATCAAGCTAAGAAGAATCCAATTACCATCTGAATAAGTTCAAGTTAGACCTAAAGTTTATTATAGATCATTAAACAACTTGTAGATTCACAACCATGGAAGCATGAAAGAAATAAAATAGAGAAGACACAGAGTTGTAATTAACTTTAGACATGGATGGAAGAATCTTCAAGGACACTATGTTGGATGTAGTAACATTGGATACCAAGGACAATAAATGGTCAAAGATCTTTTGGACCATATAAGAGTTATAGTCAATCACCAAGGAGGATGAAAATATTTCTATAGTCCACCAGAGGTACTTGACATAATATCTATCTAGATGGTCAGTCTCCACCATATGGTAGAAAAACCTGAGGTACTTCATTGTCTCAATGTTATAGCTCCTATTTTTAAAGACTATAGACTTGACTAGGATATGATCATTCATAAACTTAATTTTAATAAATTTTATTTCATTTCCTCTATGGCCTTTCAAAGATACTACAAAATTCCCATCCCTCAAGTGTATTTTCCCATAATTAATTAATAGTCAAACCAAAATGACCTAAAAACCACCTTATTACCATTGCTATATTCAAGAACCCAAGTATTTTCTAACCCTACTAAAATAATCCCTATCACCCAATTTAGGGTAGGGATTAGAATGATCATGAATTTGATAAATAGGCTATCTAGGTCCCCTTACATCACTTATATCACCAAATTATGGGTCCCTTAAGTATATTTCATGGTTGAAAAAGGACTCACCCCTCCTATTAGAGAATTAATTTGTGTTTACCTAAAACAAAAAAAATTGCTATAAAGAAGAGGAATGGCAGCCACTTATTTTTGATGTCTTACCTTTTGGATGCTCTATTGGCCACCATAACCATCCATAACATTAGTAGTTGGTCACCTAAAGGAAGACAAACAATCTCCCATTATTATTCTAAATTGCACATATTCAAGTACAGGGACCACATACAATTCATTTATGACTACATGTATCCAATATTATTTGAGGCTATTATAGGGCTACCTGTGAGGAGGGTAAGTCATTTAATAAAAAATTATGTGGAGCTTATTGGAGATCTTTAGTTTTATCCCTATTGCACTATGATTGGGATAGAAGAAACCCTATGTCAACCTCTTAAGTTGCCAATCTATGTACCCACCAAGCTAGACAAGAAAGAGATTGCATGTTAGTTGTTCCATGGAATCGATAGTGTATGGAAATAAAAGAGGAAAGGAATACTCCATCCTTTTCCTTTAACTATTAGTAGGATAGTGTTGCATAATTGGGATAGTGTGGACACTATATCCAATCATAGGGACTCATTTGACTTATAAATTGATGAGTTAAGGTAGTGGGACCCATAAGATAATGTTGTGAATCATTTGAAGGGTAAGAAAATAAACATGAAGTATGAACATCAAATTGGTGTCCATGACACCATATATATCTTGGCATCTTCATTTTCTAAGGTTCTAGAAAGATTGAAGAAGCATAACATCAAGCTCAAGGCTAGGTTGGAAATAAATGAGAAGTTAGTTGGTGAAATTTGGTAGATGAATCCTCTATAGTTCCATTTTCTACCAAGACCATCTAATAGGCCTCTTAAAGAACAACTAGAGGCACAAGTTATACTAAGACAAGAAGCACCAATTACCCAAGGCACAGGAAAATAAAATATTAAGGAAATACCTGGTAAGGGGGAAACCTCTTATACCTAGCCTAAGAAGCTAGAGTATCAAATTGAATACATTTATATGATAGCCTTACATCTTGGGGAGATAGTGGAATATACCTTAGAGGCACTATCTAGTGATTATGTGTCTAATGAATATGAAACTCAAGAAAGAGAGACTCAACCCCAAGTTGAAGAAATAGGAAGATAAAAGGGGAAGGAGATAGCTTTGGACTTAGTTCCATTTATTCCCCCTCAAAATAGAAAGGCTAAGTTATCATTGGTTCCTAATGGAACCAAGAAGCCAAAAATAACCCTCACTCACCCTTTGAGTGAAATTAATCTATTCAGTGATGAGAATCCAATCCATGGTCCAATCATTCCTAAATGGTTTATATATGGAAAGATAAAAAAAATCCCAACACTACAACATCAATGAGCCATCACAAAGTCTATCAACATCATATTTAATAAGGAACTTGAGTCTTGGATAGTGGATCTACAATAGAAAGAGTAGGAAAGATGAATGGTTACTCTTGGATCTTCAATTAGCACCCAAATGGATGATCCAAAACTTAGAAGTTATAGTTGATAAATATTTCAACAATATAGAAATAACACAGTAACAATGAATTCTTTGAGAAGAGATGTATTATTACTCAAGATCGCAATACAACTATATGCTTATCTCTGGGAAGAGATGTCTGATTTTCCATTTCAGGTTACATCTTCATTTATACCTATTTAGAAAGTATGGGGAGGATGTGGAAGGTCAAAAATATCAAGGGAGATTAAGTGGTTTGACTTCCATGCTTTAAAATAATATAAAACTCAATGAATTACTAATTTTAGAAACTTACTAATTTTAGACTACACTACTAAAGTTAAAATTTGGGGAACTTCCATTGGATTTTAGGGGGTAAAAATTCATTGATTAGATCTCCATGACATCTCACAGTGTTCTCCTCATTCTTATCTTTCCAATTGTTCAAACGGTGAGTCAATTGGAGCTACGGTGCAAAAGTTATGGCTCCCAGAAGTTCCGTCATCAATTGGGGTAGAACTATCACCCGAATTGTCACCTAAATTGCTGCCCGGATCAATGGAATCCCTAGAGCCACCAAAAGTGACACACTCTTTAGTAAGTATCCAATTTAAACTAATCACTATTGGATTAGAAATAATTATAACAAACAAAGATATGGTGGGTGGATAGGAATTCACTTTCTATAAGGTGGAGCCATTTGTTGGTTTGACTATCAAGAGAAGAAACCATTCATGAAGAGGATATATTCAATCTGGTCAAAGATCAAAGTGCTCAATTACAAACTTGCATCATGGGGCTGAAATAATAAATAAATAACCTCTAGAATTAGAATGGATATTTGGAGAAGGACATAGTCTTATCAATTCCTAACTCCATTAAATGTTTGATAAATTATTCCATGACATGTTTGACTCCTTTAAGTCAACAAAGATAAGGCAAAGTTCACTATATCTTAAATATATAATAGCCAAGGGTTTAGTCACCCAATGGAATTATTTAGGGACAAAATAAAGGATTTATTTATCATCTTGATAGGGGATAAAATCCCTGGCTTCAAGACTATCAACATATCCCACCTCAACACCATCTTGGGCTTGATTTTGGATAAAATCAATAGCTTGAGTACATGGTTTAAATCCTTGGAGAGACCCATCAAAGATGAAAAATAAATACTAGATAGAATTTCAAAACACTTGGAGACCATGATTACAAAGCCTTCAAAGCTCACCTCCATAGGCATCATGACAAATGATGAATTTTAAGCATATACTTACCTTAGTCATGAAAGAGGTGAGAAATAAAATCCAAGGAAAGTCTAGAGGTGACAATAGTAGGATCATGGATATGATCCTAACTATAAAAAGAATATAATTGAGGAAAAAATCATAAAAAAGGATTTGGAAAGAAATGATAGAGACCTAGATGATTTGGTCGATCAAGAAGATGATCTATTCCTTGAGCCAGCTGTCAACTTTAAATTAGTTGATGAACAACATCAAAACATGATGAAGTTACTTCAACAGAACTAGGGTTCTTCATCAACATAGGGTCCACCAAATATTTAAGGATATTCTCTTTTGATAAAGCTTTGTAAATTTTGGGATTAGAATATTCTTTGTAAAGACAAGTGTATTTTGTTAGCATGTTGCCTAAAGGTCAATCTATTTTGGAAAGTTTAGTGTATTTTAAGGAACTTTGTAGAAAAGAATAGATGTCCTTCACATTTTGTACACTTGTAAATCAAGGCAACTGATCAATATGCTTCTTTAAAGCCTATAAAGGAGCATTGTGATCTTTAATAGGGAGAGAGAGTTTTGAGCTACAAAACTAGTGTAAACTTTGAAGCAATTAATATAAGTAGAGAATTCTAAGAAGTTTGTTTCATCTTGTTTATGTCAATTTTCATATAGATTCTATCTTTATTTTATATTCTAGATCTTAAATTTTAATGTTTTTTAAGAATTCTAGATGTGTATCTTTCATAAAGGGTTGATAATCTATGAAAATGCTAGATAAGTTCAATGTTCTTGGGTTTACTTCATTTTATTTGATTTACATAAGGATGTGCATATTTTATTTGATTTCAATGGTCAATCTTTAAATTAAAGTTGGTTCTTACTTGTATTTCTTCATATTATCCTTAGATACTTTCTTAGAGTGTGGTAATATTTGGGTGTATGTTATTTCATGTTATACATTGGTTAAATGTATGTCCAATTGGAATTTAAACTTTGTCATGATGTTTGGGGTAAAGATCAACAACTTGTTTTCAATCTTTCTAACCTATCCTTCTCTTTTCTTCTTTTTTGAACTAGATCACTATAGCTTAAAACCATTGTGAATATTGATTTTAGAATATTCTTAGAATATAACTTGATCATAATCTATCAACATCAATATAGATCACTACATCTTATGTAAAGATTATTGAAGACCAAAGTGTCTCCTAACCATCAAGATTTACAAGTATTATGGAATAGTTTGCTTTCTATGCTACTATTTCATCATAGGTGACTAGATCACCTCAACTTGAAACTCATTCTCTAAATTCTAAAATGAGAAGTGTTATTTAAACACTAAGATCACCTATGATACACTTAGAGGCATTAATAGAACCAAAATTATTTTCAAAAATCCTCTTCTTCTACCTTGAAAACTAAGCCTATTATAATGATCTAATATTTGTGTGATCCTTTCAAAACCACTATCAACTATCATGGCTCTAACAACATGAATATTACCATTGGAGGTGGGATCTATCCTCAAATTGTGACTAGATATCACATCAGTCTACAAATCCTTTACACTAAAATCATGATGAGGTTCGATAAATATGTTGAAAGGATCCGCCATTTAGAATATGGGTTGAGTAAATTATAGTTTCCCCCACCTCCTTCACACAATTATCAAAACACTTCCATACTTCCTTATCAATCCATGAGGATTCTTCCCCAACCATCCAACATAAATAAATTTATCATGGGATACAAATTCTTTCCTTAAAATCCACTTGCATGAGAGTCTCCCAAATCCACCACCAATGCTACACAAAATGACCTCATCTCCACCTTAGTGGGTCACATTTGATATCTAGAGATTAACAAATCATCTCTCTAAACTGGTTCTTTCAATCAATAAGTGACCTTAAACCTAAAATATCAAGGTCATTCCTATTCTTTTCTTATCATAGTAACACCTTATCAACCACCATAGTATCAACCTAACCCATGCTCCACTAGATACATACCAAGCCGAAACACTGGGGATATCCTTATTTATGGGGTACCCATTCCCATTACTTAAAACATACCCCCATATTATAATCCTCTTACCCAAATTATTATTGGAGTTTCTTTCTCCTATCCTCCTATAAATAATGTGGTGACTAACACACTACCACCCATCATTATTCCTAACCACATGATATCCAACATACCACCTACATATACTACACCCTTAAAAGTGATAGATGAAATACCCTATTCAAAATCCTTAACTCCTTAATATACTCAACCAGATAACTACTTTTAGGTACTCTATTCTTCATGTACTCATTCCCCATATTTTCTTCTTGGTATTTTTGTACCTCCTTCTTATCCAATTCCTCTCCCTCAAGCCTATCCCAACACACATTTGGTGGATTTTGGCACCATGTGGACCTATGCATAATACCTCAAGGAACCTATAAATCAAAACATTTGAGGGGTCCTATTAACATTTCACTTTCCTAAACTCCCCAAATATAAGGGGGAGGGATATCCAAATGCATATGCATATGCCATAATTATCAAAGAGCTTCTACCTTGGGATGGGGTAGTATCTATATTTTTTTCAAGAGTTTAGAAGTAATTTATTTAAACTAGTATTAATACCTCTTCAAGGCTTCCATCCAATCCTTAACTCAACTCATGGCTGAATTTTCAAAGTATTTGACATGAATAGATTGTTTCAAACTAGTTTATAGGAGTTCTTGCACATCAAGCAAGAACCCAATGATTTTTTTACCCACTTTATTATAAGGTGGAAAAAAATTATCTAATCCTTCACAAGTTATCCTCACATGTGATAGAGATATATATTATCTCTTATTATAATTTATAAAAAATAAATGAGGGAAGATGTCCATAATTTTATATACAAGTCCTATAAAGAAGTACTTTAAAACACACTCAGGATAGATGAAGTGGCCATAGATAGTGGCCATGGGACCTATGTATCCAACTAAATAATTATTGACCCTAACCAAAAAAATGGGGGTTAAAAAAACACAAATAAAAACAACCTAAATAATTGAGGTCCTAAGATTCTAAACTACAACTACAATGCCACCAGAGATGGTGTGACAAACCAAACAAAAAATAGAAATGTTGTAAACAACAACTAGAACCAATCATGAACAATAAAAATGGAGGTGAGAGATATAAAAGACCTCCACCTTTGGTTCAAATAATTTATTTCAACCATCCCACACATTGTGATAGTATCAGAATCAATTTCATAACCACTACCAAAATGTTGACCAAAATTAAAACCCTTAATTCCAAAACCACCTTTAATCAAAATACCAATAAACATAGCTTTGGTAAAAAAAATTAGAACTAAAGGCATATGGATTATGATATCAACATATTTACCACTAGTGACTATGACTATATGTATATGTGCATTGGTGACTATGACTACAAGTGTCTGTGTACTAGTATATACTTTTAGGGACTTCTTTGCACTAGACTTTTCATGTGTCCTAAAAAGTAATTTTGACTCTTCTATCCTATTTTTATTTATTGTGTGCTTTGTATTCACACTTATATTACCAAAATTATCTATAAATGAATTAAACTAGCTTGTGTTCACCTCTTCTCCTACACTTCTTCTATCAAATAATAAAATGGGTTGGGGTGATGAATACTCTTAAACTGAATGATCTTTGTTTTGAACTTATTCTAAGTTTGAACTTGAACTTGTGATAGTTATACATTATAACCTAACTTATTCCCAATAATATTCCATCCTAAGTCCATATAATATCCCTTTTATTAACTATGCTTTATTTCTATCATCTAATTGTTTTGATATTAACCTACTTTCTTTTTCCTACTCCATGATCTCCATATCTGCACTATTTATATTTCTTTCTTCCTCTTCCTCAAGACCTTCTATATACTCTCCATATAATTTAATTTTATCATATTTCATATCCTTTCTATACACTTTTCCATCTCTACCATCTTTTATTACTCTTACTCCTATTTGCATTTAAATCTAGATTACTCATTTTGTTCCATATTCTATGTTGTCACAATTCTCTTTCTAATCCCAAAATTTTATTCTCTCTCTATCTCTTCACATCCTCCATATTATAGGTCTAGGTTCCAATTTATTTGATCAAATCCACATCATTCACATTCAATCTCACATGTACCCCCATGACTCCTAAAGTAACTAATCCATGTTGGTAGGAGTAGGCATCATGGCCTTTTCCATAACCAACATTTTGATCAATATAGGTATTCACTAAATAAAATTACCATGAATTCCTGTGACAAATAGATCTTGCACAATTTCAAAGGCCAAATAACCTTGCATAGTAAACTATGTGATATAATTGTTAATCATAGTTTAGGTCCATCTATCCACAACATAGGTCTAATCAGTATCTAGACTTTGAAGTCTATTTAAATTTTATATTTTATAAAATATACACTCTATCCTTCTTAGATATAAATAATTAAACTCAAATCTTGACAACCATGTAGCTAACAATCTAGATAATTCACACTAGAATATATCATAAATTTTTCCATATATATGTTCTCAAATTATCTCTTTCATAATCACTTCAACACTTTTAATTTATTCTTATATAAAATTTTGAATTTTATCATGTAACCATATTTTTAAATCTCTTTATCCTAGCAACCATCTCAACATATTTCAAAAAGGTTCCATTCTCACTACACCATTGTTAGAAAAGGTAACTTTAAACTCAAGAACATGCTAATTACATTGATAACTTATGAATTTGATAATAAAAAGAATAATTGATGGTGATTCATATAGAATCTATCCATTAGTATACCAAGTCAATCTCATTATATGAAGGCACATAAAATTAATTTATACAAAATAGTTGGCATAAGATATACGAATAAAAACTAGGTGATGATATCCTATTGGTGAGTGAGATAAGTGTTAGAGGTGGGAGGTCTTGGGTCTATTACCTAGGATGACCATTCTCTATCATCATTCCCACACTAAGATATGATGGGTTATTCATGAAAGGTATCCACAATGCAATGGGATACCGACTTAGTGTTCAATGTGATGGGGGTCAGCATATGGCTTGAAATCTGTGTTTAATGCAATGAGGCAAGTCCATAATACATGGAAAGGGATATTATTCACCTATGGTTTAGGGATTCTAGTTAAAAAATTGCCTGTGATTTTGGGTCCATTTTAAAAATCATGTTACCCCCCCAATTTTTTTAATTTTTTTAGGGGTGTAAATTATGGAATACATATAGTAATGATGAGACTGTGGCACTATTATGTAATAATTGTATCTTCATAGACAAAATTGCATCCACTTATAACATTGTATGGAACATTGATAGTTATATTCATGATAAGACATTAAAATGGATTGAATAGTAAACAACTAGGAGGATTAAGATGATGCTCATTTTATGCAATGTTATGATAGAAACTAACTGGATGGAAATGGTTGTAGATATGTGTGTCTACATAATCATATGTGGTTTTAGATGAGAGTAAAATTTTATTTGATAATCTAAATGTATGAATAAATAGGCATAGTGGTACAAGGAATAAGGAGGTGCAAGAGTAAGGTTATACAGGTGATTCAAGTAGAGGTTGTGGATTGAGAATTTATATCAAATATGTTAAATATTACACCAACACAAATAATGTATTCTACCATGATAAGGGATTATCATAAATAGTACATCAAGGTGGAATTATTATTAGAGGATGATCTTCATTTTGAGTTTGAATAACTATAGCATTTTTATTTAAATGTGAATGGTGAATGTAGGGTGCTACCATTTCAATTAGATGGAAATATCTCAATGATTTTTATTTACACGAAGGTGTCATCAGACTTAAGGGTGGGAAGGATGAAAGTGGGAGTGGTAGGGAAGTCATCCAACCCTATTAAGTAGGATTATTATGTATATAGGTCTTATATTGGTACTTTGTCCTCTCAAAAAGAGAATCTTAGGGTTTTAAGAGCGTCAAAGGATTTTCTAGTTATGAAATTTGAGGAGGCTCTAAAGTTAGTGTTGGAAGGTGATGAATGGTATGTAGAAAGGGGTTTAGTTTATTTTTTAATAGGTTTTGGCATTCCCTTACTAATATTCATCAATGGATTTTAGACTTTTTATGGCCTATTTTAGAGGGCAATTTTAAAATTTATCCTTATGCTAGAGGTTTTTTCATAGTGGGTTTTGATAACCTTGTTGATCATAATAGAATTTTACAATATAAATCTTGGAGTTGTGATCATCAACTTATTTTTATTAAACCATGGTTTTTTGATTTTAATCCTTTAACTAAAAACCTTTCTCTCAAACATATTTTGGTGTGGATTTCATATCTTCCTCTTCAATTCTAGTTAGAGACTGGGTTGTTGACTATCAGGGGATCCTTCAGTGAACTATTGGAAATTGATACTGTTTCTTTGAATTTCTCATGGATGAATTTTTCTATGGTTCTAGTATGCATGGATATTTCTCATGACCATGCAAAAAATAATGAGTTGATTATCAATGGTATATGTTGGTTATAAACCCTTGATTATCAGGGTGTTCTCTTTAGGTGAGAAAAATGATATCAAATTGGACATCTTTCTACTTATTATAGAAATTCAAAATAAAAAGTGGTCTTCATGGAGGAAGGAGGCAAGTGAAGAGCTTCTTATAGTTTCTCTAGTTTGTGATTCTGATTGGCCTCCAAGAATTGCTCCATAAAGTCTCATTAAAGAGGATGAAAAATTATGTTAGGTCCTAATGACAACTCATTCTCATGTTTCTAAGGAGGTTGGTTTGAATGCAAGAATTATTTTAGATTTTAATATCAAGAATAATGCTTATAGAGGTTCATATGTGGAAGGTGGTAAAAATAAAAATTTTGATTTAAGTAATTTAGATAAAGAAGAATAATAGATGATAGTAATAGTGAAAAAAGGACATTTCATTCCAAATTCCCCTACTAGGGTACTTATTTCTCATAGTAGAGTGAAAATGGTGAAATATATTAATTTTAATATTCTATTTGCAAAATTTTGTTTCTAGATGTAAGAGTGGAAATATTTGAATGTTTTTAGAAAGCTAGTTTTTTTTGGAATATGTTGGTCAAATGCCTTGATGGTTATTCTATCAATCTAGGACATTAATTTTTTTATGTTTTTATGTTATCGAGAAGGGGGCTTGTTAACCCTAATATTTATCTAAAAAATATATATGAATAACATATTAAAATATACATAGTTCTTACTATAGACATAACATAAGTAAAATATACATAAGAAAACCATTTAGAACATTTTATTAATCTCTATCACATGCATAACCATATATGATTAAACATGAGCACTACATATAGAGTTTTACTTAGTCTTATCTCTTCATATTTTATCCTTTTGACATGTCTAAAATAAGAGACTCTTTGCATTCTATCATCTATATTTATGCTTTACAAAGGTCAAATACATACAAAAGATCATAAAAAAGACAAAATAAATCAATCCATACATGTGTTCATCAACTATACTTTGTGATTTTAGTAAGCCCATTATTCACATTATGGTTAGACATGATACTCGAGCATATAGGTAGTAAAATAAGTTTAACCAATGACTCCCCAAAGATCAATGGAAATCCTTTGTGGACGTGTTCTTGGAAAATGAAAAAGTAAATCCCCAACCCTCTCCAAAAAGTCATGTAGTGCCTAAAATAATGAAATTATGCATTTATGAAAAGATGTTTTATAATCATGAACAACATAGTATTAAAAATAAACTATAGGATAACCTAGTTTACTAGCCCTTTCCACTTGAAACTCACAATGTTGAAGCTTCCACTTACACATTAAGTAATCTCAATGTATCTCCCTAAATATGACCTCAGGGAAAGAATATAATAAGTGTCATTGAGTTATAAATAAAGGAAGATGAAAAAATCATTATGCATACAAGGGAATACCAACCAACACCTACCCATATTTCATTTTTTTTGGAAACTAACATAAAAACCAATCCAAACATCATGGGAAACTATGACCTTATTACCGACCTTTAAAATAACTTCTCCCAAAACTCTTTCATGGACCTCCTCAAGAACTCTCTGGCCCACCACTTGACATTAATTGATGTATTAGGATTGGGGCATTTAAAAAGTGTCACACCTCCTCCACAAAAATAATTAAACTATATTTACTTGGACATGTATCCACCTAAGTAATATTTAAGAGATGTTGAATACTTATTTGATCTTCAATGTCTACCCCCAGATGTTGAGATGGCTAGAAGAGGGGATCAAACCTTGAACTTATAAGTTTGGATTTATAATAAATATGTTAAAAGAGAAATGGTTAATAACATGGTTTTTATCAATATAGTCCCATTATTTATTATCTAAAATATTGGATATGGATAAGCTAATTTATCTAAATCCAAAAATACCTTATGTGTCTATGATAGCCTTAAATCATCTTCTATGTGGACCATCATGATACCTGTCACTTTGGGACCCAATACTATGCTCACCAAATTTAATGTCATAGATAAGGACCCTAGCTAGAACATGATCCTAGGAAATCCGTGGATACATATGATGAAGGAAATTCCTTCTATCCATTTTCAAAAAAATAGGTTTGTACATTTAATAAAGTCTTTTTTACCCAAGGCAATCCAAAATCATTTGACATTCACCAAGCATCCCTTAATAAAATAATAAGGCTTCACATTTATTATCACTTTCCTAACAATTATGTAGTGAATACCCCTCCACCAACCAAAGACAAAGGTCCCATTAAAACCACAACATGTGTGTTGAAATCAAGTTTTGAGAGTCCTAAAGTCTCACCAAGTGAAAAAAGTAAGGAAAATGTCATAAGAACAATATAGAAAATGGGCGAGGAAAAACCTGTAACACTACTAGTCATCTAAAGCAAGTCTATGGTTGAGATAATTAGCATATTAGAAAACAAAATATCCATTACACTCCATTTTGACCCTTGAGGAGTAAGGACCTATAACCTTTTCAATTCTCAAAACCCAAAAATGCAAGAAGGGTTAGTTAATATATGTGATATTTTTATGGTTGTAATTTCTAAAAATTAAGAGAAATTCATAAAAAAACATGATGATTAATCCTTGACAAATGATCAATATATGATCCACTACAATGGGGAAACATACCATTTGGGTATAAGGATGGGATTTATCTAAATTTACTATTGAGTAATGATCATGCCTTTTGGGTTTATGATCAACTTTGAACACACAAATAATGAAACAAAGTATGGGATCTTGTTTTTAGGAATACTCATTGTGAAAAGGATAGGTGTCCAAAATCTAAGACTTAAATTAACTCACAATAGGTAACCAACCAAGTTTCATAGGTTTATTAGACCAAGGTTAAACATCTTTAACTTTATAATAACACTGTATATCAAGTTGAAGTTTTCAATGAATTTGATTTCATTTCCATATAGGTTTTTCTTAGAGAGAGTAATTAATTTATCAATTCCATGGCCACTTATTACTCTATTTTTTTCCCTTATCAAGTGATACCAAAGTTTGAATTCATAGTGTTTATAATAATTGATCCCCTTACCTAAAAGATGTCAAACAAATAAACATCACCCATGTTGAAGAGGAAACTGGTCCTCTCATCCTATACTTTGTAAAAAATTATGAGGTGATATTATAATTTATGTAAGCATACGATCATATCCCATCATCACAGCATAATTAAAATTTTTACTTCACATATTACCCCTCATATTCCCTCAAAAAAGATTATTATGAATCATATTGTAGGATTGAGGATTATCACTCTTCTAAGGAAGAACATCTTTTTGAAGTGGATGATAAATATCTTAGTATTCACGTTGTCATTAAAGAATTTAAAAAATGGAATGCTTCCCTTATTTAGGAAAACATTGAAATCAACATTGAAATTAGATATCACCTTAGCATCCTCAATATTGGGTCTTGTATCTCACCTCAATATGTGGAATACCATAAAAAATGCATAATAAATTATCCAAGGATTTCACCTTCTCTTATGTATACATGATAGGAATAGTGGTTATCGATAATCTAGTCATTATGCCTACTGTAAAACTAATAAATTAAAATATTATCATAACTAAACCCATAGTTACATTGATAGTCAAGGAGGAAGTCATATAATATTTAAAATTAGGGTTTATTTAACCCATAAATTATACGGAGTGGTTAGATAACATCATCCCCATTATAAAAAATAATGGGAATATTAGGATATGCATATAATTTTAAGATATTAATAAATCATGTCCAAAGGAATATTACCATCTACCTTCCATAGATTTCATTGTGGATGTTGCAACTAGTTATGACTTTTTATCCTTCATGGGTGGATTCTTAAGATATAACTAAATTCACATTTTTGACTAAAACCAAAACAAAACATCCTTTACCACATTATGTGTAACCTTATACTATGTCATTATGTCTTTTAAAATAAAAACCATTAGGTAAACATATCATAGAGATGTGACCCATGTTTTTCATGATCTCATTAATAAAATTATTAAGGTCTATGTTGATGATGTTATTATAAAGGCCAAGATGAGATTTGATGACCTTAAGGTTCCACGTGTTATCCTTACTTCTTGATCAAATATGGTGTTACATTTAATCCTAAAAAATGTGTGTTTAGAGTTATAGATGGAAAAATACTAGGTTTCATTATCTTAAAGTGCATGATTGATATTGACTTTACTAAAATTTATGAAATTTTAGACATGGACCCTACTAATGAGCTAGGATTGGGGAAGCTGGGGGTATTTTTTAGATTCATACTTGACCTCACCAACCCTATTCATCCTATATATCATTTGGTACAAAATTACAGTGTTATAACATCAACCTAAGATTTCCAAATGCATTTGAGGTGGTAAAACACTTCCTTATAGATCCACCAACTCTTATGACACCTAAGTCTAATGATCCCTCATTATTTACTTTAGTGATACAAAAGTATGTATTTCCTACATGTTGGCCAAAGAGGATGATGATGGAAAGTAATGAGCCATATAATTAATTATTCACACTCTTTTTTATCATAAAACATGATACCTTCAAGTAGAAAAATAATTCTTGGCTACAGTATTTATGACTAAGTGATTGAGACACTATATGCTCAATAAAGAGATGAGGGTCATTATGAGATCAAAATATATATGTACATTCTTGACCCAACCATACATCTCACATAAGGCTAGCCATTTCATTGTGATTTTGAGTGAGTTCAAGCTAACATACGTTAAACAAAAGTATATCAAAGGACAAATCATTATTGATGGGTTGATAAAATTCCTATTGAAAGTTGATGATCTCATTGACACCAATTTACCATATGAATTAATATGCTACATATAGAAGCTCATAGTTGTTTCTTCCCCATGGTACATTAACATTATAAACTATTTAGTTGATTATAGATATCCAAAAAGTACCAACTAATAGCAAAGGTAATGCCTTCAAATCATTGTGTTTAAAGATGTGATTATTGATGAGATTTTATATTAAAAGGATTTTGATAACATTCTATTTAGATGTGTTAATCAAGAGGAGTCTAATAAATTACTTTTACACTATCAATGACATTTGTGGTGGACACTTCATGGGCCATGTAACTTTTTACAAGATCTATAGGAAGGGTTATTTCTAGCCTACCCTCAAACATTATGTTGTAGAATACATGAGGAAGTGTGAGAAGTGTCAAGAAATTTGCCACAAGATTCAGATTCCTATATAGGCACTTTAATCCATTATTATACCATGACCCTTTTCTATTTGGAGCCTATAATTAGGTACAAAGCTTAATCCTACTTATTTTGATGTCCACCATTTCATTATCATAACCACTAAGTATTTTATCAATTGGGAAAAATTAATGCATTTGGATACTATTATTAGACTAGTAATTACCATATTCATCATAAAATTAGATTATTTTTAGGTTTTGTGTTCAAAAAATCATTATTAGGAATAATGAACCCACCTTTAAGAACCCTTAGGTGCATGATCTATGTAATAAATTATCTATATCTCATCACACGAGCTCTTTATATTACCTCTAGTCCAATGGTCAAGATAAGGCTATAAATAATATTTTAAAATCAATTTTGGTTAAGACCATGAAAGACAATCAAAGAGACTAACATCTTTAGCTTTATCTTGTATCATAGGCCTATAGAATGAACACTTGTATTCCCATAGGGAAACCCCATATTTCATTTTTTTTGTATTTGAATCAATTATTACACTAAGATAGAAATATATAACCTTTGGGGTTCTCTTCAAGGTATCCTTAATAATGAATAATATGATAAAACACACCTAACTAAGCTATAAAATTTAGATGAGCATAGGCTCATAACCACACAAAACCATATTACTTACATGGATTGTATGTGCTGACAGTGTATTTTTTTAATGATCACCTTGTTTACGTGGGATACCTTATCCTAAGACTTGATAGCATAATTTATAAGAAGAAAGGATAATGTCATAAATTCATACCTAATTTATTAGGTCCATATTTGGTAACACAAGACTTTAACAATGGAACTTTTAGGTTACCGACTTTGGAGGGAAAGGATTTTGATGAATATGTGGAATATTTTCAACTTAAATTTTACTACATATAGACATTTAATTCCACATTTCCCTCTTTGAATTAATAAAAATATCATTATTTTTGTGTTGTTTTTACATTTCAGATATTGTGTTAGATAATTGCTTAGTTATGAATCCACATGAAGAAATATATCAAATGCAACATATCATCTCACTTCACATTTTTATAATACCTTGTTTCCATTTAGAAGACACTCTCAAAACAAACATAAACTATGAGTATTTTCTTAGTTATTATAGGTACTATGGCATGCACTTTCTTTCAAAATTAGAAACTCTAACCGATAACCTAGTCTAGAATCATATCCATGATAAAATTCCCTTTTATGGTTCCATCTAAACAAAAACACTAGCATGCTCAAACCATGTAACCTTTTCCACATATCCTAGTACTTGGTGATGATCTATTGCATATTAATATTGGAATGGGGCTAATATTTGGGAATAATAGCCTTCCCTATGCCCCCCTCCCCACTCCCCCCAAAAAAGAGACATTACACAAAATTCAAGTTGATGAAAGTCAAAAATAAATCATATATTTCTCACCCTTTTCTAATCCTTAGTGTTGAGTTTTCACATACTATTAGTTTTTTGGGATTATCATTACAGGTATATGTCCTTACCTACCTAAATTTATCCTTTGGTGATGAGCCCATTCATATTCCTATTAGCATGAGTTTAAGTTTAGAGGGTCACAAAAGAAAAATTAAGATAAAGTTCAATACAAAAAATATTATAAAAGTAGTAAAATCACTTAAAATATTGTTTAGATGTTTATGCTAAGAGGATAACCTCATCCCTTTTAATGATTATGTTATGGTTTGACATATCTCAATCTAAGTCTTGATGAAGCCAACAAAACTAATATTATATAATCCTAACAAGAAGTAAAATTATTCCCACTGTTCATAAGGATTTGATAAACCTATAATTCCTTATGAAATTCTGATATGTTGTTTTCCTCTTTCATAATCTCCTATTTCACATCTTCCTTACATTCCACACTATATATTAGATGTCATTTTTATTAGATAAATAAATTAATTCAATTGTTATCATAATAGTAAATTTTAAAACCATCTATCATATTAAATTAAAATTTATTATGTTATTGTTAGCCAAAATTAGCCACCATTAGTAACATTTGAAACTTTGGTCATCATGATATTAACTTTGTTGATAGCCTTTTGAGAGATTTTGTCCTAGAATAAGATGTTTTATCAAGTGTTTTGGTCATTTCAAGGTCTCTTGCAAGGTATGAGAGAGTGAGTCAAAAAACTATTTTTGTCATCAATCTCCTAAATGAAGGTATCATTAAATTGTTTGGAGAAATTAAGTTATTTTAGTATAAATTGAAGTCACTTTATAAAAGTTAAGGCATGTTGATCCATGGTGAGAGTATTAGTGTGTTGATCTTCCAAGGTGACATGATGTCTTATGGTGGATGAGAGATCCTAGGGAAAAGCTATGGTAATATGTAAACATTTCTATTTTAATCTGAGTAGAGATAAAGGTAGTTTTTTTTTAAATGAAGGTTTCTATTATTTTTCTATATTTCTTATTAAAATGTTGTAGTGTATTTCCTTAAAGAATATCAAATGTGATGAACTACTGTCATGAGTAAGGTCAAAATAATTCTCCCTAGGCCACTTGGAATGTGAATAATACCATGTGGTATGTTATAATGTCTATATATTATAATAAAGGTATGTATATAAAAATTAAAGTTCTCTTTTGTTTGTTGGCTTAACCCCAAATATGACTCAATGTGAAGTGTAAAGTGAAAAAATTAGAGGTGGGAAGGTTTGTGTGTTAAATTTGAACTATGATTTACAATAAATTTTGCATGGACATATCCCACATGAATCCAATAGGGTATTCAATCAAATAATCAAACTTCATCTCAAGAAGAAGGCATTTAGATTAGTTTTCTATAAGATTATATGCATGAAAAGAGCATCTCTAGCTAATAAAATCATGGAACAAAGTAGTTAAGCTTATTAAAAACATAATTCATCCCCTAAAAGGTCATATCCATGCTTAGATAGAATATAATGTCAAAACATGGAAAGTCTCAATTAAGAAGTTCCATCAGGTCATTGGTAGACAAAGAAAAGCTAGATTCATAAGCTTGTTTTATGGAGGAGGATAAAAAAAGGAAAAATTACATTATGGGAAGGATAAAACCCATATGTCCTACCAAATCATGTAATTAGTTGTTATATTAAATGACATAACTCTATAAAGCATTGCTAACAAAATAAGCAGTCTAAAACCCTTTTAAAACCCTAATAGCTTAGTTTTAAGAAATTTTAAATAATTTTGATTTTTTTAGTGACAATGAAGGATTTTTTAAGGTCTTAAAAGATCCCAATAGTCTTCCCACTCAATTTTATAACTTTTATTTGGCACGTGCAAGCAAGAGAAGTCAAGAATCTCCATATAATGATAAGATTGTAAACTTGAGTAAGAGAGTTTGGGATCTTTGAAAGATTCAAACATGTTTAAGGATCAATGATAGGATAAAAAATTACCTTCACATCCTTATGACACTCTCCAAAGTCATAAAAATTTCCTTTAGGACATATAGAGGCTTGGAATCCTCATAACAAGATGAACATCTGTAGAATGTTACAAGTATCTTACTTTGATCAAGGTTGTAGGCAAAGAGGTGGTAAAAGGGCACAAGTTTATAGGTTTAAAAAGGTATTATAGATTAAAATTTAGTATATAATAACCTATAAAATTTTTTATAAGTGATCAGATTCCTTAGAAAGATAAAATTATCAGTTAGACTAAAACTAATTGGAGATATAATAGGCCTATTAAGACCTAAAGAGGGTAATACTACAAGTAAAGCCTAATATGAAAGAAACTAATGAGGAATTTGGGTTTTATATATATATATATATATATATATATATTAGGTTTGTATCATTCCAATTAAGCATCACTCAAGTGTGAAAACATTCCTCAATCACCCTGCCAAAGCTTGATGGGCAGATCATGAACTCCTTGAGTAAGCCATATAGGTTTATATGTTTGACATGGAGAGTTATTAATAAAAATGTTGAGATTATCACTTAATGAAACCCTAAAAAAATATTATATGTCCTAATAATACTCCACAATCATATATGGATATAAAAATCACTAAAATTCCATTTTGTGACAGGTTTACAAAGAGGATTAGCTCGAGTAGAGACCTATAGGTTTGCCTAAAAATGCTTTAAAAATAAACCCTTTGGTGTCTAATGACAAGATAAATAAATTTTATGAGAATTATTATAACCATTATAAATTTATAAAATGTTTTTATTTTTTATAGGAAGTGAAAATATCAATTGAGTCAAGTTTCTTTGCATGAAGAAGAGTTATCGAACTATGCACAAAGAAGAAAAAGGAGGTAATTTTAGTGTTAAGAAAGAGGTTTAGGAGACCAAAAAAACTATTGTAACATTGATGAAATTATATAAAGTGGTTATAAATTTAAATTATTTCTTAACCTACAAGAAAGTCATCAGTCTTGGATAATGTCTCTCTAAGATAGCCTCTTTAGGCATATTAGAGGCCTAATAGGTTAATATGTCCATGGAAACCTAAAAATTAATAAAAAAATGATAAATTAATTTATTTTAATTTTATATGAACTATAATACTTTGGAGAAACATTAAAAAATTAGTTATCTCAACACTAATTCCCTCCAAATCAAGTTTGTTGTGATACATCCATAGGTTTGTAAGTTCAAATGAGAGGAAGTATGGAAGTTTTGAGGTAAGTTAAGGGATGAAGTATATTTTATGGTTAAGTTAAAAATTTTAGAGGTTTATAAAAAAAATTTAATCATTTAAATGGATAATAATATGTATATAGTTGTGTATAATCAATTCCCAAAAAGAACACCTATAACCAAGGGCAGTTTTGGCATAAACATGAGGAAAAAGGTGAAAGGTTTATCTTAAGAATGAATTTTAAATGTGTGTGGGAGTAATTATATAAAATTTTAAGATGTTAATTATTTTTATAGGTTAATAAAATTATAAGGAAACCCACAACCCATTTTATAGTCCTAAAATGCATACATGATTCTAAAACTTGGTATGTTGGAGAAATATGGAGATTATTCAAGGGAAAATGAGTACAAAAAGAGTTGAGAGTTGTTGAGAAAGACATAGAATTTGTATTATAAAGTTTTTAATATTTTTAAACTCTTATATCAATTTTGTTCACTCTCAACCTACACAAGCCTGTGTCAAGACCAACCTAGGGCTAAGATATTGCATTTTGCATAAATTGAGTTCCCACCCTTAGAATTGAATGAATTTTTATAATATAACCTTAATTTATGTTATACACAATATATTTTCGGTTTCGGATCATTAAAATATATTATAGTATAGTCTCTATTATTATGTGTTTGTTTTAGGCCTAAAGAAGCTTAATTTTGAAGGAGGGTGTTGAGTTAGTAGGTCTACATTGGGAGTTGAGTCATGGAAATTTGAGTGAAGCCTAAATAGGATAAAGGGTACCAAAATATTAATTTTTATTATATATAATATTTGTGTATTACTCAAACCAAGTAGTTTTGTGTCAAAATGGGGCTAAAAAAATAGGTCTTAAAGAGAGAAAGTGTGAAAGTTATGAATGAGATTGTAAAATAAAGGTGGAAAGATGATTAGTTATAGGTATTCAATAATTTTACAAGATAATAATAAGTATTTAGAAATAAATAAGATGACTTGTCACTCATAATCAAGAATAAGGTGGTAGTTTCAAGAAATTTTGATGAGTCATCAAGCAAGACAAAAGATCCTATGCCACCTTGAAAATATCATCATCAAATTAAGTGCACACATGTTAAAGAGAGATTTAAAAACTATTTATTGTTATGTTTTATTGTTTGTAACTAGTTCTATGAGTGTTTTGCATCTACCATTTGTTATTGACACCTACTCATATATGTATGGCCTTAAAAGGATTGAAAAAGTATATTCAACCTTAGTATGGTGAAACCATACCCATGTAAACACTTTTACTTACCTTTGATATGAATACAAGATAATTTATACCCTTATTAATGTTATAATTAGTGTATATTTCATGGTTATTTTATGAATGTTAGTAGTGGTGTCATATTTCTCTTTCATTTATTCTATCTCCTTACCTATTTGAAGTTTGTAGTTATCTTATCAGGTCATATGGAGTGTGTTATATGGTCTTACATTGACTAACTATGAATATTTATTCATTAGTGTCTCCTATGAGACCTCTTTATCATCCCCTCTTAATTATTATCTTGATTTACAACTTCATATTGAAATATTGATGCTTAGAGTCTAATATTGATTTAGTGTGATAGGTTTCAGTCCTTGTTAATGTTCTTAGTGTAGCATAGGAAAGTGGAGGGTATTAATTTGGTGCATCACCTCCTTATTTTGTTTAATTTCTTTCTCCATCACTTCTCTAAGAAAGTAATAAGATTAGTTATAATTTTAAGGTGAAACATCAAGGGAGTTATCCCTATCTATAGATTCACCTCACTAATTAGGCCACCCAAAACCTAGAGCTATCTCCATGCTATCATTTAAGTGAGGAGGATTGAAAAACTTCATCAAAGGTGTAATTTAGTGTGATAATAGTTTTGACACACCTGGTGGTACAAAAATTTCATCCATTGAAGAGTTATTGATGATTCTCTTTAATAAATCAACCTTTGAAGGCATGAAAACAAGTATCAATGGTGACTCAAAGTGAACCACAACTAGTATAAATAATTTGTGTCTAAAAATTAGTAATTGGTATTTATTCCCATCACTCATTTGGTCAAAATGCATACTCTATACCTTCACATTCTTCATATCATATTGAAAACATTCATGTCTTCACCCCAAATGGATTTCAAATAGTACCATACCAATCTTAACAAGGTTATCAATAATTTTAAATGCCCCCTCCCACTCCAAATCAACCTCATTGGTATCCTAATTATCCCTCTTGTCAACTTTTCCAAAGCTATGTTGTTCCTACTTCATCCTTTTTAGGCTTCAAAAAAACCCTTTTAGACATTAAAATAAAAATGAGAGAGATTGATAGAGAAGAATAACTTGATCCGATTGTTCCTTATCCTCCCATTTATGGTGAATTAATTAAGATAATAAGGGACTTGGTGCATTTTATCAAGTCTCATTTAGTAACTATTGGGAGAGATAATCAATACATACCAATAGATGATGTGATGGAGATAAGAGGCTTGATTCAATATATGGAGACTAAGTTAGTGACTCATGAAATATGGTCAGTGCTCATGAAAGGTAATAAACTTAGGATAATCATCTTATATGCATTCTCCTCATCCACATCAACCTTATTATTCTCCTAAATTGATCTAACATGCAATATGACATCAATACAAATTTGAGTCTATGAAAGATTCATCCACTCTTCCTCAATAAGTCAGATCAAGAGAGTTATCAAGTCTCTCAAGTTATTCACCCACCCTTAAAGGTAGAGTTGTCCATGAAGTAAAAAATCCATGAGAATTTGATAGAGTGATTATGGATTGGAAATAAAATAATGAAACATTCCTAACACAACTTAATTTTCCCCCTCTCCAAGAATCCTTTAGTGAACCTACTACCTCAAAAATACCAAGTTGGAAGGATGCCCTGTCAAGTTTGAAACAAACCAATGAGTTATCTTACCCTCCCACTGATCCAAAACTCAAAGGTTTTAGTTGAAATATAATTAGAAAACACAAAATAACACAATCATATAATGATATCTCTAGAAAGAGATGTTTTATTGCTCACAAAATTATAGAAAACATATGCTTAACTCTAAGAAGAGATGTTTGATTCCCTTCTCAGGCTACATCTATTTTTATACATAATTTTAATGTAGGAGGAAGATGTGTAAGGTCACCAATCTTAAGGGATATGAATTGGTTTGACTTCTATGATTTACAACAACATAAAATTCAATAAATTACTATTTTTAGAAACTTTCTATTTTTAGACAACACTATTAAAATTGAAATTATGGGAAATTTTATTGGATTTTATAGGGTCAAAACCCACTAAGCATAGATCATGCCATCTTATTGCATTTTACTCATTCTTATCTTTCCAATGGTTCAAATGGGGATTCAAATGGAGCTATAGTTCAAAATTTATCTCCCAAAAGTTCTGCCACCAATTGGGGTAGAACCGTCACCCAAATTGTCACCTGAAGCGTCATTCGAATTATCACCCAGATCACCCACCCCCTTATTTTATGAGGTATAACTTATTTCATTAAATGTATAAGATGATAAATTATTTGAAAATGAGTGTTTATCAAGAAATGATGATGAAATGGAAATAATTGAGAAACAAAATTAGTCAGTTGAAAATGATCCTCAAGAAGGATATGAGGAGAGTGATTCAAGTGTGTATGATGAAGATATCCTTCTTGGTAGTCCTCTTTGCTAAGAAGGAAAAAAATAATCTTTGAGGATGAGGGAAAATATGATATTGATGAAGGATCATAGGGTAACATAGTAGCAACCTCTTTTCAAAGTTATTCCATTGAAGAGTTTGAAGAAGATTCTGATAAGGCATGGAAATAGTTGTAACATAGTTTCATGGAATAAGTTGAGTTGCTTGGCAAGCACGTGATCCTTCTAGAGCATAGATATGAATCCCAATATGAAGTTGCATAATTTAGTATCCCCTAGAAGAATATAAATCAATTTTGGCACAAGATAAGCATGATGAATTAGACCTTGGGTGGGAATATGAAATTTCACTCTTCATGGAAGAAGAAGACCAATCTAGTTGTGATGGATTGAGTCTTGATGAAAGGGTTCAGGATGATCATGAAATATTTGATCAATTTGTAATTGAGTGTAATAGAAACCTTATTGAATATACCTTAGTCATTAGAATTATTTAACATCATGATCAAGATAAATATTCAAATGAAGTTGTAGTGGATTCTAGTGAGAAAGAGATAGAGCTTAAAGAAGCAAATTTGTAGTTATGCCATGATTCTATTGAAGAGTTTGAAGCATTGGATAGGTTTGATGTACCTAAATGGAAGGATAAATAGGATATTGAAGTTATAATCTCTTCAAGTGATTAGGAGGAAATTACCTTTTGGGAGGAAATATAAATGTTTTGTTTAAGCTTGAATGGTAAACCTATAGCCCATGAGGAGAATGCTAAGATGGTTGTGTTGACTAATGAACATAGTGAAAACATGAGCGAGAAATATCTTGAATAAAACATCATGGTTTCTAATATTTTTAAATCTCATAAACAAGTTCAATAGGGCTTTGATGACACATGGTAATCCTATTTTGATATGTTTAAGGAATTTGAAAGTTTTAGTAGGGTAACACCTCTATAATGATACAATGAAGATGTTGAGAGGTGAAAATATCTTAGCAAGTAAACATTCCCTTAAAATCATCACCAATAGGTTCAAGTTCATGTTTCAATAAGATATGAAGGAGATGATAATACTCAAAGCGAGTAAAAGGTAGATATTAAGAAGCCAATAGAAGCTAAGGTTGTTTCCACCCTCATAAGTCAAAGTGTAGTCACATTGGAGGTTTCTCTCATTTAAAAATAGTAACATGAGGTAAGCTATGAAATTCAAGATGAATTTATCTTTATAGGAGACATGTTTGATGTTATTATTACACTTGAAAATAGGCCAAAGACATTGGTATCTAAGTAAAAGGTTCATAGAGCAAGCACAATGCTAAAAAAGTAGTTTTCCCATCGCTCCAAGTCATTTCATGGAAGAGATCTTAGAAATTCCCCTTTTGATCCAAGAGGATTAGACATTAGAGGTTATTTGTATATAGTTTTTTTTGTGTTTTGTTCTTCCCTAAGTGGTTGATAATATAGTTAAGTGAGTGTCTTGATTTGGTGTGTGCTTATTATTTATTGTATGGTTGAAGGTAGTTGGTTATCTAATCCTTTACAAGAGTTTGAAATCAATTTTTAGGGTCTAAATCATGTATTTATTTGAATGATAGGCGACTCCATATCCTAATGGATTCATGAGGCTACTGGTCTAGATACATGGAAATCATGCAATCTTGGAAGGTTGCCAAAAATGTTATCCATAATTCTCCACCATTAGTGAGTAACATTTTAAAATTTGGTCATCATGATCTTAACTTTTTTTATAGCCTTTTGAGAGGTTTTGTCCTAGTCTAGAGATTAGGCTTTATCATAATAAGATGTCTTGTCAAGTGTTTTGGTTATTTCAAGGTTTTTTGTAAGGTCTGAGAAAGTGAGTCAAAAACCTTGTTTTGTCATCAATCCCCTTAATTAAGGTCTCATTAAAGTGTTTGGATAAATTAAGGTATCTTAGTAGAGTTTGAGTTCACTTTATAAAGGTTAAGGCATGTTGATCTATGGTGAGAGTATTAATATGTTGACCTTCCAAGGTGATATAATGCCCTATGGTGGATGAGAGATCTAAGGGACAAGATATGATAATATGGAAACATTTTTTTTAAATATTAATAGATATTAAGGTAGTTTTGTGAAAATTAAGGTTTCTCTTATTTTGTTATATTGTTTACTAAAATGTTGTAGTGTGCTTACTTAAAGAATATCAAATGTGATGAACTAGTGTCATGAGTAAGATAACAAAATTTGTCCCTAGGCTACTTAGATTTTGAATAATACCATGTTGTATGTTATAATGTATGTAAATTCTACCAAATGTATCTAAATATATTCTTTAAATGTATATCAAAGATACAATTTTCTTTTGTTTTTTATCTTAAACACAATTATGACTCAATTTGAAGTGTAACATGAAATAGGCAGAGGTGCGAAGTTTTGTATATTAAATTTTCACTAATATTGATAAGAATTCATCCATGAATATCTCCCATGAGAATCCAATTGGGTATTCAATCAAATAATTAAACTTCATCTTAATAAGAAGGCATTTAAATGAGTTTTCTATAGGATTTTATGCATGAACAAAGCATATCCAACCAATAAGATCATGGAACCAAGTGGTGAAGATTATTAAAAACATAATATAGCCCATAAAAGGTCATATCCATGATCAGATAGAAGATAAAAGTCAAAACAAGGCAAGTCTCACTCAAGAAGCTCCATCCAGTTATTGGCAAACCAAGAAAAGCTAGATTCATAAGCTTGTTTCATGGAGGAGAGAGAGAACTAGGAAAAAATACATTATGTGATAGATACCACCCCTATGCCCACATAAATCATGATATTATTTTTTATATTTAAGCTTAGAACTTTATGAACTAGCATTAACAAAATAAGCAGTCCAAAACCCTTTTAAACCCCAATAACCTAGTTTCAAGTAATTTCAAAGCATTCTAGATCTCATTAATGAACATTTAAAGATTGTGTGAGGAATTTAAATAAACTTATAGTATTATCACTCCATTTATACTATTTATGTGGCATGTGAAATTAAGGGAAGTAAATAATCTCCATATAATGACAAGATTATAGACTTGAGTAAGAGAGTTTAGGCTCCATAAAAGACTCAAACATGTTTAAGGCTCAATTATAGGGTCCAAAGTTGATTTCACATCCTTATTACAATATCCAAATTCATTATAATGCCCTTAAAAACCTATAAAGGCTTGGAATCCTCATAATAAGATGAACATCTATAGAATGCTACAAATATCTTACTTAAATCAAGGTTATAGATAGAGAGGTGGTGAAAGGGAACAAGTTTTTATGTTTACAAAGGGATAAAATATTAATGTTTAGAATATAATACACTATAAAATTGGTAGAAGTGATCATATTCCTTATAAATGGAAAATCATCAATTGGATTAAAACTGGTGGAAGATATATTAGGCCTATTGAGACATAAAGAAGGTAATACTGCAAGTAAGGACTAAACCCAAGAAACTAAAGAGGAACTTAGTTTCTTATAGTTATATCAGGTTTATATCATCCAAATTAAGTGTCACTAAATTTTGAAAAAATTCCTTAATCACCCTTCCAAAGCTTGAGGGGTAGACCATGAAGTCCTCGAGTAAGCCATGTAGGTCTACATTTTTTACATGGAGAGTTATTAGTAAAACTTGTTGATTTTATCACTTGAGGAAAACCTAAATAATTATTATATGTCATAAAAATATATAAAAAATAATCTATGGATATGAAAGGCACTAAAATACCATTTTATAATAAGTTTGCAAAGAGGAAGAGCTCAAAGTAAAGACCTACAGGTCTACATATAAAAGGTTGAAAAATAGACCCTTTGGTGTCTAATGACAAGATAAATAAAGATCATGAGAAGTATTATAACCATGATAAATGTATAAATTTTTTGGGTCTTTGATATGAAGTGAAAATATAAATCGAGTCAAGTTATTTTACATGAAGAATAGTTAAAGGCATGTGCATGCATAATACCAAGAAGGAGGTAGTCTCGGTGTTGAAAAAGAGGTTTGGGGGACCCCCAAAAGTATTTTTAACATTTATAAAAGTATTTAAAGTTATTATAACCTTAAATTAGTTCTTACCTTACAATAAATTCATTAGTTTAGGCCAATGTCTCTTTGAGAGAGCCTATGTAGGCCTATTGGAGACCTAATAGGTCAATATGTCCATGAAAACCTAAACCTTAATAAACCAATGATTAAAATGGTTTATTTTAATTGTATATGAACTATAATACTTTTTATAACCCTTAAAATATTGGTAATATCAACATTATTTCCCTCCAAATAAAGTCTATTGTGATACCGGGCTAGAAACATGCATCTATAGTTTTGCAAGTATAAATGAGAAGTAGGCAAATTTTGAGGTAATTTGAGGAATTAGGTATATATTTAGGGTCTTATAATAGGGTACTAATTTTTTTTTAATCATTTAAATGGATAATATTATGAATATATCTATATATAATCAACTCTAAAAAGAACCCCTACAACCAAGGGCAATTTTGTCATAAACATGAGGAAAACGGTGCAAGTTTTTGCTTGAGCATGAATTTGAAAGGTGTGTGAGAGTCATGAGAGACAATTTTAATATGTTTAGGATTTTTATATGTGGATAAATAATACAAGGAAACCCAAAACCCATTTTATAGTCCTAAAATGAATATATAATTATAAAACTTGGCATGTTAGAGAAGTATGGATATTGTTTAAGGGAAAATAAATATTTTAATATTTGAGGGGATTTGGGGAAGACCTCACATAGGTATAATAAATATTATATTTTTTTAAAAACTCTTTCTATCCTTTTTTGTTCACCTTTCAGCCTATACAGGCCTATGTCAAGACCAACCTAGGGCTAAAATCTTGTAGTTTTCATAACTTGACTTTACATCCTTAGAATTACATGAAACTTTGTAATATTAATTTATTTGATGTGATATATATTATTAAGTGGTTTTGGAGTAGTATAGTATGATATATTATGGAATTTAGTACTATCTGTTTGCTTTAGTCATAAAGATGCCTAATTGTGAAGGAAGGTGTTGAGTTAGTAGGTCTACATTATGAGTTGAGTCATGAAAATTTGGGTGAAGATGAAATAGTATAAAGGGTACCCAAATATTCAATTTTATTGTATCTCCCACTATTAGAGTACCCACTGTCTATGGACCATACCTAAGAGGTGCCATACCCATCCACCTAGAGGCCCTGATGGCCATCAATTCCCAAATGGATACACCTACTAGTAAGGTACCATGTAATCATAAACCCAACACATGATGAGTGTTATATGGTTGACTGACATGGAACTTAACATAGAGATTTTATAGCCACATATATATTAGATAACATGTTTTAATTCCATCAAAATATCATAATATTCTTCTATATGTTACTTACTATAATGTCCCAACCATATAATAGGCATTGAGTCCCCTTATCTCCCACTATTCATGAGACAAGGATCATAATAATCACCTTATGAAGGTTCAGGATTGAAGCCTACTCAATCTCCATTAGACTCACACCTTGATTAACACCCATATCAAGTGCATTTCGGTATCCATAATACTCCCCACAACCTTGGGCCTAAGTTATGTTATTATCCTCCCTTAGAGTCACTACCCTACTTATGGATGATAGACCAAAAATCATGTAGACATTTTTTAAAGTGATCATCCACTCCCCTAGTGCCTAAGGGAACTTGAACATGTTCTAGTTTGCATTGTAGTAAGTGAATAGGTTATATAGTAGCTTTATTGTTAGGTAAATAATTCATAGCTATTTTCATATCCATACTCTTTCTAAAATGGTATTTTCATCATCCATCAATAGTATCAAAACCCTTGAGATCTACTCTTGTTCCCTAGCTCTACTCCACTAGATATAAATACATTGAAAAGACAAAAATAAATAACTTAGAGAAACCAATTAGCCTTTAAAAACCTTTATAACCTTTCCAAACTACATTATGGCAATATGTTCACTCTATGTAGGTGTGGTAGTTACTAAACTATTTCATTAAATTACATAACTTTTGGTCTTTGTAGAATAAAAATTGCATAACCATTACATGTAGTAGATGATTACATAACCACTATGGTGGTTACATAATTTTCAAGGTGATTGCATAGCCATCAGTCTGTAAAGGCTAGTGGTTTTACCACATGACCAAATGTTTTTACTGCCATGCCCTTTTAACCCAAACCCCCTAAAATTCACCTAAAAATAATCAAAAAACATAAAATTTTAACCTTTTTATATCTTATACACTACTAAAAACCCCCCATGCATTTTTTTAGAAACTACCAACTCTAATATGAATTTTCAAACAAAATTTAAACCTAGGGCTATGACAAAAAAAGTTTGAGATAATTTATCTGTGACTCTATGCTATCTCCTTCTACTAGTACACATGTTATCCTCTCATAACACTCATTTATTTAATTACTCTCTTTTGTGATTAAAACATAGGGATTTTAGATATCAAATTTTTAAAACTCACAATGCAAAAATAACTTCACAATTTGGTAAGTTTTTCAATTTATAGATCAAATTTTTAGCTATTATATTTTAAAAGCTTTCCACTTTTAGTAATTTTCCTTCAAAAACTATAATTTTTCATATGATGATGAATTTATGAGTTTTTGATATGTGGAATAACAATATACATTCCTAAACACTAGAAATTGTGTCATTTCATTTCCCATAATTTTATTTTAAAATGCATCATTTTTCCCATTTTAGTCTTACAGGTTGACATCTAACACTACATCAAGATCAATACCCTGATCGGATGGTTCATGTAGTTTTTTAACCCAATATAAATGGTAAGTAATATTTTCTATGTTTTGATTAGTTAATATATTTTTTACTTTCATCATAAAATTTCACTTGATTCTTGTTCCTTGCTTGTAAGTCATAAATGTGTCTCTGTTGGCTTTGTTATTGCAGCCATGTAAGTAAGTTAAGTTTTCTAGCCCTCAATTTTATTTTAGTTTACCACTACTTGGGTAAAACACCATTTCCAACTCATGATGATGTGCCTCCTTGAGGGGAAAATATGTTCTCATTAAAATTTTACATGGTGAAACATATCCCAAAATTTAATGATGATGCATGGACCTCCAAAAATAAAACATGTTCCAACTTGGACTTGTCTCCCCTTTTTATCTTTTGCCTTCATTTTTAGCTTTATTGATGTTACATACCACTCTAATCTAATATAAAGTACAATTATAATGTTGATTTATTTTATTATTAAAGATTTGGACTATTAATTTTATCATTGTTATAATTAGTTTAGTTGGATGGTGATATATAAAATTTTAAATCAAGATTTATAGCATTACATCAATTACAAGAAATGTATGTTAATGTGATTATTTTTGCATTTTTGATAAAATGCAATAGTTCATTTATTGTATTATTTATGTTAGTAATTTTATCTATTTTTAAATATTTATTTTGATAACAAACTAACTACCCTCTCTCTATGTTTGAGATGGTTAAATGACAACTTATCCATCCATCATAACAAAGTCTTGAGGGAGAATGTCATAGGGGAGAGGGTGGCATATCATGGTAGAAAGAGTAAAAAAAGAATAGTCACACACTCACATAGTTTTTCTTAAGTATTTGGTTTTATAGAATTTATGCTTATAATTTGTGGTAATAGTCTATTTCTTGAGATATTTGTGTTGAGTGATTTTATTTTAGATGGTATATGCATCAAGTTTCTATTTACATAGTTATATCCTTGTGTTTCTTGCATAGTAATATCCTTTTATTACTTTCATATCATTATTTAAAAAGGTGTGGTATTAAAGCATAATATTTGAATTATACAATGTAAAATATAAATGTGAGTGAAAAAAAGAATAAAAATATTATAGTGGTGATTAGAGTTACTAGAAAACACTAAACCAACATGGCTGGTATGCATTACATGACCTTCTGAATACTATGAAATCATTTCATTTGTGAAATTAAATAAGTTTGATTATTAATCTCTAAGCATAGGATGAGGATAATTATAACATCCATGCACTAAATAATTCAAAATATTAACATTATTATTAAAATAATTAGTGTTTTCATAGTCTAAGGGAAACATATGCAGTTCAAAGCAGTAATTAGGATTTGGAACTCAACAAAATGTAGGTTTGGAGGAATTCATTTATTTTGGTAAAACTTACAAGGTGATTATGACTTGATTCAATTATATATCTCAAAGGTGGACTTAACCTAAAGTAAATGCATGTAATAGTGCCCTTTTATTTCCATTTAGTAAAGAGCTAGTTAACTAAAGGGTAAATTAATTGAGAAGCACAAACACCTGAGTTTGGAAAGAAAGGTATAAATAATAATGGTTGCATGTAAAAATTAAGCTATTTGGAGATTAAATTAAATTGGGATAAAAAATAATAAGGTAGTGGATGAGATGCGGTGACCATTTAAGAGAAATGAAGGATGAGGTATTAAGGAATGACATTATCAAGAAGGAACCAACTACTTTTTTTCATACCCAAGTAAGTAATAGTCTCCATAAACTAAGTATGGAATTTTTATGGGTTTATGTGAGGGTTTGTATTTATGTACTTGTTGATTAAAGTGAATATTATGAAGTGAAATATTCAAGTATATAGAATGACATTTCATACATAAAAAACTATATGGAGTTGGGTTTTTCCTATTTATATGTGGTAAAACAAGGCCATAGTTTTATCACTACTCATTATGCCTATAAAACTACATACTCAGTTTTAGATTAAGGTAAAAATAGGTTTTGAAGGGACCCTAAAACCCTACACAACAAGTAGAAAGATAAACCTTAAAGCACATCCAGGTTAACAAAAGAACCTACTTATAGAAAAGTACCAAAACCAGGTTTTACAGGGACCTATAACCAACAAATAAGACCAAAAAAAATAGTAGACAAAACCCTGATCTGAAAGTTAGCCAACTGGATCAACAAGCTGAACAACCTCCCAGACCAGTAACCAAAAAACTAGAAGAGTGACCAGTTTACTGACCCCAAAAAATCAGTCAGCAATAGGGACCTTTAGGTGAATCTTTTAAGTTATTATTTTTTTTGCATGATCAAAGATTCATAACTAGAGGGGGGACCAAAGGCTTAGATTTCTTTCTCCTAACTGCTATCCATCCGTCCTCTACCTTAGCTACCTCAGCAACCCATGCCTCAGAATACAATGATCTTTGGTTTCCAGTAGGCGTAAAATCCTTGTGAGAATCAAACACAGTCTGGCTCTTAGAAAGATCCTCTAAAATAGGGGAGGAGACCACCACCTCCTCCTCTGGCTCAGCTATATCACTATCTACATCCTCTACAGGAGTTTCCTTAGAATGTTTCACCACTGATTCCTCTTCGTCTTCCATTTTAGATTGCAAACTTTCCTCAATCTTAGACTCAGAATCAGTTGTTGCTTCCAGAGGTTGTTTGTCTATATTTTGTTTAGAAGAAACTTTAGGCCACCAAGAAGGTGAATGTCTAGGATTAGAATTCCCAGCAACACAATGAGCAGCAGTATGTCCCATCTAGTGGCATTTCCTACACCGAAAAGGGATCCCCTCATAGTCCAAAATTTGTGTCCAGGTACCCCTTTAGGATTCAAGGCAAATTGCCTCAGGAAGGCCCTTAAAAACATCTAGATCTACCAAAAATCTTGCACAAGTTGAATGGAGAGGAGTCGCACTATCTTCTTTATATAAAAAAATCCCCTATAGCATTTCCAGTGGTTTTATAAACTTCCTCTTGCCTCAGGTGTAATGAAAGATAAGGTAGTCACACCCATATAGGGAACTTGTTAAAGGATTCTGAGATAGGATTAAAATCCTTATGCCAAGGTTTGGCCATAAGAGGAAATCTGCCCTGCCAAGAAAAATTATTGTGACACAATATAGACTTCTTATCTTTAGGGCTTTGAAATATTAGGCCAAAAACCATGGAAACAAAAAATTGTAGCACAAGAGGAAAATTGTTCTTCCAATTAGAAGACTTTTTCCACTAAATTAGGGTCTAGAGATACCCTGATAGGTTTTAAAGCACTTACCGGTGATACACGAGTAGGCCCAAATGATGCATGAGGCAAAGCACCATGTATATCCGCTTCAAAGGCCACCACATCCGTGAAAGTTCTTTCCCCAGGTCCATACCCTGAACCGGGAGCACAGGCAATACGCATGGCTATGGTATCTCCTCCCCCCATAGAAAAAATTGCTTTAGGGGCATACAGATCCCTTCCCTTGCTAGAAGAAGGATCCCCATCCATAACGGTAGCCACAGCCACACCGGCTGCCAGAAACACAACAGTCGATTTTAAATTTTGAGCGAGCGCCATTTTTTTGTAATGTTCATCAAATGCCTTTATTGAAACACTACATACTCAGTTATTAAGAGTGAAACCCATCTTATTGAAACACACATAAATGTAGTGGGTATGAAAAATAGTAGTTCAATATTCTCCTTGTAGTTACAATTTTTTGTTGACTATGATATGCAAACTTTGGTATAAAAAATGTACACATACCTATATTGAAATGGTTGAATGAAAATGTTGGTTGTTTGAAATGGGTTATTTTATGTGTCCATATACTTCTTGGATACCAAGATTTATTGGATTATTGAAGTTTATTTTATATATTCTATACCTTATATGGACCTAGGGGTGAGATCCTAACCTCACCCACAATCCCATAGAGGTGATCCTCATGTTAAAACATTTCTTGAGCAAGTTTAAGCTATTATTTAAATAATAATTCAATTGATATTACCAAAATTATATTAGAATTTTGAACATAATATGATGGTTTCTTGTTTCTTTGGTTGGGTTGGGTTCAAGGTTTTTTTTGGTTTGGTAGAATTTTCTTGTTGGTTTAGTGATTTTTTGGTTAGAGTTTGCTTGGTTTTTTCAATTGCCCCTAAGGCTATTTTTAATTTTATATGTCATTTTATCCTTTCTTGAACATATTTTAATTTTTTATTGGTTATGGGATCCTTTAAAAACCTTTTATCTACCTAATAAACTAAAAATATCATAGTTTTAGCAAGTCTTGAAGGTTTGAATGAGACCCAAACCTAGACTTGTAGGTAGTTAGAATAACCACATATAGGCCTAGGGTTAGTAAAAGTCAAAATTTATAAATATTACTTGGTTATATGTAGACCATTTTTGTAAAAAGTAGTAAGGTTTTAGAAATAAACAATGAAACCTCAACTTAGTTTGGAGTAATATTCACATGCAATGGTTATAGATGTGTTTTTAGAAACATATAAAAATGTAAATGAGGTTGTACATAGATTAATATCTAATCTTGAGTAGGGATATATTTAGCATATGTATCATGCTAAGTGAATCAATATTGTAACACTAAAAGGAGGAAATTTGATATTTTCTTACTTAAAGTGAAATTGAAATATTTAACATGATATTAAAATGGTAGTCATATAGTGAATATTATGATAGAGTTTTAATGAAGATCACTCAACTCAATTTAGAGTAACATTGTCAATTACATTTATAGAATATAGTTGCTATTTTTATAAATGTATATGATAATAAAATGGGATATGTACATATATTGACCTAAATTTTTGAATGGGAGAAACTTGAACAAATGTTATCATGATAGGATAATGATTGTAGTGAAACCAACATAATAAATTTTATGTTTTCTTATTTGAATTAGAATTATAATATTTATCATGATATTAAAATGAGTTAATGGTATAGCATAATTTAAATACAGATCATGGATTTATTTGTAGTTTTATTTATCATAATGGTAATTTTACTTATTATCATATAGTATGAAGTTTTCAATTCAAGAGATGTTAATCAAAGGTCATTACATCCATTGGATATTATGCTAATCATATAGTCATGAAACATGCTACTATTGTTCATTACACTTTAAAATATATAGAATGAAATATAAGGCATTGTAGTATTATATAAATTAATAAAGAGTTATATGCACAATCAAGGTATATTATAGTTAAATCTCTATTTTAATTTCATAATTGATTGATGGTCTAAAATACTATTTTTAGATGTCTATATGTTTATAAGGTGTTTTATATGGTTATAATTATAATACATTTGTTAATATAATTACATACTATTTAAAGTTCATTATTATAGATCTAATGATGATGAGCAAGTAGGCATTAAGCCTACTTAAGACCCCATCATCATTAGTTTAGATAGAAATATGCTAGTAAATAAGATAGTGTAGAGAGTAAGGTTTATGTGGATAATGATTGTGTAATCACCTAAAAGTGGTAATTGGATTCTAAGAGTGTCAATTGAGTTAACCTATCCCTAACTTAGCCATAGACCCATAAATCCAAGTCACTCAATAGACCAAAACCACCTACACTTAGGTTAGGCATAGTCCCAAAACTATCATCCTAGATCCTAATCCAACTTTCTCAACAATCTTCCAAAAGGACATTAGCACCATGTATAGGATACTACAATCACATGGAACTAGTGTCCCCAACTAGTCACTACTATCCTTATCCCCATATCTTCCCAATAGATAGTTTTTCAAATGTCTGTCCCTCCTAAATTTGACCTAAGATCATTTTATTGTCCACATAATCAACAGAACCCTATAAATACAAGTTTAATCCACTACTATTCACTAAATTGAAAATAGATGCAAAAGTTATTTAAATTAAAGAAAAATTTGTGCAAAATCAAGGTATTTGATCCTTCTTCTACCTTAATTTCCTCATACTAAAATATACAATAACCTAAATCTAGTTTTTAATCATTTTAGATATTAAGTACTTTCAAGTCATATAAGGCCACTCTCATTCTAGTGTTCACTTACACATACATCAAGTGTGAGAACTACATCAAACTTGATCCCTCATCAGAGTATTGGTATGTAGGTAACTCTCTATAGAGTGGGGTGTTGAGGATGTCTAGTCCATCCTACTAATATGCATAAAATTATTGATTATGACATACTTGTAAGTAAATTAGGGTTTGCACATCAAATCAAGTTTTCTAGTTACAGTACGAAGCTATAGGTTTCTATCACATAGGAATAAAAAATGCAGACATAGGGGTAGGTGCTCCCTAAAAACATTAACAGTCTTGAAAAGGGGACATTATCACCACATTGAGGACACTACACTTATATTGTACTACTATCCAAACTAGGCACTACTATCTAGTGAGTAGATGAATATCTAAATCCTATTATTGACATAAACTACTACCCAAATCTCAAATTTTAGAACCTAGATCATCTATAATAGTCAATTTTTAGATAAGTGCATATTTATCCCTATTTATTAATATTTTTAAAAGGTCAAAAGAAGTCAAACATCATAATAAATTAGAGCCAAATTACTTCATATTTATTTAACTAATTTAGACATTGTAGTCCCTTTAATCTAAACATAGGAATTACACTTGTAAAACCCTAAAAGGTTAATTCATTTAGTGAACCCATCTTGATTTGAGTATTTCATCAAACCTTAGTTTGCATTAATTCCTATTTTTGTGAAATATATTTAGGGTTAAATAGTTTTGATTTTATGATTTTATTTAGATAACCTATCTAATTAAAATCATATTTTACATTAGGATTTTAATTTACTTTACATCTAATTTAAAATTATCGCAAAGAAACCATATCTTTCAAAAAACCTAACCTTATATGTTATTAGGGTTTGTATCCTATTTTCATTAGCTTCTATTAATTATTAAAAATTCATATATTCTATTTTAGTATCTCTATTTTAATTTATTTTATATATTCCATCTAAAAAAGATATCATTCTTCCCATAAGAAGAAGTGATAGACTAGGTGGTAATCTTATAGAGCATATTTAGATTGTAACTAACTGAACCTATAACAAGGACAAGGAACCTATTAAAACTCTAGATATGAATCTTTCATATCTTTATTATGTGGAATTCAATGAAAATACATCTTAGGATGAACAATATAACAAAGAACAAGATCATGTCCATATTTAGGATCAATACACACTACCTATACTTATGATAATGATATAGTTGTGAACAAGGATGAGGTATTATAGGGATTTAGAGATAGAATTTAGGAATAACCCCATGATCATGCATATATTTTATAGGCCATATTAGAAATCAAGAATAAACAAATACTGGTCAATATTCAACCCCTCTAGTTAATGAAGTTTTTACACCATTAGTGGGGCCCACTCAACCAACTAAAATAACACAACCCAAGATTGTTATTCGACCATCAATGAAAACTACACCACTTTTGTCTAGTTATTCTCCTCTAAATTTATAATTCCTTATGTAACATGTTATTTATATGTAATATAAGGAGTTACATCTTGAGTAGGGAGTAGATAAGCCATCACATGCCTTGGATTCCAACATTATCTTGCATACACCTTTGACACATCACATTGTAGCAAATCTTTTGCCATACAATTTTGTAGCACCCAAGGTCACATTATATGAATGAAAGGGTGACCCAAAGCATCACCTTAGATCCTTTCATGTATCATTTTTAGACTATGTGTCTTATTATTGGCTTCTTATAAAGCATTTTCCATGCAATCTCAAGGATTATACCCTACAGTGGTTATTTGATTTACCTAACCAATATATCATGACATTTAATCCTTTAGTTGATATGTTCCTATCACACTTATCTATCAACATAAGTGATAATATATCATATGCATAAGTGGCACAACTAAACCAAAAGTCAAATGAGCCCATAATTGATTGTCTTATGATACAAGACAATCTTATCAAGATAGACTAGATCTATAGAAGATAAAGAGCTTCAAGATATATTCAAACATATTTTATTACTATCACTTCACGAAGTAATTTTATTCAAGAAATTTACCATATTTATATATATGTGCCACATAGTTAAGGAAAGAGAGGTTAATCTCTTAACAATGGGAAAACTCAAGTACACAAATGGATCAGATTAATATATTAAGAGTAAAAACAAACCACCATACAAGGTTAGGGCCAAAGTATTTTTTTATTAAAATTCCATAGTCAACACATCTTAAGAGCCTTCTCTTAGATTGATTTTGTCATCTCCTCAACATAGAGTCTTCACTAATTTACTAGAGTCACCAACATGAGTTATACAATAACTATTGTAATATAATGTCATAAATATCCCTCCCATTAAAGAGGTTGGTATGACACAAAATCTTCCAAATTATTATGATTTTAATGTATTCTATGAGTATCATAGGGTATTAGGCCACATGAAAAATAGATGCATTAGCCTGAAGCACAAGATACAAGATCTCATTGAGGAAACAATGTTGATGTGACAACACCCACAAAGGCAAAGAAATAGTAAATAGAGGCAAAGGCAAAGAAATAGTAAACAGAGGCAAAGGCACTCAAGATATTTTTAGATCCTTTCCTAAAGTATGTAGATAATGAGGTAGGGGGTAGATCAGGTGTTCATTATACATACCAGGATCATCCAATAATAGCTTCCTATCACACATTTATAGAGGAGATACATCCCTTGCATAACATTATTGACATGTATCACACTATAGTTGAACCTAGACCACTTATCACATTTTTAGAGTAGGAGATTACGGATGATGACATAGATTTACATCCACTCTTCATATGAGCATATATAGACCACCATATTATTCATAGTATTATGATTGATAATAGGTCCAATATAAGAATGCACATCATGATATTTTTACAACACTTGGGATATAGAGAGTGGGATATATTCCTTATAAATAAAATCATTTTTGGTTTTAGTGGAAATTTTCAAATCTCCATTAGGGATATAGTGATTCCATTATAGATTGGACTAGCACACATAGCTACTCAGTTTCTTTTAGTACCGAGTGTGGGTGTATTCAACATATTATTGGGCACACCATGGTTACAATAAAACTGAGACATCCCATCTATAGTACACTAATGCCTTAAGTATATACATGTTAATTACATGATTAATATTGAGGGTGTCCCATATGAGTATCCTCTTCCCATCTCATAGGTAGTTTTAGCATAGATTCTAGTCACACTTACAACATCGACACCAATAATAGGTCTAGATCCACTACCAAATATAACATGATTATTAGTTACAATAGAGAGTAAAACTCCTATACATACATCAAAGTATTTAGAATAGTCCTAAGAGTATGCTAGGTCTACTTCTACAATTTCTACATGTATGCATAATCTCCCTTAAAGACTATTAATAAAAAGACCATTACATCAAAGATATGTCATAGATTCTAAAGGACCTTTTTCTACTTAGTTTACACTAAAATTAGTTATATTAGGGTCTAGGGGTTCTTAGGATAGGGAACCTACATCACCTAAAATTTATAAATCTACCATATATATCCCTAAGACTGTTATAATTCATAGGGCATCATAGTTAATACCATAACTTCATAGCATCACTACTCATGTAGCTTCATGTTCAAATTATATAACACTCTAGATCATGGGCTCATAGTTTCTATTTCATACCACAATAAATATCATAGTTTTACTCTTTGACATAAGTCATGGTGATGGTGAATATCCTATGAGACTCATAAATTGGTATAGTTCCTACCCTTTTACATACTTCCTTCTCTCTCTCATTCCTTGTACATAGTTTATTTTATACATTGATTATAATTAGAAAATACAAAATTAATATAATATGTCAAAATATAAAAACATTCAAATATTTTCAAAATACATAATTTTATAGATTATATGCATTGCTATGTTTACATTTCTACTACTTGCTAGATATTACATATTGTTAGATATCCTAGTGTAGTCAGTTTTATCATACACATATGCTTCACTTATTCTTATCAAGTGATTATATATTTTAGATAGGATTATAGTCCACTATACTGATCTATACTAGCTATTATATACCCATTAGAGGGCATTTAAAATGATCTAGGTTTATACATTTCATAATCCATCGACTCGGCAGCATCTCATACATAGTTGTTATAATCAAGTTCTATCTTATATACTATACATTCTAGTTATGAATTGATTTATCTTGATATTGATCATTTTTACCTATTGTTCAATTTTGCATAAATATCACTAGTTATAATTAGTATATATTCACCCTAACATCTACATAGATTTATATTACATAGTTATACATGCTTTCATTCCTAGTTCATAGATTAGACTTGATTGTGTTTCTTATGTTTCTTACATCTTCAAGGTCATTTTAATATGTCATTAGTCCTTATATTATATCAAACTTATCTATTTGTATGCCTTTGACATGTACCCATGTCCCTTGTGTGTTATTTTTCATGCTTCTATATGTGGACATTTAAACATATCCTTCTCTATGGTTCTACACCAAATTACTTATTGTTTACGTATGTGGACATTTTAGCATGTCATTATATGTATTCATTCTTATATTTAGTGACATGTGCCCATTACCCTTGTATTGTGTCCCCTTGGCCTAATTTTTGTGTGCCTCATGTGTTTATATGTTTGCTTCCTGTATTATTCTATACCATGACACTTGTATTTTCTTGTTACACACACACACACACACACACACACACACACACACACACACACACACACACACACACACACACACACACACACACACACACACACACACACACACACACACACACACACACACACACACACACACACTAGTTTTTGATTCCATGAGGGATCTCATGCATCTACCCTTCCTACTTGGGATCCTTAATAGACATCATGCCCCATACCCCTAGGTAGTTACTTAGATTATAATACTATTATACATTACTTACATTTACCTTGACACCCTTGTACAATTATAGATTAAAACATAAATCTTACATTTTATACTTATGCTCAGATACATTTACATTTTGATGTTATGTTTTATATTATATTAGAATATCATGAACATGCTCCAGTTAACACATTTTATAGAGATACTTATTTAGATTATAGTTATTCCATATACTTCACGATTAACCTCAAAATAGGGGGCATTCATAGGGGTTGTCATAGAGATTAGGATCCATTGATTTTCATTGATATATTTTAGCACACACATTTAGTTTTAGATATCAGACTCAGGTTAGACATAGAACAGAATAGAGATTCAAAATTCAATCTAGATCTCTCAAAAATTAGACTAGGAAGCCATTATCACCTAAATTTGGATACTATCACCATAGGGTACTACTATCTAGTATCCCTAGCTTTAGGAAAGTCTAGATCATTAAGACTAGTACACCAAGTATAATATAGATTTACATAGATAAAATCATTAAGTATAGATCATTAAGTCTTGAGTGGCTTAGAGCTTCATAATATACCCAAATCACCATAGAGCCAAATAATAATTAGATTACTTAGATACTTTTATCACTTTATATAATATAGTTATAGATGTATCTACTTCACATAAGGGGAAATGATGAAGTCATGACCTACTTGAGTTCCTAAGCCACCTATATGGGAGGTTTTGACATAGTTAAAGTCTTATCCAAGATATTCACAAATGTTAGGATCCACCAATTAGGGGTGGGTAATGATGGAGTCAAAACTAGATTGAGTTATTGAGCCACCCATATGAGGATTAAGCAATCCATCAACTCAGTTCAAGTTGTTCAATGATATGATCACTACGCACATTCACACACACAAGTTGTCACTAGGTTCATGCATTGGTTCATGTACCCAATGATGTGTATCATTATTTTCCTCTCTCTTTACTCAACTTTACTTAGTTATTTCATTTCAACATAGTCTTTTACTTTTGATTATCTCTTAAGTAAAGGCTGATTTTTGCATGTTTCATTGTAGGACATTTCTTTGGATCATGTTTTACATATGCAAACCAACATTTGCATACAAAAACTCAAATATACAGGCTTCAATTCTAAGGTAAGTCCAAGTACATTTATTTTTTCCTTTATACTAGTTATTTCACTTTGCTACATTACTATCATAAAGGGGGGGGGAATGTAATAACCTAAAAGTGGTAATTGGATGTTAATATTGTTGTTTAAGTTAACCTATCCCTAATCTATCCATAGACCCATTCTAAAGAATTATAATTATATTTCTAGTCACTCAATATACTAAAACCACCTACACTCAAGTCAGACACAGTCCTAGAACTATCATCCCATATTCCATCCAACTTTCTTAGTAGTCTTCCAAAAGGAAATTAGTGCCACATATGGTACATTACAACCATTTGGTGCTAGTGTCCCTAACTAAGAACTATTGTCCTTATCCCCATCTCTTCCCAATAGATAATTTTCTAAATGTGTACACCTCTTAAGGTTGGCCTAAGCTCATTTCATTATCTTCACAAGAAACAAAACCCTATAAATATAATTATAATCCACCTCTATTAACTAGATGGAAAATAGATGCAAAAACTATTGAAAACAAAGATAAAGTTTTGTAAAATCAAGGTATCTGATCCCTATTCTACCCTAATTTATACATACTACCATATACAACATCCCTAAGTCTAGTTTTCAAGCATTTCAAATCTCAAACATATTCAATACATCTAATCCATTCTCATTCTAACATTCACTTGCACATACTATTAGAAATTTAGCTTCCCAGGCCAAATGCCAACCCCTACAACCAAAAACTCTCCATGACACCCACCCAAGCATATATATGGAATCTAAATGCCTTGATGATATATCCTAAATATTCTTGAAAACATTTATGCAATTAGATGTGTCATAGAGTCTTCTTGTGATCTCATCATATCATAGATGTTTTGACATCTATTTGGTGATGTGACAGTGGTCATGGTGATCTTTGAGTGAGAAAGAGAGTTTCAAGATGTCTTGTGAGGTCTATTAAGTGGTCTTAAACCTATTTGACAAGATTAAGGTCTTTTAAAAAAAGTTAAGGTAAGTTGGAGAAAATAAGGTTGTTAATCCTTATTATTTTAGGCATATTGTATGCCATTTATTGAAGAGATACCTTTATTGGAAAGATGTAGGGGTTTCAAATCTTTTTCAAAGTCATGGTATGAAGGTCTAATGATGTTATCAATGCCATTTTTCATGTTTTGTTCATTAAAGTAGTTTCAAACCTTCATAACCCCCCTTAAAGTCATAAATCACATCATATTAGTCAAATTAACTATAAAATCTTTGTAAAGTGTAATATTTCAAGAATTTAATTGTTTATAAAGGTCTTAAAAGGTCCCATTATCATTATATATTCATGACTAGGCATTTTATAGCTTTAATAGGTCTATTTTGTAGTCAAATCCACCTTCCCAATCATCAAATGTGTCCCACATCTAGGAAATTATGGTCCTTAATCTCCCCTACCATACCTCCTATTTTCAAATGATTTATAAATTATTTTTTCCATCCCTCTACCCTCCAATAACATCCCAAGATTAAAAGCATGGAAAAAAATAAGAAATGAGAGAGTTTTTTGATGTTTTAAGAGGTTGTACATACCTATATGATCATGTCCATAAAACATGGGGTCAAATATTGTACATGGACTCATGTTATATGTCTCAAAGTAATTCTAAGTCAAAAGGATGCAAAAACAAGCCAAAACTATTCCACTCTCCACTGAGCTCCTTGGTAGCCTAGGCAAGCTTTTAGGTGTTCACTCATTCTATACAAGAGAGAGAAAATTAAGAGATAATTTATTGATCATAGGAATGGGTATCATGAAATTATTATTCATATATTTCTTTTAAAAATCCATTCCCTATACTCAGAAAAAATGATAACAATCTAGGCACTCAAATGGTCATCTCATCTACATAGGAAAAAAGGAGAATGGTTTCATTGAGTTTATTGTTAATTTGATAAAACTAATTATTTTTAATAGTTAATCAAGTCATTAAAAAAAAAATTCATGGCCTATTCAACCTTTGGTTCACATGTATGGGCATATACAGGTGAGGAATGGTCAAACAACCAATAACTACAGGCTACAAGAAAGGTGTCATTGATGAAGAGGAGTATCTAGAGCATATGTTTGAAGGTGAAAGTGTTTTAAAGTGAAATTATGGTATATTTAGGTTATAAAAAACTCCTTATTCCAAATTTAATGTTCATATGGTTCTTAAATCCTCTAAAATGGTGATTCTAAGTGATAATGACCTTCAGGTGTAAGTTTCACTATAGGAGAAGGTAATATGTTGCATAATGGTGGTCTTAATGTTATCAAAAAACTATAAGCACAACTAAAGAGTGTTGATTTAATTCCAAAATTTAATCCTTGAAATATTTTAAAAATCCATTATGTCTCCTCATACCTAGGAACTATCAATCTACTTTCAAACATTTTCACAGTCTTGTTTAATAAATATTAAGGTTATTTAGCAAAAGTTAAATTTTTTTAGAGGATATTATGTTCCATTTTCCTATTGAATATGCCTCATTAAGGACCCAAAAATATTTCATTATATTATTTATGTATGTGGATATGTATAAGGTCCTTGAAAAATATCTCAAGTGTGAGCTCACAGTCCTTTCAAACTCTCAAAGATCCTTTCCCTTTTGACAACCTCAACACTATCATTTTAACCTAATTTAAGCCCTATCTCCATATTTCAAACTACATCATGACCTAAAATTTATCTCCATTAGGTAACAAATCATAACCTAGTACAAGATATGTAATCAAGGCCTAAAAACCCTATAATGTTATCAAAAACCATCAATGCCATAAAGAAATGAACCCATACAATTATAAACCCTATTGAAAAAACATGATCACCACCTATAGGCCTTTGTGCAAGCAAGAATATGAGGTGTTGACTAAGGAAGATATATGAGAGGGATGTTTAAGGAATTAAATAATAATATGACTTAATAAAGGCACGTGATACAGGGTGAACATGCTCCAATATGAACCAATATTTCACCTCAGCCCTAAAAGGGTAGACCCCTTGTTCACCATAGGCCCATCAAAGTAGGTTAGGAAAGTGGGACAACTAATTTTGGGTTAAAGTATGAGAGGTTTAGTTACCCAAGTTATTATTCATGAGGACATACAATAAGTATGATATGGATATTTAGGGTTAGATAGAGTCTGAATACATCAAGTTTACTCCAAAGGAAAACAAGCTTAGTTAAGACTCCTTTGATCATGCTAAAAAATATGACTGTTGAATTGAAAAAAATTAAAAATTATGATGAAATTTTGAAGAGATTAAAAGGTTTAAAAGAGAATTATGAGGCCAAAAATATGATAATATCAACCCTAAATACAATAGCTAATCACACTCACCTTCTCAATCTAGACATAGTGAAACATACCTCACTCACCACCTACAATCAAAATTATGAGGAGAAGAAATAGTGTCTTGACTTTGTATAAAGACATGAATGTGAGTAATATATATAATTAGGACTTTTCCCCTCAAACCCATCAGTATAATTTAATAATTTTAACCTCTAGGGTAAGATTAGGCCTAAATGTCCTAATTAGGCCTAAAATTAGCATACATGTCTATGACTGTAACCTAAGATACTTTGCATGAAAGGTAAAATGAAGATGGAATATTTTAAAAGGGTATGTGTAAGTGGAAGTTATATTATTCATGGTATGTTAATCAAATCAACCTCAAAGTTCTATGAAGTAAGGAATTCACAAACACATTCTTGACAAACCTACAACCACCTACATGTAGGGTCACTTGTAGGAGGGTAGAAGTTTGAACACCATGTATATAAGTGAAATAAAAGGATGCATAAGAGTATATAAATATATCTTTCAAGACTCTCATCATTTAGTAGATGCCTCAGTTTAATTATGATAGGTAAAAGAGAGCTTAATGGCCTTTTAGGCATATTAGGCCTAAAATGGATTTATACCACATTGATCATAGTAGTTGGAGTATTTACATGATATGAGGATATTGGTAGGATGAAACAATAAGAAAAGGTAGTGTGAAGGACATTATAGGATTTAAAAAGTTTTAAAATCCTCAAATTCAAGAAAGAAGACACTCAATCAAGCCCCTAGGTCCACATAGGCATGACTTCCTATAAACCCTAAGATTAAATGTATGAGAAGTATGCAGGGTTGAAAGGGGGATTAATAAAAATAATGTCACAAACTCCTAGGAAAATTATATATAAGTTATATCTCCATCAACATATAATCTAGGGAGATGAAACTACTCAAGGTCTCTAACACCTACTATCAAACACTCAGACTGGTAGTGAGACCCTAAGGCAAACTCACATGAGGGAATGAAGACTAAGTGGAGTTTTAATAAATCCAGATAATTTTATAAGGATTAAATTAATATTGGAAATGTTTTATCATGGTTTTTAGGCCATAAATTCATCTATAAATCATTTAGACACTTGAGACTCAGTTGAGGCCTGTTGGGCCTAAAAGCCAATCTTAAGGCCTATAAACCCCACACCACATTGATACATGCTTAAAAATTATCCAAGTATAAATAGGGACTTAAAATTGTATAAAAGTATGATTCAAGTCATATGAATAATTATTAAATTATGACAAATCATAAAAATATCAAATTGGGTCTTTAAGCCTAGCTTGAGTTACATAGTCCTAGGCTACCACCTCAAACTACACCTTCAAGTGTTTATAAATTATATAATAGAGGGACTTATGGAGAAATAAATTATGTGTATTTTTTAGCCCCTATGGACTCAATATCCATGGTATAAGGATTTATGTTGATGAGACCAAATTTATGAACAAATGCTAAGAAGATGACCTATAATGACAGCCTGGTAAAGAGCTTGAAGTCCACCATCTTTTGCTCATATCTCTCCACACAAGATGTATGGAACCATAAGATTTCTATGATTTTTATGGGATTTTATATAATAAGCATACATGAGCATAACTTTATGAACCATCATTAAGATGGTAGACCTTCAAAACCCTACTTAAACCCTAGTAATGACCTAACTGAGAAGATAATGAATAATTGGCATCCAATTTTATTAGAATGACCCCAAAAATAACTTATTATTAATTAAACTTAGAATATACCATGATAATCGTACCATGTTATATGAACTATTGTATAGACCTATAAAAAAATGGTACTTTTTAAGGTTTTGTGATGGTTTTAAGGTGTAGAGTTATTTAAAGGTTTCCAATCATTGGAGGGGGTGTTTTAGGATTTTTTATACCTTATAAAACCACAAATTTCTCACACTCCTTGGAGACACTTCTTCAAATTCCCTCTAAATAAGAAGTCTAGGAAAGCTAATCAAAGGTGACCTGGTCACCTAATTTGTCAAGATTACAGGTGTACATTGCTTAGAAGGGACTATGACATGATGTATGACATTGGTTCAGACCTAAAAATAAACTATTAATATGATATTAATGTCTCATATAGGATTTTATGGCCACCAAGCATAAATAACCAAGTCATTGGGCCTAATGGCCTACTATACCTACTTGGTAAACAAGGAGATATAGAAATTGGCATAGAGGGTTGTTGGAGGAGTCAATATAGGAGTATTACCACATTATAATTATTCCTTGATTGAAGGTAGGTACACTTTCCATGTTCATTATGGAAGAGGTAGTTTTAAGTCCAGTCAACATGCATAGAGGGTGATGGGTTTCTCAATGCCTCATAGAGGCCTAATTACATCTCATTCACACATATAACTACCAAAATAAGGTCATTTAACATAGTGTGGCATGGCCATGCTTAGAATGAGGTCAAAATAGGCTTGAACCATCCTCCACCACTCCACTTCAATGCCTAAAGTGCCCATTTATGAATACCAATTCATGGAGAGTCCTACAAAAATATCATTATAATTATTTGAAACTATAGTATGAGTGGGATATGGTCATTGTGACCTCTTATATGCACCTCCATTCCATATTTACCCCTCTCTCTCTCTTCTGATCATTCTATATATTCAAGCCTTAAGGCCTTAATTTGTATCCCTCACCTAGGTATGAGGAAACTCTACCTAGTTTTATACTTGATGAACTTATTGTAATGTTAATTGACTATTGTGACGTCTCCATGCTTAGTCTCTAGTGTGTATATGCTTGCTTTGATGTGCATAAGAGGTATAAATTCTACTTTTCCATATCCTTACCATACCTACATACCAATAAATTATCTTATATAGGTTATAAGGTATGTCTAAGGTTGATGATCATGTTTAGAGTGTAACATGGTTAGAAGTGCCTCGAGATATACTTCCAACTCATCACCTCCAACTTGGATCCATTCACCATGACCTTCATGTAAAACACTATTGCATAGGAGACTTGGAGATAGTGTTTTAGTTCATGGTTAATTCATTAGTGTTGTTAGGATTTCAAATAGAGTGAATAATCTATATAGGTGTATCACCACCCTTAGATTAGGTTTATTATATGCACTCTCTATCCCTTTCCACCCCAACAATAGTAGGTCTTAGTGATGTTAGATATAACATATGCACTATGGGAGATAACTCCATAAAATAGAGGTTTGGTCTTACTATAGGTCACCCATAACCTTTAAGCCAATCCCATGTTAATATAGCCTTGAAGGTAGGCCAAAAAACCTCCTTCTAGGGTGCATGTTGGAGATCTAACACATACATCAAAAACTAGGTGGGAGAACTACATCAGACTTAATCCCTCCTTAGAGTATTTGTATGTGGGAAACTCTCTACACAATGAGGTGTTGAGGATGTCTAGTCTATCCTAATAACACACATAAAATTCTTGTTTATACCATACTTGTAAGGATATTAGGGTTTTCACATCAAATCAAGTTTTTTAGGTATAATATAGAGCTATAGGTTTTGGTCACGTAGGAATAAAACATTCACACAAAGAGGAAATCATTACCACATTGAGGACACTACACATAGATGGTACTACCATCCAAACTAGGCACTACCATCTAGTAAGTAGATAAATATAGAAATCCTATGGATGACATAAACTACTTCCCATATCCCAAATTTTAAAACCCATATCATCTATGATAGTCAATTTTTAGATAAGTATTTATTAATCCCTATTTTTAGAATTTCAAAATAAGTCAAATGTCATAACAAATTAACACTTAATTATTTCATATTTATTTAACTAATTTAGACATCTCAACCCATTTAATCTAGACATAGTATTTTTATTGTAAAACCCTAAAAGGTTAAATAAAATCCATATTATTTTAAAAAACATAAGTTATAAAAATGATTTGGCCAAAGTAAGGTTATAGTTTTATACATTATCTATCTAATGTACTTTCTAGTTTACATGTATGATTGAAGTAATATTAGATAGAGGAATATCCATGGTCTGCATGACTAATGTATGTAATAGTGATTGTACTTTTACATTATTCATGGTTGGTTTTTTGTTTCCACATCACTATTATCTACCCCATCATGAAGGTAATGGCCACTCTCAGTAGGGAAGTATGTGATGGATCGCTAGTTTATGGTCAGAAGTGAAGCACCCAAATGATGTTTTCCATCCTTATAGCTTACCAAAACCAATAGTATTTAATTAATCATGGCTAATGTAGGAGTTAATTTACATTACTCATAGGATTGTTAAATATTTTATATATTAATTTATTGTAATTTTAAACTATGGATATTGATAGTTTTATATATTGATCTAGCATTATGCTACTCTATATTGTTGGAGGTATAATAACTGAGAGGGGGAGTGAATTAGTGATGCAAGATATTTTAAAATTTAATTGAAATAATTTCAAACTCTTAATCAATGACCAAAATAACTCATAAAGCATACAATATGTTCATAATAATGAATATGCAAGAAGATGCAAGATCACACACATAACACAAGATCTATGTGGGAAACCTTCTTGGGGAATAAAACCCACTCTCAAGCTATAAACACAAGGACTACTTGATCAAAAACATGATAAATCTTAGTGAAGAACCCATTTCACAAGGAGCACCCATCCCTAAGTATGAACAAGTGCCCAATTGTTCTAGATGTTCAACACCTACACAACACCTATGAAATCAATAGCTATAGAATTCTGATTGTAAATCAATCTAATTGGAAAAAATAATGTACAATATATCTATTTCAAACTCTTCACACACACTCAAACTTGCTCATATAAGCAATGCATCCAAACACCTCTTTTGTATCTCTCTAGTCTTCTTCACTCATCCTCAATCTATTATGTACTTCAATCTATCCACTGAGCACTCTCTCTCTCTAATCTATTTCTTTTTCTCTATCTTCTACTCTCTCAACTCATGTTCATTAAAGTCTAGAAACCATTGCCTTTATTTCCACTAGTTATAGAGTCTTCATAAATATTAACTTCTTGGTTGTCCATAAGACTTTCCTTAAACCTTAAGACTTCTATCATGCTATTCATAGCTCAAATACATTGTTATAGGTTGGTCATAGCATATATGGGTCACACTTAAGTAGCTATGTCTTTCAATTAGGTCTTACTGTCCCCTATAGGTCTAATGGAGACCTATTCACCCATGTATCACTCCATCAAGAAAATTAATAACATAAAATCAATTTCAACTACATGGGTCCACTCCATATGATCATTAAGACATCTTTAGATGATTTTTCCCACCAAAATACTTTATGCTAAAGTATAAATTGCTAAAAAATTAATATGTACATAGTAGTACCATGAATGAGTAAACATTCAAATTTGAAGCTCCATATCTTCACCTATACAAACATCCAAACCTTATAACTAGATTCAATGGATGTGCCTTGAAGTCTTCTAAAACTTTTATTTTTACTACATCAAGAAATTTGTCCTAGATAAAAAGTTACATATCAAAAAATAATCACTAGTTTTCCCTCACTAATTTAAATATTTGAATTCCAATGGTCATTATATCGACACTAAACATCGAACACCTTAACCTCATTTCATGCTTCCTATAAATTATGGATAAATATGCATCATTATTCTCCTCTAAGTAGCTTGATCTTTATCATGCAATGCTCAACATTGATCTTAAATTAGAGCTTCAAAAATTGTGCCACTTGGTATCTCTACATGCCTTATACACATTTGAGTTTTAACTCGACCCATATCATTGATCTTTGTCAATACAAATGCCCCTAAACCATTGATCTTCTATCAACTCAATGAGATAGTGACACTTGTCACCAACACATGAAATATTAGATTTTTTGATATTTTTACTAAATATTCACCATTGGATCAAGATCTGGATGATGAATGCTCACTATTAGATCAATTGACTAGTTACCTCAAACTTTAATGAAGTTAAACTTGATGGTCTCTGGCCCATCACAATATGTAAGAGTAACTTTAAAGGTTTATAACTTGAGCTAGAAAACACTTCAAGATTCCAAATTTTTAGGGGACCTTCTTGGCACTATATAAAACATCTCCATGAAATCCTTTGACCTTATTTTAATTTTTTAGTGCCTAAAATAAATTCACAAACTTGCTGGTTCATTCATATCTACATGATGTCCAGTGATAGTCTGGCTTCTCTTAAGCTAGAAGATGCATGTTTCCCATTCCAAATTATCAAGTTACATACTAGATCTTCACCAAGACATCTATGGATGCCTCGAAACTTCTTATTTATCCTTATATACCTCAAAATGTGACATATATTATCTAAGCTATATCAACATTCTCTCTTTGACATTAATGACAACCAAACATCAATGACTATGATTAATAATCTCCCCCTTTGTCATTGATGTAAAAATACCCTCAAAATGACTACTTAAATATTTGAATTGAGATCCTTCATTCTGATCTTTCTCCACCTTTAGACATTAATGATAAAGTGTCTCTTCTTCAACATGCCAAAAATCATTCCTAAACATTATTTATGAATTTAAATACTATTAATATTCTCAATATATTTACATAATTTCAAGCATATGAATCAAAAACTTTTCCTTTGACATGTACCAATCTAAACTTGGACATCTTTGATCCTTGGACCTGACAAACTAATCATAGAGCTTAGAAATCTCACCCTAACATCAAGCTCCATCTCATGTCATCCTATTCTTTAACATACATGAATCTAAACTTGAGATTATCTGATTCTTAGACCTGTCTATCTATAACACTCATAAGCTCTTATTTTCTCATTCATGAAGATTCAATACCTTTTCAAAATACATGACTTGGTTTGATCAAATCATCATGTCAATCTTCTTGAATTCATAACTATATCATACATCTGCACACTTCTATCATGACTAAGGAATCTTCACATATGATCCCCCTTACATCATGCATATATTCTTTAAGCCACTCAAGTTAACTAATTTATCTCCCCCTTAGCCAAAAATATCTTAAAATGATATTCTTGTCCTATAAATACTTGTCCTTGTCTTGAATGATCAACCTCTTAAACTAACATCCAATCTAATTTAAATTTATTAAAGACTTACATCTATAAGATTATATTTCATAATATCTTGCTTACCCTTTTCCTTCAAGCTCTATACTAATTATAACTTTGATCATTACCTAGATCACACATACTTTATTCCACACAAAAAGATGTCTCCTAAGAAGCATAGGTAGAGACACCCACATGTCATAAAGGGACTAAAGATCCCAAAACTTAGGAGATTCCCATATATCCATGCTCTCACTAGACTGAAAGTCCTTCCTCATCTTTAGATTGGATTTTAATGAGTTATCAACCTTAGTCTTTTATTTTAACTCAAGATCCTACTTGATTTCCTTATCCATTTGGGTAGATAAGGATTGTTCCTTGATACTTGAACTTGTTTCATATTATTTTATGGAAAATAATCCATTTTGAGCCTATTTTTCATTTACTTACTTAGGGCTCCATTCACTATGACTCCATCTCTTCATGTTAGGATTAATCCTTGAAGTAGAATACTAATCATTCTTATAGAACCTTGATATGTGACCTATCTCATGACATTTGAAATAAATGATATCTCTTAGATTGTACATGCCTTGTGATTGAAACATATGATGATTCTTTGTAGTTTAATTAATTTTTTCATGTTCCTAATCATTTGGTATCTTGATGAAGATATTAAAAAACTTTGCAATGTGATGAAATCCTTGACACTTGTAGTAAAAAATGTCATTTTTCCCTTGTGAACATATTGATTATCTTCAGTGATGTTGTTATTCATGCTTCCCATTATCTTTCTTATAATTCCATGAAAATTCATTCCTTGAGGATATTTTAAAATATTTTGACCTATGACCAAATTGATTGTAGGAGTAATAATTACCATTAAAATTTTCATACCTAATAGCAATTGGTTGTCTGATCTAATTTGTCTTCATTCAGCCAACAACTTCATTCCTTGACTGATGATTAATCTTCAAAGTTTGATCAGCCTTTATCTTGTCTTGAGTTACATGATTTTGTTCTTCTTTGTATCCAAGACCAAATCTATCACTAGCATGCTTTTTACTACTCATAATATTTTCAAGATCTTTTGAGCTCTTTTCAAACTTCACAAATGACTTTAAATTACAAGATGTCTTGTCTAACCCAGATTTTAATGACTCAATTTCAATCACATACCTTAAGATCTCATCTTCTTTGTTTTTTAGGTTTGTATACATAGTTTCTAATTTACTGTTGATATGTTTGATAGTATTTTCATGTTCCCTAGTGTCATCATTCATTCTTGCTTCAAAAGTACTGAATTATTATTCATAGTCCTTGATTTGTGACATCATCTTCTTGTTATTTTTCTTCTCAGTATTTATATCTTTAAGAAGATTCATCAATTTATCCATATTATTTGAATCATCAAATATATCTTTAATCATAGCTTGATTTAGTTTCAACTACAAAGACTCTATCTCTAAAAAATACATGATACATTCTTCATCCTTATTCTTTACTTCTTCATTAAGAGAACAAAATTGAGTTTCAAAATATTATGTGATCTCATCATAATCCTTGACTTCATTACTTAGGTGACCTTCAAAAAGTCTAATTTTATTTTCATAGTATTTGATCAAGGAATCTTGTTTTCTTTTCTTTCTTTGTAGTATTTTCATTTCTTCCATAGTATCTAGATATTTATCTTCAAGAGTGACTTTAGCATCTTCTTCCTCTAAGTTATCTTCACCAAAGAAACATCTGATTATATAACATTCACTTTCATCATCATTAAGAACCATAAACAATTTATCCATGTCCTCATTATGAAAAGAATCATCACTGTCAGATGTTTTTACTTCTTTTGTAGATGAGTTGTTAGCTTCTTCATGGTAAAAGATCTTACTACCTTTGTATGATTCCTTCTTTCCATTTTGCTTACTAAATAGCTTTTTTTACTTATTAGGACCCTCAAATTTCTTTTGTTCATCCTCATGATATTCCTTATGAGATTCGTTATGTTTAAACTTGTCTATACCTAGACATCTAGCTACAAAATGACCAACTTTACCACATGAAAAACATTTGAAAGGAAGTTTTCCTTCATACTTACTTAATCCTACATTCAATTTTATTATAGTCATGGCTTAAATTTTATCTTCATTAAAATCAAAATATTCAAGACTTAAATTATTATTCTTAGCTTCCTTTATCACCTTGAAGGCTACTTCCTTCATAGGAGGCTTGTCCTCATCAACTCTCATCTCATAAGCAGTAAAGATGCCCTGTATTTCATTCATCTTCAACTAAGTGAGATCATGAATTTCTTCTACAACATAAACTTTTGACTCAAACTTGAGTGTAAGAGTCTCAATACCTTCTATACTATAATGGCTTCATCAATCACCTCCCTAAGACCTTTGATCATGTTTACTACCTTATCAACACTTAGAAGATAGGATGCCATAGTATTTTTTTCCTTCATTTTGAGACCTTAAAATTTCCTTTGGTAGGTCTACAACTTGGCTAGTTTAACCTTAGAGTATCCTTCATAGATAGTCTGTAATTTGACCCAAATTTCCTTGGTAAAATTATAATGGATCATTTTGGTGAACTTAGCCTTAGATAAAATAAAAATGATAGAATTCATATATTTTGAATTATTCTCACTCAACTTCTTGTTAGTAGAACTATTTGGATGAGTAGTTGGTTTAATATAACCATCCATGATATATTGCCAAATATCAAACCTTAAAAACATGATGTATGTCCTCATAATTTTACTCTATAAATCATAATTTGACCCATTAAACAATGGTGCTTTCTTAGTATATAAACCCTACATATATTGACTTGTCATATTGTAGCTTAGATCACCTTCAAATGGTTAAAGTTGTAATGAAGCTCCTACTCTAATATCAATTATTAGAGGTATAATCATTGAGGGGGGTGAATCACTGATGAAATATATTTTTAAAATTAATTTCAATCCTTTCAAACTCTTAATAAATGACCACAAGAATACAATATGTTCATAACAATGAATAAGCAAGATGATTTAAGATCACACACATAACATAAGATCTATGTGGGAAACCCTTTGGGGGAATAAAACCCACTCTCAAGCCTACAAACACATAAACTACTTGTCCCATAATATGATCAAAAACATGAGACCTTTTAGTGAATTTACCACTTCACAAGGAGCACCCAATCCTAAGTATGAACAAACACCCACTTTCTCTAGATGTTGAGCACCCATACAACACTTATGAAATCAATAGCTCCAAAATTTTATTTGTAGATCAATCTAATTATAGAAACAATGTACACCAACTCTCTTTAAAACTCTTCCCACACACTCAAACTAGCTCATACAGGAAATGCATCCAAACACCTCTTTTGAATCTCTCTAATATTCTTCACTCATCCTAAATCTATTCTATACTTTAGTATATCAACTGATCACTCTCTCTAATATATTTCCTTTTTCTCTATATTCTGCTCTCTCGACTCATGCTCATTCAAGTCTAGAAACCATTGCCTTGGTTTCCACTATTTATAGAGTCTTCATGAATATTATCTTCTTAGTTATTTTAAGACTTCACTTAACCCTTAATTATTTTATCATGCTAATCATATCTCAAATACATCATTATAGGTCAGACATATAATCTATGGATCACATTGAAGTAGCTACACCTTTCAATTAGGCCTTAGTAGCCCTTATAAGTCTCATGGAGACCTATTCACCCATTTATCACTCCATCAAGCACATTAACAACATAAAATAAATTTAAATTACATGGGTTCATTCCATATGATCTCTAGAACATCTTTAAATGATTACTCCCACCAAAACACTCTTCTTTTAAAACATAAATTACTCAAACATTATTTTGTACATAGTAGCACCATGAATGAACAAACAGTCAAATTTGAATCTCCATATCTTCACTTGTAAAAACATTCAGACCTTCTAACAAGATTTATTGGATGTGCCTTGAATTTCTCTACAACTTTTCTTTTTACTGCATCAATAAATTCATATTGGATCAAAAGTTATTATTCAAAAACTAAGTATTAGTTGTCCCTCATTAATTTGAATATTTGAATTCCAATGGTCACTATACATACACTAAAAATTGATCACCTTAAACTCATCTCATGTCTCTTGGAAACTATGGACAAATATGCACTATCAATCTCCTCTAAGTAGCTTGATCTTTATCATGCAATGTTCACTATTGATCTTAGATCAGATTTCCCATGATTGTGCCACTTGGTATCTCTACATGCCTTCTACACATTTGAGCTTTGACTCAACCCGCATCATCTATCTCTATCAAAATGAATGCCCATGAACCATTGATCTTCTATCAACTCAACAAGATAGTGACACTTATTACCTACACATGAAATCTTATATTCTTTGAAATTTTGAATAAATACACACTATTGGATCAAGAATTGGATGATGAATGCTTATCATTAGCTCAATTGACTAGTGGCCTCAAACATCAATGAAGTTAAACTTGATGGTCTCTAGCCCATCATAGTCTACAAGAGAAACTTATAAGTTTTATAACTTGAGCTAGAAAGCAGTTCAAGAGTCTAAATTTTTAGGGGACCTTCTTAACACAATAGTCAACATCTCCATGAAATCCTTTGACCCCAATTGAATTTATAAGTGCCTAAAATAAATGAAGAAAAATATTGCTTCATCCATATCTACATGATGTGTAGTGATGGTTTGGATTCTCTTAAGATAGAAGATTCATGTTTCTTATTCCAAATGATCAAGTGACATATCAGAGCTTCACCAAGACATCTATAGATGCCTCACAACTTCTTCTTTGTCCTTATAGACCTATAAATGTTCCATAACTTCTCCAATCTATTAAACATAACTTATTTTTCATTAATGTACTAGTACCACATGATCTCTTTGACATCAATGACAACCAAACATCAATGACTATGCTCAACATATATAGCTAAGGCTAGGATTATATTTTTATATAGAATTGTATCTTATTTTACCTTCTAACTGATGTTGATTTTTAGTGATGTACATTAATTACAATATTTTTCTATGATGTATAATTGTTATTAACATTTTATATTTTTGTATAATTATTTCATTAAAGTATCGAGAAGACTAATTTATGCATAACACTTGATTCAATGGATTTATTGTATATAGTACTTTTGAATTATACTATTCCACCTATTTATTAGTTTGAACTAGTTTATGTTTAAAATAAAGTAATAATTTAAATAATTTTATATTAAATGTTTTTAAAATAGTAATGATATTTTATAGTAAAAAATATGAATGTAAGGTAACTAAAACTTTAAACTAAGTAGTTGTAATAGTCAATTTGTTGAAATTATGTTTTCTAATTTTTGCTTCAAAATTCTAAGTCTATAATGTGTGATAAAAATGATGAAATGCTTTATGAAATAAACTTATAGTTTCATAATTTCCCAAAAGGTTTCACTAACTACTACCTATATAAAGGTCAAGTTTTTCCACGATAGCATTTTTTTAAAAAGCACACTCCCAAGATACATGTTTTAATGTGTTTTGCATGATTTTGGTCACACTATGAGCCTTTTATCTTGCATTCACCTTTCTAATGCCCCAATATACTCTTATTCATGTTCAATTAAATCTTAGCTACCTCCAAGTTAACTCCAATAATCTCTTAGTCATGTTTAAGTTAAATCCTACATGGAAACTCTTTTTCTTCCTTAAAAATAATGCCAATTTCCTTAATTTTTAGATTTAAAAATTTCATTGAGATTTGAGTATACATGTTTTAGAGAGCCATTTTCTTGTAGATTTTAAATAATTCAACTCAAGTTTAATAATAATATTCTTTTCACCCACATGAATTAGAGGAAGAAACCACAAACCAACAACACAATACTTTGTTATTCATGAGCAATCAACCAATGTTTAATAGTCTCTTTTTTTAGTTTATGATTGTTATGTTTTCCTATTTCTATTTAAATTTGTTGGAAAGTTCTTGGGTGTTGGTAGTAAAAATTGAAGTATAAAATCTTAGAGTATGTATTAATGATAAGTGTACGATGTGTAGTATTTTTTATAAAGTAAATTAGTTTGTATGTATTCGAAACTTTATTGTATATTAAAAGTTTGTAGAATATGAAAAGACTCCTAAAAATAAAGAAAGGATATGATTGTAAAGTGATAAAGCCTTTGTAAGTTATTTATATATTTTTCAAATTTAAGGGAAAGAGTTGTAAATTATTACTATGATATGATAATATAGATATATGTTTATGGTTCCATTGAATACATTATGTGTGTTTCATGTGTATGTGTTCCCTATGTTATCTGAATCTATTAATTAATATAACAATCCAAGATATTTTTTGGTTAATTTTCTACATTCTAATGAATATTCAATAAGTCTAAAAAAATTAATGAATCAACTAACCATATACCCATTTGAGTTATAGACCTATAATTAAATTCACACACAACAAACTTTACATGTTTAGATGGGAATTTATAAGAATCTCTGCTAACAATGGTGTGGTGAGGGTGGAATTAAAACATGTTGAAATTCATACTAAGTTAGAGATAATTATAATGATGGTTGGATGGGAGAGTTCATAAATTCACAAAATAAAAGACCATATGAATTGTAATTACTATAAAGGAAATTATAATCGAGCACATTCATGGAAAATGAAATTTTCTAGTGGGATCTTCTTGAGCTATTAACTGCCTAGTTGTTAAAAATTGAATATTATTGATTTCAATTGAAGGAGATAGATCAATTTATTTATACTAAATAAAATGTATAAATAGCATGAATCCTTGACATTAAATGGATGTTTGTGTTAGACCATCAGATAAAAACCATTATCAACTCATACATCACTAGGCTTGTCATAAAAGGGTATATTACATTTGAAGCTATGTAATAATTATTTATAAGAGGCATTATAGGTAAATTTTTATAATGAATACTGATACTTCAAAATATGTTGGCGTGGAGAAGGCCATGGTGCCAATCTTAACTGGTATGGATTAGTTGTATAGGGAACTATTGGGATACATACTAATGGGAGTGAATGATGAGGATTTGAGAGAAGGAACTTGAAACTAAACCTAGAATATAAAGGATGCAAAGAAGCATAATGATAATACAATTATTGGGCCTGAGAGAGGGAGAGATATAACAACAAAGGTGATGTAATAAAAAAATTATCCCCACATAATTGTGAATAGAATTAGAATGTAGACTTAGAAAGATATGGGAGGACATAAACCTCCAAGAATAATTGGAGACTAAGAATAATTTGAAATTAGAGTATTTAAAATAATTGAGGGTGCCAAAGATATCAATGAAATGTGTGATATGGAAAAGTGATTTAGAGAAAAAAAAGAGAATAGGGAGAGGTTGCAAAAAATCAACCATATAAACTAAAATATAGTTTTAGGATGTAATTATAAAGAAGGAAATTATTTAGAAAATAAGAAGGACAATCTCTTGAAGATTTAAATAAAAGTCATAAATTAAAGTTAGGTTAAAATTAAAGTGGGGAAAGTACTTGTGACAAGGATCATTCATTCTAAGGGGATGCATCCCTTATGCTAAATTTTATAACAATTTTAAATAGTGTATAATTTGAAAGGAGTATTAATTGGTTTGATGGGTTTATAATAAAATTTGGAAAGTTAAGCACATAAACTCAAAAATTGGTATAAAATATAAATATCGATACTTTCAAGGAAACTTCATTGAATCTTAAGACACAAAAATGTCCACTTTGAATCAACTAGTTGTTTCAAGTATAATCACAACAAACATGGATCTTAATCTAAGAATTTTTATATCTTTAACACCATATGATGCTCAATAGATATTGAAAAATATTTTTTGACACCATATGATTCAAATACTTGTGAAATCATCAGATCTTTGAAAGGTAGATCTCTATAATTTGTATAAAAATAAAACCTAATTATAATGGGGTTATAATACGTTAATAATATACTAATTGGATAATTCAAGATGGATAAATGATCAAGCCAAACCATTCAAGACTTGAAGGAGATTCACCAAAAAATAGGAGAATCAATTTAGGATTATGAATACATATTATTAGATGTTACAAACCAAGTGAGTTACTAGTTCATAGACGCGAAAAAAATTACATGGTTTATATAATTTCTATGACCTAGGATACAATTTTTTATCATGTAAACACATTTACCCAACAAGTTTGATCCTTGATCAGTTATGATTTGAGTTGAAAAAATAGAAGACTATGGGGAGGGTCCATATCCATCTTTAAGGATAGATGTTAAGATAGATTTTATATTATGAAATATGGGAAGAATTACATGATATTAATATACTTAACATGTATATATGGTGTATGGAGTGTGATAAGGAAGGACATCATAGGAGTGATTATCCAAAAATTAAAATGATGAAGTTTTATGAGATTTTACACATAGTGAGACATCCAAATTCTAAATTTAATTTATTTTAATAATATATAAATCAACCAAATAACATGTACTTTAATATTTAAAAATACCATAATCATGATATGAATAAATACATAGCAATCTAGGAGTTTAAAAAGGACACCATGATAAATGTCTTCACAATAGTTGTGTAACAAGGTCTAACTACAAAACTAGGAGTTTAAAGTCTAGATGTATAAATGAACTTGATAATGTGGGATAATATTTGATGAATTCCCCTAATATCCATAATACTCATATACATAACCTATTTGATATGATCCATTGGGTCTCATAAGATAGACATCATAGTCACCTTAGTACCAGGCTAGATGGACACCTCCATCCCCATAGTTCAAGTGGCCTTGGATTTATGTCTCCAAAAAAAATTCTAAATGGGATCCACCTTTATCTTAGATACAATATGGGGATATAATGGAAAATAATAATAGAGGTGGGGTTATTCAAAAATACAAGGAGGATACTAGGGAGGATACAAAGGAGGAATCTAAAATCCTAGGAAAGACAACATATAGTGTAGACAAGCTCTTATTTTTTACATGTGCAATAGATACAATCATTTATCAAAAAAAATTCCTTGAAACATTCATAAATAGACCTATTTTTTTACTATAGAATATTTGGGTGACACCATATAGAGGATTATCTAGTCCTAGAGAAGTAGAGAAAGGAGCAATCAGTGCATAATTTAAATATGGTAAATGCACAACCTAAAGACCATGTGTATCTAAAATTTATAATTTAAAAGCAATACAGGGAGAAAGGATTTACACCTTGGGAGATGATACAAGAGATTATAATAAAAAATATTGTTATGACAAGTATCCATACTTTATGAAGGATAAGTGCTTGATGTTTGAAGTAGCATAGTAACTGCAAAACATCCAAAATCAGAATGCTTCAAAAGGATATATTTCATTTATATGTGAAAAAATATATGGGTATATTTCTCACATACTACATCAAGATGAAGTATTTAAAACTTTTATGGACCTTCTAAGTCTCATGAGTAGTTTATGTAATGAGGACATATTTTAGAAAATCTCTAACCTGTTGCATAATCTATTACAATATGCAAAAAAATGTCATGAGTGAACTAAAAGGGTAGTGTGGTATGTGAAAAACCAGATTTTTTTTATTTTTATTCAAAAATAGATATTAAACTTGAAATATATGAAGTCTAAAATGCTACCTTTGACTTTGGGATCATAATTAATATGATCCCTCAATATACATGTGAGGCCATTGGATGACCTAATTTAAGATACAACATATTACATTGAGTATTATATATTATATAAGGGTAGATCATATAGAGAGTTTAGATTATGTAAAAATCAAAGTTATAGATCTGAGTCTAAGAGGGTATTTTAAATTCATTGATATGAAGACTTTTAATACATAATAACCTTGTTAATTTGGAAAAGTGGGCATATGATGGTCAAATAACCATCAATATAGTAGTTAATCAATTGGAGGTACACCAAGGAGATATAATTATACCCTTGAACAAAACTTAGATCAAACCATACATCATTCCAAAGGAGACTTCTTCACCATATGCATATGGATATAATAGCTAGTTTATAACCAAAGACACATGCTCTATGAACCATTTGGTATAGTGATTTAAAAAAAAACTCAACTAGTTCAAAAATTTCAATATAGATAGTAGTTCACATAAATACATGTAAAATCCAAGGATAAAGTTCTAAAGTTCCAAATAGAGGAGTGAAAGTATCCATCTATGCACTATGAAAATATTAAAAGTGGATCTATTTTATCGGTTAACTACAATAGATATGGAATACATAGAGCTTACTCATGAGGGTACTCTACCATTGGAAGCTAAATATTATTTGATTGGTGATTCAGATCTAGTTTAAATGAGAATGAGGAAACCAAGAACTAATACCAATAATATTTATTTTTGTTACCAAACAATAATTGAACCAGTACTTCATAACACTAGATTTAGTGAAATTGATTTTTAGGTTGGAGAACCATGTTCCTAACAGAGACCTCTAGGTTAGTGTGTTGAACTATGTGATCAAAGGTGTTAATACAACATGGTGGGAAGTTCACCATTGTAAATAATTACACTAGGAAGACACTTGAAAACTAATGAGAGATTAGTTATAAGTAGTACCTATGATCTTTGATGAATAACCATTTTTATAGTAAGACTAGTACCATGAATTTAAAGTCCATAGGTCTATGGATATATGGTATTTGTAGGGTGTGGAACCATTATACTAGGTGCATGTGTTTTAGCATACTCAAAAACCTTTACCACAAGAATAGTACATATACTAGGAATGCAAGCATGAGTTCAAAAATCAGCCACAGGTCCAACATGATTTTATAAAAAACTTTGTATCTGAGGATTAGAATTCCATAGTGAATAAAACCCTCCAAAATTTGGAGTTGTTTCTATGTCATGGATGGAAGGAAGACATATTAAATACACATGATCAAGCTTCATAGGAGGAATAAACTAAGGACCTAAGAAAATATATATAGAATTATAGGACCAACAAGGAAAAATAAGAATTTTTATTGAAATCATGTAATAGGATTATAGATAATGCATATTAGGAAGAATATAGTGATGATGAGGAGGATATATATTTAAATGGATTTTTTGAGCCCAAATTTCAAATATAGGAGCATAATTCAACATCATAGAGAAAACAAAAGATACACAACTATGAAATATAAATATTCAAGAATATGAAAGAGAAAAGATGCTAATAGAATCTCTTCCTAAAGGGACAAAAAAAGATATATCTAGAACCAATATGAAAAGAAGTGGAAATATTAGTACACAATTGGTTCTAATTATAGTAATCATAGGTGACTATTGGACATAACAATAAATTTTATCAGGGTTCCAATTACTACAAGATTATTTATATGTATTCTTCAAAAAATTTCCAGATTCAAGGGTGTAGAGCCTTCATCGGGGAGATGCACATATATCTCAAAGAGTGTACATGACCTATCAAGAATAACCCATATAAAATAAATACTAATATGAAGCTCAAATTCATAGCTAAAATTTACCATATGCAAGAATAAGGGATCATATATTTGATAGATTAAATACATTACATAAGTTCGGTGGTGGTTCAACCCAATAATTCAAGAGAGATCATAGTTTATGGTGATTACAGGGCATTGGAAAATACATGTGTTAATGATCCATTTATAATTCCTTTCACATATGAAGTTCTTAAGTTAGTCATAGGGAATGAGTTATACTCATTCAAGAATGGTTTCAATGGATAACATCAAATTATGATCATAGTAAAATACTAGAAAAAGAACACTTTTGTAATAGAGTGGGGTTCATTTGAATATAAGGTAATGTATTTTGGTTTGAAAATTCTCCTATTATTTTATCTAGAGTTATAATAACTACATTTAAGGACTTCACACATGATTTATTGAAGTCCATGTAGATTATTTATACATGCCTCATTATTCATATATCACCTTTCAAAACTATGACTAATGTTAGGAAGATGCTAAGCTTTGGACATTTATTTAGAAGTGTTTATTGGATTTCCACCTCCTACAAGTTCCATTAAAGTGTGATCATTTTTAGGACACATTAGGTATAATATAAATTTAATCAAGGGATATATAGTTATATTTATTCCATTTTAAAGGCTACTATGCAAGGATACAAGGTTTGAATGGACCATTGAATATCAAAAACCTTCATAGATTTAAAATAGAGATTAACAATAGCTCAAATATTAGTGTTTTTGAACAAGAGTAAGTAATTTTAGATCCACATATATGCCTCATAAATCAAATTAGGAGTGTGTTGTCCCAACTTAGAGATGGGGTCTTAGATCACCTTATCCACCTTGTAAGATAGAATATTTCATTAGCTAAGAAGAACTACACTACTACATAACATGAGCTCTATTTATGGTGTTTGATCTACATAAATTTAGGAATTATATTTTGGCTACACCATTTAAATTTTTTATAAACCTTAAAGATCTATGATATTTGGTGAAAAATGCATGCTAGTAAGATGGAAATATAGGTCATTAATGTTATTTAAATGATTTTAGTTTAAAAATAATGTCAAGCTAGGATGATAAAATGTGAGTATGGATCATCTAAGTCATATAAAGAATGGTGAATAATGATATGAAATATAGGAAGAGTCACCAGATGTTATTTTATTTAGAGTATGTGTGATCTCATAGAATATGGAAGATATATCCAAATTTTTAGAACAAGGATTTTTTCCTATGAATTATGTGAAGAAAGATAAAAATTAGTTTCAAGAGCATTACCATTCAATATTATAAATTGGATTATTTACAGTATGGGTAAAGATGATGTGCTACACAGAGTAGCCTTGGGTCATGAAAGACCATAATTATAGATGAAGAACATCAAGGAGATGTAAGAAGACTCCTCATAATAGAATCTATGGGTTTTATATCAAAATTAATGAGCTTATAATATCACCAATCATACCTCTCTCCTTATTTGTTACTATGTTGGATGCACATGTAGAAGTATTGAGGCAAACATATATGGTTGCATGATTAGTACCACCAATATGATCTATGCCTCCTAGTGTAAAACACCATCATTAAAATAATAAGGGGAATCACAAGAAAAAAATAGGCACAAACAATACCATCCACATCATCATCCTAAGTATCCATAGGAAATATAAAATCTCAAGCACACAGAGTATCATCACAACCTAAGAAGTGGATTCATATGACAAACCCATGGTTGACTAACAAGTGTATGCCCAAGATCTCTACTGAGTATTACTTGAAAAATTTGGGAGTCACTACACAATAAGTATACAACTCCATTATGGAAGACATACGCAAAGATGTCTATGAAGAGGGAAAATAAAAATAATTATTTTTATATAAAGTAATGCATATATGCCAGCTAATAAAAAATCTCTTAGCTATAAATTTTTTCTAGATCCCTACACCTCCTCATTCCATCATTATTGAAATGGTTGTAGAATAGGAAGAAACTAAGTGTAAAACAATGAAAAATTTCCAAGTAGTAGGCACAAGATCATTAGCTACAATAAAGACACCAATATGATGATCTAACATTAAATGGTGATGGATCAAACTATAGATATTAAAATCTAATTTTAAATGACATGTTAGTCTTGTAAACTTGAAAAATACCAATAATGGTTCAACTTTCTAGTTCATGACCTCACTATTGAAAGGATCATGTTCACCATCTCAATGTATTATCCTATAGTCTAAACCTAACATTTTGGTGACATAGATCACCCATATAACCTACAATTTATATAAAACATTGATTTCTATTTAGCACAAATAGTCTAGTGTGCATACCATATCTCATCATAGATATTTTTCACAATCATGAACCTTATTTAGACTAGGTATGTGCATCTTTTAGCTGATGATAGTTACAAAAACTCTAATAACTTTTGAAGTATGTATCTAATTGATCTGAAATTTGAAATAAAAAATTATACTAAAATTTATATCATCACTATTTTTTTATCTAACACTTACCACAAATATTTCACAAGGTCATGAGCCTTCTCTCAAGTGATGCGGGAATTGCCTAAAATAAACAACAACAAAATTTCTATGGTAACTACAAATGGTCTAAAATTTGGTGCCAACAATATAGGTGTCATATTATATGAACCCAAAAAATTTCATCATCTAATTATTTATACAACATTACTACAACTGAACTTTTTACCAATGTAACAATCAGTATACCTCTGTAGTGACTCCAAATAATATGAAATTTTTTCAAAGGTTTATAGGTTATTGGAACAATTGGTACATTTACATGATAGCTCCAAATGGTCTGAAAATTAGTACATATGTTTTAAGTTTCATAATATATTACCTCACAAAATTTCATCAACTAATTCATAGCGTAGTTAAATAGCTATTTATAACAAGTTTATATGACTTAATAGTCTTTGTAGATTAATAAAAATAGTTAAAAGGTCTCCACACTTTTTGTGGTAAATGAATACTTTTACAACATCATTTCAAGAGGTAACAAATCTCACACAAATAAGGTCAAAACCCAAAAATCAAAGAAAAGACACTGCACTCTATTTTTGGTTGATCTAAGATTATATGAACTTTAGCATGTTCCTACATCAAACACCAGAGGTTTATAAAAATTGACTTCCTACTCACATGGATGGGATAAGTAGAAAATATACCATTTTTTTCATAAGGTAAAGAGACCATGTCATCCCATTCCAAAATATAAATAAAATCAACTATTTTTTATTCTTTTTCTTTCACCATTTATAGTTCTTACATGTTGGTTTCCCTTCTCTTATCTTCAAATTTTTGCTCTCTACCCTTTTCCTTAAGGTATTTGACTCACTAAAATATCTCTCCTTTGTGGGATTTGACCCACCATAGATCTCCTTCCTCTACCAAAGGCATAACCATATATCAATCAACACACATGTTGGCTTAAATATACTCTCATCTATCCACCACCACTAATATTATTTTCATGTATCTCATCCTATGTATGACAAAACCCAAAAAATTCATCTCCTCCTAAAACCCACTTGGATTTATTCATACATTGTCCAAATAATTTTTGGATCACTCATAACATCACATATCCCTATTTGTAGTTGCTTGCTCATGGATGCAATATTATCTATCATCCCTAATCTCAAAAAAATTGAATCAACATACATTAGGGCATCTAAATGATATCTCATAACATAAAGAATCACCTCAAGGAAAATTATTACCTTTACATCATTCATTCTCCATAATATTGATGAAAGAAATTTCTCCATCTCACATACAACTTTAACTTCCTCTTCACATGCTAGGGTTTCCTTACACATTAACAACTCCTTATTACAATTTGTGAGATAAAAAAACTCACTCTCCATATCTACTCAGGTTCCTCCACACATACTATGGTTGATCTCAAACTCATCTACACTCTTTCATCCATACAATGATACAAGCTTTCTCCATGTCAAGTTTTGGCTTCTCAAATCTTCAACATCATTTAATTATTTGTGTGATAGACCACTTTCCTCAATTGGATAAAAATTAACCTCCACATGCATATAAAATTGAGAAATATTATGTTCCCATCCTCTAACACTCTTATATCCATATCAATTTTAAGATATTCACCAAAGGTTGGAATATCATCACCAACCATATCTCTGCTCACTACTTCCATATCAATATATTGGTTAGCTTCTTCAATTTAATTCTCATACTAATGAACATACTAGACTAGACCTAACATAGTCCACTTCTTAGCTACTATATCCATAGTTAGACTTGCACAATGAAAAAACACATAAGGAGAAATAAAACCCCTCCCTTAAACAACTAATCCACCAAAATCCTCTTCAATGCTATCATGGTGCCCAATATTTTCACTCTTATAAGTGACTACAAATGGCCCATTTTCAATAACACTAATTACTATTTTTTTCACCTCAACATCTTTGAATTAAACTCTTTTACATGGTTGATCCTTCACAATAATATCCTTGTGTGTATTTGCTTACACAACCTCTACATCTAATGCTTCTACCATGGAAACTTGAAACTCTATATGGATGCCTTCTTCATTCTCTTGTAACTCTGCATGGGTTCAAATTTCATCCCCTTGAAACTCTACATGGCTGTAATATTCACTCACCTCTATCATTCCTTGGTTTTACTCAACCTTTATACCATCCAAAATAAAATTGACAAACTCATTGTCATCATGAACCAATGATAATTCATAATTTTCCCACTCATGGGACTTCACAATCACTTTCCCATCTTCACACAATGGATATCCATATTTTGGTGAAAAATATCACCTCTCCTTCATTTATCATGTAGATATATTCACTTATGGGTTTCTCACATATCATATCCATATTTCTATTCTAAAAATCAAAATAAAACTCTATATATATGAGGCTCACCTCTATGTTTCCTTAAAAAATAAACTACTAATTGGTTTACCTATGTACCTCCATGATACTTCTCAAATTAGTCTTTGACTTCTCACATGACAACTCCCCATCTATATTACCTCTTTTGGTAATTTTTTTCTCACCAAAAGTCTCAAGACTCTTTAAATGAAGCTTCATCAACCATCCCAACAATAATTTTGGGTGATTAAATTAACCTAACATATTGGAAACCATATGTTCCTACTCATAAATCTTCCACTGGCATTTCCCTTATCTCCTTACTTGGATATCTTTCCAATATAATGCTATAACTCAACTCAACCACTTGCACACAAGCTTAAAGCTCATGAGGTCAACAATATTATCATTTAAAAAACAAACATCTATCTTAAATATCTAATTCTTGAGATATTATCGACATAATTTTCCACAAAACAAAAAAGTCTCACTGAGATTTACCTTTTTCCTCCACCACAACCTTGTCTAGTCTCTTCTTTATGATGGCATCTTTTCCTCCATTTTCTTGTCCTCTTTTCAAATAATTTATCTATGCTTGGAGAGACAAAAAAACCACCATAAAATCTTCTTCATCACCATCACATTCATCTGTACTATTATCACCATGTGCAATCTTTCCCATCATGTCCAATCTCTCCTAGAATACGTTAAGCATCTTTGTCAACTCACCCATCTCACATAGTCTTCTCTTATGTGCCATATCTTACCACAAATTAGAAATATCCTATTTTGTAACTCAAAATTGACTCTAAATTGAATCTCTCATTAACTACCTCACACTTTTATATGACTTCACACACCTATAACCACCTATGTAAGCTTTTCAATAACTTAAAATGTCTATGTAGACTTCTCTCTAATAGCCTACAACACACAACGAGGAGTTTATCACAACCACAAGGAAATTATATTCTTATGATACCATTTAGTGAAATAAAATGATATGGGAACCAACTAAGGTATATCATTATCTCTCATATTTCATGGGTTTCAACATCCATGGACACACATACACATTTCATCAAACAATTGACTGTCACATAAAAAAGACTATATTAATGCATTTCACATAATAGAATATAAATCATACTCTCAAAAACACAATAAAACTCACACATGACTATATAAGATTGTTTAATTACATGAAATAGTTTTTTAATCTTATATAGTTCGTCTTGATGTGATACAATTCTTTTTTATACTCCTAGAGAGTTCTGCTCCTTCACCAGCTTGTCCTCTCTCTAAAAAGCTCTAATTTTTTTTAATAATCCTCGTATTTCTCTCATATTTATATTAACATACCAATACTAATGGGATGTCTCCTAAACTTACATTACCTCCACATAATTTCCAAAACATAGGTAGACTTTAGTTTTCAAGACAAACATCTAACTATTAGTAACTATCAGAAATTATTACGTGATGTTTTAGGTTAAATGATGGTTAGAAAACTTCCACATAATTAATATAATTGATGTGAAATTTGAAATAAAAACCATAAACTAAATTTTAAATCACCCCTAAAAAATTCATAATTTAAAACATAACACACGTTATTATAGGTTACCATAGGTAAAGAATAATATTACCCATTGATGCACACTACGTAGATGACAATTTAAAGTAGAATGGTAGTTACTAATTATTCAAAAAAAATCACTATGTACATCTCAAAATGATATTGAATTTGAAACATGGTAATATTAATTCATGTTATATAAACCCATTAAATTTGGTAATGTAATTATCATCACATTTCTACCATAAGGTAATGAACTATTAGGTTATACAGATGTAGTTTTTGGCTAAGTGATAGTCACAAAAACTATCATAAATTTGCCTCCTATTATCTAATTGAGTTAAAATTTGGAAAAAACATTCTAGTGTATATTTTATTTCACTTATATAAATTTGCTAACCTAGATATTACCACATATATTCTTAATAATCATGAACTTAATGCAGACTAGACATATGCATCTTCTAGCTTAATGGAAGTTACCAAAACTATCATAATTTTGGTTCCATGCATAAAATTCAGCTGAAATTTGTAAAACATATTTTATATTATAATTTATATCATTTATATAAATTTGGTGACCTAACTCTTAACACAACTATTCCAAAAGGTCATGAACCTTATGTCAAGTGATCCAATCATAGCCTAAAATAAACAACCACAAATTTTCCATGGTAAATCCAAACGTTTTGAAATTTGGTATAGAAATTTTAAGTGCCATATTGTATGAACCCACAAAATTTAATCATATAATTCATTTTCAAATATTATCTCACATAAAGAAAGATCCTACTAGTGTAATAATTGATATGCCCCTAGGGTAACTATAAATGATATAAAAATTTGTGAAGTTGTTAAAAGTGTCAGGTTCTATGATCCCACCAAATTTTAGCATCTAATTCCTTCTACATCATTACCAAAGGTAAGGAACCATCCTACTAGTGTAATAATCAGTATATTTCTATGGTAGCTCTAAATGGTCTAAAAATTATTATAGATATTTTAAGTGTCATATTATATTACTTCATAAAATTTAATAAGATAATTCATACTATAGTTGAAGAACCATTTCTGATAAGTTTATGTGACTTAATAGTCTCCATAGACTAATATAGATAGTGAAAAGGTCTACATACTTTCTATGGTAAATAAATATTTTTGCACCATCATTCCAAAAGATAAACAAGCTCACACAAATAAAGACACAACCCAAAAATAAAAGAAAACATACCACATTATTTTTTTGGTTGATTTAAGATTGCACAAACCTTGGGATGCTCTTGCATTAGAGGCCCTCTTTGGTTATGTCAATGTAGGATTTTCCTGCTTGTGGTTTTACCTACATAATTTTTAGTTAGCATGCTTAGGGTTGTTACCATCATTAGGGAAAATATTATTAATGCATTTTCTAATATTGAGTTGAGTTGTTACCTTTTGTGACCTAATATCTCATCATATAATGTACCTCCTTTGTACATTTTGGATAATTAGTTAATGTAATAATATGAAGTTTAATCTTATTTTGCATCTTGCTCTCACTTACTCCTAGGGTTTTAAGTAATCTATGATGTTCAAAGATCTTGGATTAATCTAACATGGTATTAGAACTCTGATATGATGGCCACTTTACCATTCTTGAAATCCTTGGTGAGATCTTTCTTTCATGCATTCATGTTGGCTTTATTGATTTTTGATGTTTTTAAGGGTTTGTTAGGATTTCATGAAAATATGTGAAAAATATTTAGTTGGAGTCTCAATTCACAAAACATTCAACACCATTAGATTCAGAAGTTGCCAAAACCTTAGGATTTATTATAAACATGACCTAGTTTCATGATAGTCTATTTTTGCCATTTTGGAGGGGTTCTAGTATTTTTTAGTAGTTTCATGTAAATATGTATAGTTAGGTTCTCTAAATGAAAGTCCTTTTCTATTTTTTTTGGTTTTTAGATATCTTTAGTGGGTCTTTGGTATATTTTCCATATGTGTTCCATATCTAAATTTTTTTAACTTGGCAATAATTTCACATTTGCATGCATAAATAAGAATTTTGGGCCTTTATTGTACCTATGAAAAAACCAAGCTCCATGTGTAGTCAACAACCCCAACATCAGGACTTTAGGTTGCACTTATAGTCAAAAACCCTAACATCAAGACTTCATGCTACACACATAATCAATAACCTTGGAATTGGGACTTCAGGCTGCACTCACAGTGTTCTTCTAATGCTTGTCTTCAATATTCATGGCATTGATCATGGATTTCCATTCTCTATAAATTTCCTTTTCCAACATTACTATTTCTAACTCTTCATCTTCATACTTGATCCACTTCTCACTCTCTTCCTCTCTTGAACATTACAAGGCTTCTTGTTGGTTCATAACCTATTTTTCACCATCTTCTATCTTGTTTCCCTTTTCCACAGTTGCTTCTTCTTGCTTGACTATCCAACTAGCCACCTCCTCAACTTGCATCTTCTCTTCATGGGCCATTTATTTAATTTCATCTTCCTTTACCTATTCTTCTCTTTCCTTAATAACTTCATGTGCTTCCTACTTCTTAGCTAAACTAATAAAATCTTCAAATAATCCTATGGTGTCTTGATATAACACATCATCATCCTATTCAAAATATTCATCAAATATTTAATGTTTTTCATTACCTATCATGCCTTTGTCTTCCTTAACATTTGTTTTTTTATTTTCTTCATTTCTCCACTCTTCTCCATCAATGAGCTCTCCATATTTAGGGTGATAAATCACCTCATACTCAACTACATCTATATTATTTAATACATCATCTTCATATTCTTTATGGACTAATATCCATTCATCTTCTTCATGCCAATCAAGCACTTCATCATCCTCTTCTATAGCTGCATTCTCATAACACATCATTGTTATAATAAAACTTTTGAGGCTTCATTTCCCCTCTCTCCTCTTTCTTAGCAAGTTGTGTTTCCATATCTTTCAACTACCTCTCTAAATACTCTATCACCTATTGGTTCTCTCTCTCTTTCTTCCAACCTTTCCATGAAGCTAAACTTAATCCTTTTCTTAATCTTGAATCCACATTTCAATATACATACATTCCACATCCTCATCAAATATTTTTACACCTTGGCCAATGGCTCTTTCATCTCTTTCATCTTTTTTCCATTATCCTCTCTTGGTGGCTTTCATACTCAACCCTATCTCTCACTTTACTCTCTAATTCTCCCTTCATCTTCCTATTAAGTACCTCAATTGGGTACATGCTCTCTCTCATTTTGTTTTGGGTCTCACTTGGACCTTTTCTTTGGTTCACACTTGGAGCCTTATCTCTCAATTAGAAAACACTTGGGCCTTCCAACTCCTATCCTTTTTGCTAGGATTGTCCACTCTTTCTTAAGCTCTCTTTATGAGCTTATCTTTCTCACACTTGATCTTTTTAATAACTCACTCTACTATAGGGCTTCCACCACAATACTTATTATTCATATATTCAATTCAACAAATCAAGCATACCTCATACCTTCTCCTTTTCTACATTCTTAACAAGACTCCATGCAACTTGATTCCTTCCTTACTTACCTAAAAATACCTATTAATCATGCAACATGAATTATGAACCACATAAGAATCAGATTATATACCTGTATGTACCATCCTAGATCATCAAGATGGATCTGATACCAAATGATGCAGAGCAAAATTTAATTCTTCACCAAACTCTACCTTTTCCTTTTATGCAAGAATTATCTTTTGTTCATTTTTCCCATTCCCATAAGACAATCATGAATTAATAGTGATAATTTACCTTAAGCATGTTTTATATATCTCCACTAGTTTCAATTGGCCCAATCATTCAACCAATTGAGATAATATTTGTTCATAAACACACCTTTACCTCTATGGTGTACTCTTCATTATTCAATGCCAATCTGGTCTCTCAATAGTTAATTCAAACTCCATGATGATTTCAATATCATAAAAATCCTTCTTTATCTTTAACACTCTCTCCTATCCCTATTAAAACCATAAAATCCAACTTTTAGTTTATTTTACTTCAATCAACGGTCTTTCCTACCTTTGTTCTTCTACTAGCCCTATTTATGGGTAAAGATCCTTATTGGGAGGATATAACAAAACTTAACTATAAAATAATTACATATGGACCCTTTTTGGTTATACAACTCTCATCAAAATATTTTGGCATAACTCTCAAGGTAAATTATACTTCCTTCTTTATCATTCCTCCAATTAGCCTTCCAAATGAGCAAATATCCTTAAGAAAAACTATGTAAAAACTTCCAATTCAATAAATTGACATTTTAAGATACCATTTTATCTTTCCCATGTGATTCCATCATTTATTGACCTTATTCTTTGGACAAATCCACTTTATCTATAACACCCTCACTCCTTTAGCCCTATCCAAGACCTAACACTAGCATGAAGTCTCTTTAACATAATTATCCATAAATTAACACTATGAAACAAGTTCCATCAGTTAAGTAACACAATTTTAATAAATATTACAAATTTTTATGGTATTTTGATTGTTAAAATTCAAGATATGCCCCAAACCCTAGATTAGGGTTTATATGAGCTTATCAACACCTAAGATCCTTATAGAAGTCATAAATTGAGTTTTATTGGGTTTAAAAACTCCAAAAAAAATCATTGGGTCTATCCAAACCCTACACATATTTTCCCTTCAATAAACAAGTCCTTAAAACATTTAGGTCTCTCTAAAATGCAAAGTCTCAGTCGGTAACCCTATAACTAAAACAGGGGTAGGCAATGTTTTCTTGTTTATTTATTACTAAAAAAGACATTAGTCAATATAATTAGGATTAAAATTCCTTAAATTAATATTTAAAACCATTTCCAATGTCATTATAGTTCAACACAAGTCTCAATCCAATGTGACTCAGTCCTTATGACTACATTCTACCCCTTTGTAGCATGGTAACTATATGGACAGGGGTTCTATTATTATTACAATTTTTAATGACAATCTTAAAAATGGTTCCTTCAATCTCATAGTTTCCATGATAATCCTTTATAAACTCTTTGGAAACAAACAAATTTCAATACTAATTGTCATAGGGTATGAAATACTAAAATTATAGACTGTATATTACCATAGAGTATAGATTATGAATGAGTTGAAACTTACCAATTTTGACTCCTTTATATCATAAAAATATTAATAACTATACTTCATACACATTCCATTCTATATTCCTTCACATAACTCAATAAAGAAGGGTTTAAATGCTTAAGACTACCTATTTGAACTAACTGTATGATGGTAACCCTGTCTAGTAGTCTTAACACTTATACCTTGTCTGAGTGAGTGATTTATGTTTGATTAAAATCTAGACCAATTAAAATTCAATAATACTCTTATGACGTTGATGTTTGAATACACCATCTATATTGTTCTCAATTATGCCAATTTCCTATACACAAAATTACATACACATGCCATTTTGTTGATTTCATACAAAATACAAATATTTCAAAAAGAACACATAAATAACATAACCCAAAGGGGCATACATAATATTAATGAAATATTTCTTCAAAGTATCATTCTTTATTGATGGTTTTCTTATACACAACCTAGACTTACATAATCCTTGAAACACCTTTGGCAGACCTTCATCACCTTCCTCACCCTGTCTACATATTCTCTCTATCTAATGTACTTCCTTAGAATACTCAACACTATATAACATTTATATCATAAAATATAAACTATAACATGACTCATAATGGTTTCTTGGATCAAGAAACTCCAAACTATCATAAGACCCACGTAGGGTGGTGAAAACAAGATTGCTACCTTACATAATTAAAACTAACTTATTAACTCTAAAACATATTTATGAACTTATTAAGACCACCAAGGTAATTTACAAATTTGTTTCAATAATTACATACCTTTTTCCACTCATCTAGACCCACTAGAACACTCACACTCCTCATACATATTTGAAATTTCAAATTTAGAAAAAGGAGGGGGAAACTACTAAAGGGCTTAATTAAAATTTTACTCACTTCTAAGTTCACTTTTGGACATTCTTAAGATTCCCCTACATCAAAATAATATTCTCAGGTAAAAAAATTAAAGTAGTAAAAGCAACATATGTTTGGCTGATGCAAGGTGAACCAATGGTAGCTAAAATATTTTTTGGGTAAAATTTAGAATAGAGTGATGGATATAAGGCTAAGTGATTGATAGACTGTATGAGGCTCTAATTTATCTCCATGTAATGTAATAATCTTATAGATTAATGTTTTTATGTGAGAGAGTGTATGTCAATGTGTGCATAAATTCTTGTAATTGTGTGGTTTTTAATCAATGAGAAAGAGTGTGTTATGTCTCAGTTTATAAACATGTGTTCATATGTGTACCAAATTGAGAGTAAGTGTCTAACCAAGCATCATAAAGGTAATGGTAGTCCTTAATCTGAATCCCTTTTTGTGTTTGCACCATTTGGTATTAGAGTGAGGTGTTTTCCTTATGGGTTAAGGGTGTAAAGATATTTTATGAATCAGTTATAGGCTATAAAAAATAAATCTACTAGGTGAGATAGATGTTTTTAAAAATAAGATTACGTATTAGTGAGGATGAGATTATTATAGTTGTGACATAAGTACTAAAATTATTGTGAAAGTGTGAGAGAATCTCTTTTTTGAGTCTATTGTAGGATATGAAAGATAATCCTTCTTATTAAAGAGGATATGACACATAAAGGAAGAAGAGAAATAGAGGTAGAAGACTTGGCTAAGATGTTGAAGGGATTCTAACCAAGTTTTAACATGATTGAATATACACAAAGTGAAGATGTTGCATCTATATGTGAATAAGAGGAAAGGTTCAAGATTTTGTTATCCCTAAAATAAAAGTTGTATATCTTGGAGAGAGGAATAGGTAGAAGAGAAAAGATACCAACAAATGTCAAGATGAAGGAAAGAGGTAACCTAGTATCCATTTTGTTATTTTTTGTGGTAAAGAGATCACAAATGAGATATTTAAATGGATAGTGGAGTTAGAGACATTATTTTTAGAGTAAAATATTGAATACCCTATGAGGGTAAAGGTTATAAGGAAGAGACTATGTGGAGTTACAGCTAAGTACTAGATATTTTTCCAAGAGAGGGGAAAAGAGAAAATAAATAATAAATTGAGTAAATAAGAACATATGGCCCTCAAAGTTAGTGGGTAATTTTGAGTACCCATAATTGAGTATAAAATGGTTGAAGAGTATTGATCCATTTAGGCTTGAGAAGGAAGAGGAGAATAATATTACCATGAAATGCAATATGAGAAGGAAGTGACTAGTGAGAAACTTAAAGATGTGAATGTATATAAGAATATATTATTGAGAGGCAATAGGAAGGTGAGGTTTCCATGTGAGAAACCAAAGTTTGTGCTCAAAAATAAAAAGGAGAAATAAACTAATGGAAGACAATATGGATGTGATAAATTATTCACCAAAAGAAGGAGATCTATTACTAGATGATGGGAAATAATTTATGTTATTACATAATTTGGAAGTAGCAGAAACATCCTTGGTTAATTAAGGAAATGCATTGACCATTTATATTTTTAAGGGAATAAGGGTTGAGGACAACCAAAAAAATATACATGTTACTTTGAATAAATAAATAGAGATAAATGAATAAGGTATCCATGAGGAGTTTCAAGTTTCCATGAAGGAAACCACAAAGATGGTTATCATGCAATTTAATGTACATGAGCAGACTATGGATAAAGAAAAACCATGAGAGGGAGAATAAAATAGAAATAAGAATGAGGAGATTACAACAATGGAGGTTGTTTATAATGGACCTTTAGGAGTCCATCATGAGAGTGAAAGTTGTGAAGATAATGTGGGTAGTAGAGAATATTTGGATAACATGTCATTGGGGTGTGATGAAGAGCTAGAAAAAGTGTTTATAGGAACTCTTGATTCCATTAATATGTTTTCTCAATGTTTAGGTCAAAAAATTGATAAGATGGAAAATAAATGGAAAAAGTGTGGTTCAGTCTAGCATGCTCATTTGTATGAGAAGTGAATAAGTGGAATAAGAGGATGATATGGTAATAGTAGTTAAAAACATGGTTGGTAATTATATAATGCTGGTATAATATTGTATTAAATTCATAATAGAGATAAGAGAGAGAGGTATATTTTGGGTACAAAATTTTTTTCAAGAACATATGTGACAGGAATTTAATTTTTTAGAATCGAGAATTGGGAGAAAAGACTCATAAAAGTAAGTGAAATATATTAGTAAGAAGAAGAGGACATTATCAATAGGAAAGTGGTTGATAGATAAGGATATAAATTAAAAATCCACCTTAAGAGATGGATAAATATTAGAATTATGGCCATAAAATTTAGTTACTTGATGCTATAAGTTTGTCCAATGATCATTTGGACAAGGAGAGATGAACAATGTCACTCATGTGGCATAGAGACAAGAAATAAGATTGAGATGGTGGATATATTTTTACCAAAAATAATGAATAATTAAATTATTATTGTAAATGTGGGATCAAACCACATAGGTATTGGAGAAGAGATTATTATGAGTCAAGGTATGCCTTGTTAATATATAAACAAGGAGAGTGTAAGGTTATTTTCATATGGAATTATTATGGTGAATAAAGGAGAGTATAATCAACATAGATCTGATGTAAAGAGTTTGATAATGGAATAAGACAAGTATGAGATGTAATGATCCAAAACTCGAAAGCTTTGGTTGAAAGATAATTCAAGAAACAAGAACAAAATAATCCAAACATATGCTTATCTCTGAGAAGAGATGTATGATTTTAATTTTGGGTTACATCTTCATTTATACATTTTTTTAAGGTGTGAGGAGCATGTGGAAGGTCACCAATCTTGAGGGAGATTAAGTGGTTCAACTTCCATGATTTATAATAACACAGAATTTGAGGAATTACTATTTTTAGAAACTTACTATTTTTAGACTGCACTACTAAAATTGAAATTTGGGGCACTTTTATTGGGTTTTTGGGGGTAAAAATTCATTGATCAGAGCTCATGAAATCTCATTAAATTCCCCTCATTATTATCTTTCCAACGGTTCAAATGGTGAGTCAATTTGAGCTACGGTGCAAAAGTTATGGCTCCCAGAAGTTTTGTCATCAATTGGGGTGGACCCATCACCTAAATTGTTGCCCGGATCATGTAACACTTGATTTTTTTATCATGAAAAGTATGTGATTAATAGTATTTTGTTTTATTTTTAGTGATTAAGAGAAACGTGGCATTCAAAAAGGCCTTTCAAGGTTAAGATTTAAAGATATAAGTGAAAAATTTTGCTCTCAAAAAAGAAAGTGAGGAGGAGTAAATGATATTAATATCAATAGAAGAATGTGGATAAGAGTATAAGGTTGTATCAAAGATATATTTACAATCTGACTTGAATTAGGATATGTTTTTACAATAATTCAAAACACATGCTGAATAATATGAAGAGGATGATGAGAGAATAGTTGGGAGAACTTTCCATAAGGATTTATAAGACCTTATTAAATTCATATTGAAGGATGAAAATGGAAAATAAGATGATAGTATAGTAGAGGTGGATTATTTTTTTCACATAAAAATGAGGATATCAATAAATGAGGAGATGAAGAGTATCCTATAGGTAATAATATGGGATATAGGTGGTCATTTGGATGCCCAAATGTATTTTAAGCCTACTAAGGTAATAATTGATATGAGAGAAGAATTGAGCCTAGATGGATGTAATTTGTTAAAATCCAATCAAGGATTGAGTAATTATTATGGTGAAGGATCTATGAAGATGTGGTTATTTATTTGTGGTTTTAAGCCCACAAGAGAAAGTAAGATGCACAAAAGAGCATCTTAGTGATGCTTATTAAATGAAGGTGGGTTTTAGCACACAATAGGATGGGGATAATATAGGATAATAATTTGTCATAGGAGGATGGACTATGGTGGTTTTAACCCTAAAAAATAAGGAATGAGTAGAGGTAAAGAGAAGGGGACATAATTAGAACTAGAAAGAGGGATCTAGAAATGAAAGATAAATAGTGATAAAAAACTAAAGTATTTGGTTTATTGGAAGGGGACACCATGGAAATTATGATTCATGGTCAAAAGAATGGTTTTACCACTCATTCTATATATTTGATCTAGAGCTCACTTTTTCAAAAACTTAGGTATCTAATGCAAGACATCTAAGGGTTCATGTAATCTTTCATCAATTTAAATTATAATGCTTATGTGTTTGTGAGACTTATTTTTGTTTGTTGTTTTGGCATGGTTACATAATGATTATATTAGTTCGTGAGGTTTATGTGACATTTCACACATTTATTTATGGGTGATTTTGTGTAAGGAAACATCTTTTGTCCATTATTATGTTTAAATATTTTAATGAATGTCCATATGATATGTATGTTATGACATAAGGAAGATTTGGATAAATGTCCATGTGATAGAAATGTGATAACCAAAGGAATTTTTTAAAAGAGGTTGCATTTATTTAGTTTGGAAAAGAGTTAATTAAAAGAGAAATCCAATAAAGAAAATGGCTAAGGAAAAAATAAGATTCTTGGGTCATAAAAATGAACTAGTATACGTGGTAGAGGTTTGGTTGATGGAAGGTGAATTGATGGTAGTTGAATAATTTTCTAACAAAAATTAAAAATAGAATGGTGGATATAAGGTTAAATAGTTGGCTCTATGTGATAATGTAGTAGACAAAAATGTATCGATAAAAATATAGTATGAAAAAAATGTCATGAAGATAAAACATAGCGAGGAAAAATGTAGTGGTATTGGTAATGTTGTAAAAATGTCCAAAGAGAATAATTGGGATATTTTAGTGATTATTACATTGTTTATTTGTTGTCTAGTTCATTTTGGTGATAGTAGTTAACATTTCATGGTGGAAAAGTAATGCACCAAATTTACAAGCAAAATAATAGAGGAAAATGTGATTTTGTAAATTTGGACCTTTAGTTGAAAGTTGTGTCATCTTCACAACATTACCAATACCACTACATTTTATCCTCTCTATGTTTTGTCCTCATGATGCTTTGTTATACCACATTTTTATCATACTATATTTTTACCACTACGTTGTCTATCGCTATGTTTTTTCTCCTCATTTTTCATAGGATGCCAAATAATTGATGGACTATATGAGGGTCTGAGATATCTTCATAGAATTTAATAATCCCATAAAATCAAGTGTGTATGTGAGAGTGTGTGTGAGTGTGTTCATCAATTATTATAAGTGGGTGGTGTTGAATTAATGAGAAAGAGTATGTTATTTCTCAATTTATGTTTTTACGCATGTGTGTACCAAGGGAGAGTGACTATCTAACCAAGCACCATAAAGGTAAATGTAGTCCCTAAGCGCACCCCCTCTTTGTGTTTCTCCACATAAATGGATGGTGTAATATAGTTCTTTTTTATATGATCCATTGATGTTATTAATCTTTTATGTTATATATTAATTTGTGTGTGGTGTTAATCCTTGATTGATTAAACATACTTTATATCCCTTGTTTATGACACTTTTATCTCCTCTTGCATGTAGTCATTGGATTCTTTTGAAATTTTATCCCTTATATGTGGCATGGGGCCTATGTGTGACACTAATAGTTGAGATTGTTGAGCTTCTAGACATTATGGGGAGACATAATATATATAATTTAATATTATTATGTATTCTTATTCAAAGATATATATATATATATATATATATATATATTACATGCTTCATTGATACATGCATACATACATACATACATACATACATACATACATACATACATACATATATATATATATATATATATATATATATATATATATATATACAAAACACTTACATGCACTACAATCCATATGTTACATACATGCCTTGATCGATATATACATTACACTAATGACATATTATCAACATGATCAATGATATTACATGATGTTATTTTTACACATAAGATGTTAAAACTAATTTTTTTTTATATGAGTGACTTGCATGATATATCCGTCATCTTAACAAGGGGTAATTATAGTGGGCTTGTCATAGCGTCATAAACCTCAATGAGCAGAACATTGGAGCATAATATAGTTTTCATAACTTTCATAAATTCAAAGTAATTTAGCTATAAAATTGGTTCAAATAGATTATATATGGTGGCACATTGATACAAATTACATTGTAATATGCAATTTAAATGACACTTGAGTACATATTCATACACACTTGCATGCATGTGCATGGGAATATGTAAAATTATTTTTATAAATATAATTATAGGTTTTTCATACACATGAATTTAAGATGTAGACTATCAAATTTAGTATATAGATGCATAACATTCTATATCAATTGATACAAATTCATGGAGCATGATATTGGTTCATACACACATACACAATGACATAATTATAATTTAATAGAAAATAATTGTCATTTCATTTCACACTTATCATATATATTATCTTGATGGGGTAATGGACATGGCCCATTATATGTTTATCATGAATTATATTCTAGATTGGGTGAAACTACATAATCATTACTTGTGTACATAGTGGGCACATGGACATCGTTCATTCCATTACAATCATGAATTTTTATTTTCACATGGATTAAAATTTATCTAAACAGAGTGAAAAATTAAATTTTTATTCTATAAGCCATATATAGTGGTTGATTCATTTTTATTGAACCCTACCTTATTCGTTCTCTCATTTTATTGCATAGTGATCTCTTTGATTTGAATCTAGCTACATGGTTTTATTTCTCTTTTCTTACATAGTTTTTTGGGTTATTAAATTATGTAATTATCCTCACATTCATGAGGTTTGGAGCATATTTTCTTCCCAAATTAGGATCCTCCATAGGTACAAATTTTTTTGACATAAGTAACCCAAATATTTAACACTTCAATTATACATCATTAAAGAAGCATCATATCCAACAAGTTGTAAGGGCAACATGAATTTCATCAACACCCTAGACTACTCTAACCATTGATATTTCAATTTTCAAATTCAAATTTTAGAATTCACATATGGACATTGACTAATTCATTTTCATCTTAGTTTTTCATGGAGAAAATTTATATATTTGAGCTATATCCCAAAAGATAAATAAATCCATACACACTCTAGTACATTTTATCTTTTTACTCTAGAAATTACATTACTATAATAAAAGGGGTGAATTTTTACAAATGAAAATTTTGTCTTCATTTCCTTAAAATGATAATATTGACACACATTTTCCATGTTTGACTTAAAAACTCAAACAAGGTATTAGTTTTCCATCCTATCACACTTGCATGTTATATTATTAGTCAATCCTTTCATTATGATCATATATACCTAGAGTAACCCACTATATATTTCAAACCTACTAAATATTTTACATAAACATCTCTAGACTCTTAGTTTAGTTTTCTTGTACATATGTTAGCTCCACTAGTTTTAGTTGTTATCACTAGCTGATAATGATTTGAGATAGTCAAAACTAGCCCACTCCTAACAATGACTATCTTATAAAATAAAACCTATCCTTATGGTTGAACCATGAGCCTAATTTTTTTATGTAATGAGGAATTATTAAATTAGATCCATATATAATAAATCAAGGTCTCATTCAAAATAGACTTGGCACTTATCTAATATACATTTATACATTATTTAACATTAAGAAAATATATCATATTATTAGTTTGAAAACCTATCACCAAAGTCATAATAAAAGTTTGAATCACTCAAAATATAATTTAGAGAAAGAATTATCAAGTACCAAATATAATCATTAGTTGCATACACATACCAAAGAAGCATAATTATGTAATCACACTAGGTGGAAAAATATTTATGGTTTGACTTCCATCCTTTGAGTATTATATACATAGGTAGTGGAAAATAATTAGGTAGGGGTGATTGGGATTATCTAATCCCTTTAACCTCCCATGATTTTTTAGGTTTATATCCCTCAATATCACACCCAATGTTTCAAGGAAAATGAGGTTAATTTAAGGATTTGTATGCATCATTAAGGTTCAAGATCACAAACATAGAGTAAGTAAATATAATTTTAGGTGGTCATATAATAATAATGTTTCACTTACATCTAGGTTATTAATGATGAGTAGGTCAATATCAATTGGTGATACTAACTTGGTCCTATAAAATCATCCTAACATAGACAACAGATCAATTTCAAAATTGAATGAACCACAAGCCTACTTATCCATAATTTTCACTTATAAAATATATTCATAATCATAAAATAAACCAAAAAAGATAAGTATCATGATATATTTGTTACTTAAAATCATTTTCATATGCCCTTATGAAATTATAATAAAAATCATAGTCTTTTACATTCATATGTGTTGTACTCAACACACCTCACTCTTATTTTTTTTAATAGGGACCCATTATTATTTGAAATATTATTTTTTGATTTAAAAATCATTTTCATTAGTGATAATGTGGGTACTTAGAAATATTTTATATTTTAAAGTTCTTAATTACAATGTTGATGGTTCTTATTAAGTGTATGACTCTATGCCAATGTAATTTTTTTTTTCCCTTATCAAAGTTTTTTCCACTTTGTGTGATTTATTTGGACTAAAATATTAATAGATTTTAGATTTTCTAAATGTATTTAGGTTTAATTTGAATTTACAAGACAATTAAAATTATAAAATCCTAAGTGTTTTGGTCCTCATAAACTTTGGATTTAACATCTTTTAAAACTTTGTGTGTTTGGGTCTTCACATTTTTTGGTCTCCATGTGTTTTAATCTTCACTAATTATATCTTCATGCATTCACATAAAATTCCAAATGATTATTTTGGAATTTTTTTTGACATGCAAAATCTATGAGTCTTCACATTTTATGCATCAATGGTGTCATGTGATTTGATTAAATAGAAATTGAAAAAAGTTAAGACAAATAACTTATGATATTATGCCACATGACACAATTGCATCAACACAAAACTAATGACTAGGTAAAACTTTTTTACGGATGATAGCATAGTATTTTTTGAATGCATGATAATTCTATGTAGCATACCCACCAAAGTAAGTTAACAAATTCAAATTAAATGAGCAAAACAAGCCTAGAGCCATTAGACATTAATGACACATGAATTAGAATTAAAGTATACATATTTGATCTATATGATATAATTTTGAAGATACATCTAACTTATTGATTATAAAAGAGCCTAAGTGAACTTGCATTCCATAAATAGCTAAAATCCCTAGTTTTCTATGTTTGACTATGAATTACTTCCAATAAAATATAAATTAAATTATCACATGAATTATGCAAGTAATCCAAAAATAAGAAATGGATTTATCATCCAAGGAATATAGGGGAGCTTACCTACTTCCAAATTTATCCATTAAGGATTCAACTATGTCTATGGATATAATCTTTGACTCAATTATGTTTGATGGTAAATATGCAAATTACACATCTCTATGGGACATTTTTGAGAATATTGGTGCCCAATAGTGTGGGGTAAACATAACAACTGAATAAAAACAACTAGTGGTAGATTTGATACCCTTAAAATGCTAATAATTACATTTCACAAAAATAAAGCCTTAAGTGATGCCTTGAATCGACCTAATTTGATAATTTCCTTCATAGAAAATGTATATTATGATTTATTGTATCATGTAAACAATAGTATGGTCATGCCTAAATTTTAGGAGATGATTTTCAAAGGTACATATGGCTTGTCCTCATAGATGCCAAATTTTCCAAGCTTAGGATCACATTGTGGAGAAAGAATAAAATAGGTGAAGATGTGTTGAGGAAGTGGATGACACCTTGAGATAAAGTAAGCCTTAAATCCACTTCTCTAGTACCAATCACCAAGATTAGAATGGAATTTCACATTGGGGTGGCTTTGTTGAATAGGTTGTATGGGTGTGATAGCATCCATTATCTTCAAATTGAATGGGTGTTACTAATAGAATCATCGATGACATCATAATTAACCTTTGCCCTAGGTGAGATCATTAGTATAAAACTCTAGGATTAAATGTTTAAAAAGGATAAGATGCCAATCAGTGGTCACTTCTTTATGATGTCCTACTTATTGGATGTTATCATGGCTATAGTCTATGTGCATGATGGATCACTATGGAGACCTAGATTGAATAAAGAATAGGGTATGTGATTTTTATTCCCTATTTCACATTTATTCTTACATGTGAAATATAATTATTATTGTTGATAACATCTATCCCCAAGTCAAAAGGGCCATCCATGAGAAACCATAGGTTGGAGTCTTAGATATTATCAAGAATACACTTTGGCCAAGGGGAAATTACTAGTTGCATTTAGAATATATAATGATAATGATTGATGGAACTAGGGTGAAACCCTTGTGCTTACCCAAGTATGTTGTAGACAATATTAAAAAATAAGAGATGGTGTATCAACTATGGAGGAGCATATATGAAGATATGTAATGGAAACATAAAGGCCCTTTCCATATATCTTCTTTGATTCTAGGACAAATTAATTACACTAGTAGGAAGCACTTTAGTATGCTTGGATGCATAAGGGAGATTTATTCATTAGAATTTTTCCACATTATGATTGGGACCCAAGAGGTATAATTCAAAGTCATGTCTCTGGATTGGGTATCCCATAAAATCATGTACCCTACAAGCATGATTTCATCTTCCTAAATACCAAATATGACGTTGAGTTATTAACTGAGATACATATGAATAGGTTGATACAGGATCTTATGAGATCAATCCAAAAGGACCCATCACTCACAATTTTAGAGGGTCAAACTCAAATTCTACCTCTAAGTGGATGGACTTCAATTTATTATTGGTCTTTGTAACCCTCTCAACTAGTTCAACCAGAAGGGGAACTTTCCCAAGAATCATCCCAGGATGAAATGGAAACTATGAAGTAGGAAAAAGATTTTGAGGAGGCCCTTTCTAAAAAAAGTTCTTTATAATTAATATATGATCCAATTAATATTAATTATTATGACTCTTTAGACTCCAAATTTCCTAATATAATTATAGTGCCTACAACTTTAGATATAGATGTTTCATCTTCTACTACTCCATAAGCCATTAATTCAATTGATAGTATAATAATTAGGTATAAGAGGAGGAAAATATCTCCTAAGAACCTTCCTTAACTTGTTGGGACACTTGTAAGTTCAAATATTGAGATAGTGTCACAAAAGAGTTCTGTGGGTAAAGGGGAACCACTAGAAAAGGATGAGACAGAGGAAGAAATAAAACATGGGCAAGCCCCTTTGGTGAGGTATCACATATGAGGAGCAATAACTTGTAAATTCCAAATTCATGAGTCTCCAAGGATAGAAAGTAAAGGAATTAATAGATACTAAAGAATTATAAGATGTCCTTAGTCCTATTGTTATTTCTACTTTACCTTCTACAATAATTATTAGCCCTTATATTGATTCTTTTCAACAATATCTAGATAGTAATATGGCATTGTATCCACAAAATACTGGTGTAACCCCTAAAAATCCTATTGCTATTGCTTATCATGTTTTGACAATAACTTCTAGGGCTAAGAAATTCCATTTCAAAATAACTACCTGATTCATTATTTTCTATCATAGTACACAACCATTTATACAATCCACTTATTTAGGTTTATCTATGCCAAATCTAACATAACTCAACCAATTTCCATTGTTTCATGTAACAAAAGTGATAAGTGGACACCCTACATTATGCATCCCATTGCCCAGATTGATAACTTATATTGGAAAAAGATCATCTTCCCATCTCTGCCAGACTAATCTAAGTGAGTGTATTAATTATCTCTTCAATGGATGTTATGTCAAGGGAAACTAGCTAGGCACCTAGTTAGTTAACATATGGGGATTCATAATTCCATAATGGGTAGAGGACTTAAGAGCCCATGATATTCAAAGGCCAAATCTGGTGATTTCAAACTTTCCATACTTAGTTCCATTTTTGACAAAAATATAGGGATAGTTCAGGGGTTTAGGAAGATAAAGATACAAGATGATTATGTCAAAGGCCTAATTACTAAATAGAGATAAGATTTATTTTCCCTATCTAAAGGAGAATCAAATAATTGGGGAATCTCAATACAATGAATATTTTGAGGCTTATTTAGAGACATATTTAGGGGCCTTAATGGAAACCCATAGAGGCACTAATCAAGATAGGTAAGAACTCAAAGAAGAATTAAATCAAGTGTTTGAGAAACAACAAGTTATACATTCCCTAGGCAAATAGAATATGATGTGTAGAATGTAGCCCTCAAGCTATATAAAAATTTGGACACTATTAATGAAATGAATATTGAAATGTCTCCCCATTTTATTGATATTACTAAGTTATTTAATTATTTTAAGGAAGGTGAAAATAAATCAAAATTTCTCATGCCTTACACTACAAATAAAACCTTTGGCCATTTAGATTTGATGACTCCTCTTGAGGTAGTCAATTCCCTCAACTTGGTAGTTATTATAATGAAATAGGATCATGAATGGATGATAAATTCATAGCCTTAATTCCAAAACCAATTGATCAAGAGAGATAAGATGTATAAATTTTACAAGAATTGAAATTATCTCAAGTAAGGGGTCACTTCAATATAATTGATTAATAGAAATAATTTTGATAAGTTACTCCCAAAAAATTCTACAAATTTCAAAAAAGGTCTAAAAGGATACACAATGGAGGAGATTGAGAAATAAATTTATTTTTCAAGGAAGAGGAGGTTGAAATCATCAAAGTGTATTTTATAACTTCTAAGGGAGAGCATGGATGTCTATTAGTATAAGTCTCCAAGTTACATAGACCATACCTTCTCAACCCAAGCATAATAAAAAATCAATATGATTGAGTGTATAAGTGTCATCAAGAATTAAAGGAAAAGAAATAAGATAAAATAAGAATTTTTAAGTATTTGATGCCTATTAGGTCAACTACTTATAATTTAAATCTACCTACATCTCCTTCTCCATTAGGTACTTCATGTGCTAATCCCTTGACAAAGCAAGCTCAAACATCAAGTAGACATTAGCTTCCTAAGTTAATATTGTATGTGTTTATTACATAATAATTAATGCATATAGATGAATCTTGGTTCTATTTATATTATAATCGTGATACATGAAAGTATTAACTCTAGAATATTTTAACATACACATGTTGCATGAATTTGTAAGTGTGTGTCTTATTTTAGAGATTTAGGTTTGGCCATTTCCAATTATACATGTAGAGTTTGCATTGAAATAGAGCTATTTTTATAATCATTATCATGTAATTCCCACATTTTGGATGAATTTTGAGGATGGGTCAACCCATTCCCAATTCTATATATACTTACAACTCTCCCATTTCAAAACGGGGAGTTGGAATTTTAATCAATGCAAGAAGAAATCTTTTGAATTATCATGTAAGTATGTTAATGTGTTTCTTATCCAAATTTGTGTGATTGACTATTATTGCTTCCCTATTGGTGATTTATTAATTTGAGGTGTAAAAATGTTACTTACGTTTATTTATTGTTAGTATTGATATAAGTTAATATAAGATGTGTAACAACTATTTGATGATTGGCTAATATTAGTAATTATAAGCAATAAGGATGACCAATTCATTTATTTAAGTGTGTATAATTAATATCATGATATAGCCTTCTAAAGTGAGTAACAAGTGTTTTAGATACCTTCTTTATCTGAGTCACAATCCTCTATTATAAGGGTGACCAACAACTTCTCTAAATAGGAGTAACCTTTGGCTAATATATTAGAGTTTACTATATCATTTACCCTCATATTATCTCACTATGTTTGTGTGTATGTAATAAATAGTTTCTAGTTTCAAGCATTAATTTCAAAGACACTTTTGTATGTATACAACCAACCTATAATTAATCCCTCTCTTGAACACAAAACTTTCTTTTCTACTCTACCTTCCTTAATTTTGAGTTTATTTTGATTTTTGCCCACCCTATCTTAGATTATCACCCATCCAACTCAAATAGGATTTTATTTTATTTTATATTTCACTCATCCATGCACATCTATTTAATAACCTTCAAGCTTCTATTAATGTTCCACCACTTGGTTTTTTAACCCATACCTACAACTCATGCCCTTAAGTGGATTTTATCTCCATAAAGATCCCAAAATGTTAGAGGCTACCTCATTCATAATTTGGTGTACATAAAAATTACCTCATTATTTTTTTTTAATCTCTAGAAGGAGGGCTATACTCCATGTATCCATCTCAAAAAAAGTTTATCCCTTAAATTTGAGTTATACTAAAGACACCCATAATAATAACTAGGTTTATATCCCAAGCTAGTATTTTGGTTTCACCTTTGATAACCTATTGAAGCCCCAAATCTAAATCAAGTGTTCCCATAACATGCTAAGATAGAACACCTTATAAAACAAGAATAATTTAACCTAAAAATAAACTTATGGCTCATCTTTGGTTAGTCAAGTCTATTATTACCATTCTAGGAGATGTGCATAATTTTTCAAAGAATCTTAAGAAGTACTTACCTTTTTATCCCCTTCAAGAGGAAGAATAATTGAAGAGCATATCAAGTCTTTCAAGGATGACTTAATACTAATGATTATTCTATATTAATATGTTGCATGCATACTTTTCCTATTCACTTTATAGTATGTTGATTACGATTGGTTTATCAATTTTTTAGAGAATTCAATTACTTTATGGAACTTGTGTCAAGGGACCTTTCTTTCTTAATTCAGGGAGGTTACTAGCCCAAGTCTTGTGTACCAACATTTCAATAGTATGAAGATACATCCCAATGAGCTAATATTTGGTTTCAACATGAGGTTTTAGAATATGTACACTTGGGTCAATGATATATATAGGCCAAGAAAGGATTTAGCATTGGAAATATACAAAAATGCCTTAGATTTGATAACTAAAATATTTATGCAAAGAGTTACTATTGTCACTACTATAGCATTGAATGATGCATAAGTAATAAAAATTGATAGACAACTCAATCCTCAAATGCCATGAGTTTTTAGCCATAATTCTAGTGTCTCATCTTTAAATTTGATGCCTCACATGAGTCAAAATGTTCTTACATTCAATCAAAATCAGTTATATGCATTATTTCTTATAACATAGTTAACATGAAATTAAAATCATGGTTTCATGAATAATCATGCATAGATAAGTAATCATAGAAAAAATATCATTCAATTTGAGTCAATGCAATAGTTTATCAAAATATAGATTCTACTAAGTTAGAATTAGATGTTATGAAAATAATGGTTCAAAAGTTAATTAATGAATTTTTGAACATGCAAAATAGGATGGGTAATACTTCAAGATAGAAATAGAAACTAAATTTTGGATTAACAAAGATATAATATGCATTTCAACAAGTCTATAAATAATATATTATAATAATATAATATGTTTCCTAAGATCAACATAATAGAGATAGCCTTTTCTAATTGGTGTAGAGTTCACAACATAACACATCATGGTGAGCTTGACTGTGTTGTGTTTTTTGCAACATTTTAAATATTATAGAGAGAAATGGAGATATAAGAAATAATGAACAATTTGCTAGAACCATCCCATGATCCTAGTTCCTTAATCATAAATATGGTCTGTAAAACTCATAAACATTCATTCCCAAGCGAGGATGACAACGAACTAGAAGATAAATTGAATGAGATCCATGATTTCTAGTAGTTATAGATAAATAATTATAACTTGAGGAATAAGTATCCATTCATCACATACACTCCTCCAAACAACACAATTATCCCTCCAAATCTAAATGTTGATAACAATCCACCTCCCCCAAAAATGAATAATCATCCCCTAAAAATGGAAGTGTTGAGCAAAGGAGGATACAAAATTATTGAGGACATAAAGAAGATAAAATCAAACATAAATCTTCATGATTTTGTCTAGATTAAATAATATAAGGAGTTATTTTGGAAGTCTATTATGGGTAAACCTGCTATAAACAAGCCAAAATTTGGTCATGAAAATGGCATATACAAAAAAAATCTAGAAGTTCTTCCCTTCTTATTAATTATCAGAGTGTTTAGTAAGAATATACATAACTAATAATTGATTATGGAGATCTAGCTACTATAATTATAATGTCCATATTTCAAAATCTTGGATTGACTCCAAACAAGTCCAAGATGATAGTTTCATAATTAAAAAGATAAAAGTGCCCATAGTTGGATAATTAAAAAAGTGCTTATTCAAGTGGCATCTAATCCATAGCTATAAATTAATATAGACATATTAGTGGTAGATATAATATAAATATATGGATTAATACTAAGTAGGGATTGGTCAAAAACACTAAATGGATATGTGGCAATAGACTTTTCCCACATATGGCTACCATGGAAAGGAATTAAAAATCAAATCCAAATCGATTGAGAGATAAGAGTGAAGCATCCCATCACAAAATACAACACTAAGAATGAAAAAGTTAGTTATAAATATCCTAATATTGGTATCTACACCTTCACCATAAAGTATAAAATACAAGAGCAAGAATTTCATGGACCTTCCCAATTATGGACTCTTCATGTTGATGGTTTAAGATCTAAATAAGGATCAAGTGTTGATGTCAAACTGATTGACCCATAAGGTAAGAATTACCTATTATTATATATATTGAAATTAACTTACATGAATAATATAAAAATATATAAATCACTCATTTTAGGACTATAGTTTGCCCTCAAGAATAATGTCAAGAAGTTGTTGATATGTAGAGATTCAAAGCTAGTGATTAATCAAGTCGGGAATGAATATTAGTGCAAGTTGTCATATCTCAAAATGTAAAAACACATTGCCTAGTATATGATTGAATCATTTGAATCATTTAATATAGTGGATTTTCTTAGATAATAAAACCAAGAAACAAATTCATTAACTACTTTAGCTTCCAATTTGGCACCCTTATCAGAATCCAAGGTGTAGATATGTTCTATAGAGCTCATGCCTTGTCCATCAGTTCTTGACAATGTGGATAATTTACAAGAGTTTGAAGATAACCAACATATTATCCATTTATTTACTGGTTTAGGAAAATTTGAATCTCAAATCATTAATTATAAAAATTCTAGGTATTTAGGCTAGTATAAATTAGGAGAAGAAGTTATTCAACTCAAGGAGAATCACCTACCTTTGGGAATGGTTTCCTTGAGATGAACATTTGATATGTATCCTCAATCCTAGGACTAAAGGCAACCCAAAGTTAATTAATCTTATCTCAATAGAGAAAACTTAAGGGATGAAATGAATCCATGTTATGTCAACATTGGTCTCAGCTACACTCAATAAGAAAAGTAAAAGGTAAGAGATTTTCTCATTCAATATAAGGATGCAATTACATGGGCTTATGAATACTTGAAGGTTTTTAACTTAAGATTTATCACACATACAATCCCACTAAATTAGGACCATAAGCCATTTAGAAAAAAATAAAGGCATATTAGTCCAATCTTAGAACCCTTATCAAGAAGGAAATATAAAAATTGTCAAGTGTTAGGATAGTGATCCCCATCAGGAATTCAAATTGGGTTTCTAATTTTGTAAAAATTATGAAGAATAATGGGAGAAATAGATTGTGTATTGACTTTAGGAATCTAAGTAAAGCTTCTAAGAAAGATAACTACCATCTACCTTCTCTATATGTGGTAATCTAGGTAGTAAGTGGTTCTAGAATGATGTCTTTCTTAAATGGGTTCTTAGGTTATAACAAGGTACTAGTAAAATCTAGGGACATGATGAAGATTGGATTTACTAAAAAATGGGGTACTTATGCATACAAAAATATTCCTTTTGGCCTAATTAATGTAGGAAATACCTTTTAGTGGGCTATAGATCATGAATTATAAGGACTGATAGGTAAATGTATAATCATGTATATGGATGACCTCACTATTTTCTCAAACAATAGAACTAATCACATGCGACATTTATTGTCAATATTGGAAAGATGTAAAAGGTTTTGACATTTTTCTCAACCCTAAAAAGAGAATATTTAGTGTCACTAAAGGAAAATTATTTTGATCATCACCAAGAATGGGATCACCATTGATCCAGACATAATACAATAAATTTCAAGGATAACATTCCCAATCAATAAGAAAATAGCTAAAATCCATCTTCAGTAAGATCAATTTTGTGAGGAATTTTATCTCTAGTTTTACAATGATTTTTAGGCCTCTAAACAAAATGCTCAAAAAATATGTCAAGGTAGAATAGATGTTGAAAGTTTGAAAATATTTACAAGACATCAATAACACCATTACCTAAGCCCCACTGTTGGTTAACCCACACTTTAACAAAAATTTCTTCTTAAATTCATTTGATTCAAAGTAAAAATCATTATTGTGCATAAAAAGATGAAATTTAGCACCCTATTGTGTTTATGATCACACATATGAAGGAAGCAGAGATTAAATACTCTATGATAGACAAGCATATTTATGCTCTTATCAAATCATTAACTAAGTTTTGGTATTACATTATTAGGAACAAAATTATTGCTATTGTGTTTGAACCAACTATTAAGCTGACTTTAGGAAAAAATGAATTAGGATAACATAGAGGAAAATGGATGGTAAAGTTGCATGAACTCCACTTAAAAATCAATCCTACTAAAATTATTAGAGGACAAGGTATCATTCAACTTATTATCTATAAGAGACTAGTATATTAATATCATTCAATACTTACTCACTGGTACTTATCCTCCTAAGCTAAACAAAGAACAAAAAAGAGCCTTAAGGATTAGAGCTACTCATTACATGATTAGAAAGGTGATTATCTACATAATAAATTATTAAGGTATCTATTTTAGATGTGTAGCATAGGAAGAAGATCATCAAATCTTAGAGAATTTGCATCAAAATATAAGTAGTGGTCATCCATCTAGAAACACCACAACACATAAGATTCTAAAAATGGGCTATAATTTCCCAACAATCTTCAATGATTCAAATAACCATGTGAGAACATGTCATTAATGCCAAAAATTTTAAAAATAATTACACATAGTAATTTCATTGAAACCAATAATTGAAGGAAGACCATTTACTTAGTGGGGCTTGTATTTCATTGGTGTCATCAATCTAGATTATTTAGTTGGCCACAAATTTATGCTTACAAATATAGACTACTACACCAGGTGGACTGAATTAGTGGCAATTAATAATTATAAATCACATGATGTAAATAATTTTATCAAAGAGAACATCACAACAAGGTTTTATACTCTCATATCTTTAGTTTGTGATAATGGATCAGCATTCCAATCAACTGAGTTTATTGAATGGGCCCATAACAACTAAATTACCATTAGATCATCATCCAATAATTACCTATAGGGAAATGGATTAGTCTAATCTATAAATAAAAATTTGATTGATGCTATAAATAAATAAAGAGAGTGGCATCATCTAATGAAGTATACACTATGGGAAGATCAAAAAAGATAAAAGAAAGCCCTCAAGGATTCACATAACTTGATAGTATATGGATGCCAACTAGTATTCCAAATTATTCTCCAACTACCAACATGTCATTTCATGCAAGAATATATGTAACCTAATGAGAATGTGGAGTATCAATTTTTAAACATAATAGAGATGGAAGATTTAAGGACATAAGTTTTGAAAAAATTTAGTAAGCATTAAGACCTGGTCAAAATAAGGTTTGATAGAAGATAAAAAGCTAAAGCATTCAAAATATTTGATCTAGTGATTTTATGGAACAAATACCATGATAAAAAGGAAAAAATTACAAGTTCACCCCCTTATAAATCGATCCTTATTAGATATCCAAGATATTGATTAACAACACTTTACATTTAAAGGACCTCCAAGGTAATAAATTAACATATCCAATAAATGGGTAGTTTTTAAAAACACTTATTCATGGCTATACCATATAGAGATGTCCCTAAATGATAATAAATGATGTAGTAGAGGTATGAGTATATTAGGTTTACTTATTTCCTAGTTAGGTTTCCCATTTTTTATCATTTGCTTTCACTAGAGTAGTTTTCATGATTTATAGATTAGTTTTCCCTACTTTCAACATTTTGTTTCCTTAGATTAGTTACATATTTTATAGAATATGTCTTTTATTTCATGATAATCTAGTCAACTTATTCTATTATAACCAAGAAAATATCCAATTCATTATGACTCTTGTGCATGCTTAAGCTTGTATATTGGGTCTATGAGGATAGGTCCAAAAGGAAGAACATGTGTAGGTATAACATAGATGGAACATACAACAAGTTTTTTTATAGGTTTTACACCTTTTTTTATAAGATTTTTAGAATTTAGGTATGCAATGAAAAGGGAACTCAGGTTATATCATAATTGAATGCTTTTATTAGGTATGTAAAATTTTGTCTCGTTAATTCATATAAAGTTAGAAAGCTTTTTCATTTCCTTTGTTCAAACACACTTATCATGTTAATACTTGTTTGAGGTAATAATCATTGATTTATATGTGGTTGGTATGGATATTTTAGTAAATTGAGTTTCACTCATACACACACACACACACACACACACACACACACACACACACACACACACACACTAGCTCATAGTGGTTCCCATCCCCCTTCTTCCATTCATATTATTAAAAAAATATACAAGAAGAGGACCAATACATCATAAATAGTGATCAATAAATATAAATATAAATTTAAAGATGATAAAATACTCACGTGATGAAATAAGATCAATGTATCACACAATGTGAAAATTTATGGAAGGGGGAATCAAAGGTATGTCTATCAGGGATATAGATGCCTAGATAAAAATATATTAGTGCCAAAATTTCCCTTATTTTAATATGATTTAAATAAAATAGAATTAAACCTATAGTTTATTCCAAGGTTTTTCTAAAATATTTAAAATAAGGGTAAAATAATATCACTTCATCACACACAAATCCAAGGTATGAGCAAGGCTAGTATGTTTCATGAAGTTTTGGAATCCTCTTTCATGTTTCTATTTAATTATTATTTTATGGTATGATTCATGTTTGATTTATAATTATGAAACTAAATATTTTAGGTTCTTGAATAGTCAAGAGTATTCCTTTTGTAAGTCACCATTTGTTGTACTTAACACACCCCTATTTAATTTTATTCAAATAGGGGCCCATTGTTGTTTGAAATCCTAATTTATGTTTTGAAAATATTTTTCATTGGTGATCATGTGCTTACTTAGCAACATTTTGGGTTTCAAAGTTCTTAATTCCCATGTTGATGGTTCTTGTTAAGTGAACTACTCTATGTCAATGGAATTTGTATTTTCCCATAGCAAGGTTTTTTTCCTCTTTATACATATTAATTAATTTTATATTTGTTACATGTATGTAGGTTTTATTTGAATTTTCAAGACAATTATAATTAGAAAATCTTAAGTTTTTTTATCCTCACAAATTTTGATTTTCACATCTTTTAAAACTTCACATATTTTGGTATTTGTGTGTTGTGGTCTTTGTATGTTTTAATCTTCACATGTTTTGGTATTCATGTGTTTTGGTCTTCACTACTTTTATCTTTGTGCATTAGAACAAAATAGTAAACGAGTATTTAGGTAAAAATTTTGACATGTAAAATCCATGAGTCTTTAAGTTTTATGTATCTAGGGAATCATCTAATTTAATTAAACATAAATTGAAAAAAGTTAGAACAGCCAACTTGTGAGATCATGCCACATGGTAGAACTAAATTAACATAAAAATAATTATTGGGTAACACTTGTCTCAGGATGATAATGTGGCATTTTTACTAAATGAATGAGAAGTCTATGTGGTATGCTTGCCAGAGTAAGTTTCCAAAATTGAATTAAATAACCAAAATAAGCATAGAACCATATGGACATTAATGGCACATGAACTAGAATTATAGTAAACATATTTGAGCTATATGATCAAATTTTGAAGTGATATCTCACTTATCGATTATCAAAGATCATAAGTGAACTTTCATCCCACAAAGAGCTAAAATCCTTAGTTTTATGTGTTTGCCTATGAATTACTTCCAAAAAACCATCAATTAAATTATCACATGAATTACATAAGCAATATATAAATAAGAAATGGATTTATCATCCATGGCATACATGGAAGCTCATCCACCATCAAATTTATCCATCAAGGACTCAACTAAATATAAAAATATAATCTTTGACTTGAATGTGTTCAATGGTAAATATGAAAATTATATAGATCTATGGGACATTGTGGAGAATATTTGTTCTAACTCATGTGATTAAAACTTCATATTTGAATAAAAATAACTAGTGGTAGATTTTATACCCTTAAAATGTCAACAATTGCATTTCATAGCAATAAAACATGAAGTCATGCCTTGCATCAACCACTTCGAGACTTGTTCTTTGAAAATAAGGTATATAATGGATTCTTACATCATGTAAATAATAGGATGATTGTGGCATATATTTTATGAGATACTTTTAAAAGGTACCTATGGCTTCCCCTTGTAGATGCCACATCTGACAACCTTAGGATCACATTGTGGAGAAAGATAAACATAATTGAAGATATGTTGGTAAAGTAGATGGTACCAAGAAAGAAGATTAAACTTAAATTTGCTTCTCTAGTACCAATAACTAAGTGTATAGTGGGAATTTTAATTGGGATGGATTTGTTTAATAAGTTTTATGGGTGTGCTAGTATCCATTATCTTCAAATTGAATGGGTGCCACCACTAGACTTACCACTAACATTAGAATTGACCTTTGCCTTAAGTGAGATCATTAGTATCAAAATCCAAGAGAAAATGTTTAAAAAGGATAAGAGGCTAGTTGATGGTCACTTTTTTATGATGTCCTATTTTTTGGATGTTGTCATGGCTATGATCTACATGTATAATGGATCACTTTAGATCCCAGCCCTAGATTGCATAAGGAATAGGTTATGTGATTTTTATTTCTTCTTTCACATTTAATCTTACATGAAAAATATAGTTTCTATTTCTAAGAGAATATATCCCTAATTTTGGAAGGCCATCGATGAAAAATGACTGGCCCAAGTCTCGTATATTATCAAGAATACACTATAGCTAACATGAGACTATTGGTTGCATCTAAACTATGTAGTAATAATTATTGAGGGAACCAAGGTGAAAGCCTTATGTTTTCCCAAGTATGTTATAAAAAATATTTTAGAATATGAGATGGTGTATCAGCTTTGGTGGAACATAGATGAAGATATGAAAAACAAGCATAAAGGCCTTTTCCATGCATCTTACTTGATTTTAGTATGAATGACTTACACTAGTAGGAAGTACTTTGGTGCAGTTAGAGGCATAAGGGAACTTTATTCATTGGTATCTTTTCCACATTGGGATTGGGAACTAAGAGGTATAATTTAAAATCAATCCATTAGCTTGGGTATCCCGTAAAATAATGTACCATATGATCATGATTTCATATTAATGAATGCCAAATGTTATGCTAAGGTATTAATCAGGATGCATATGGTTGGGTGGATGAGGATCTTTCAAGGGCAATCGAAAAGGACCCATCACTCATAATTATAAAGGATCAAACTCAAGTTACAACTCCATGTGGATGGGCTTTAACTGATTAATGGTCCTTGCATCCCTCTCAACCAGTTCAACCAAAAGGGGAATGTTCCCAATCATCATTCCAATATGAAATGGTAATTGTGAATCAAGAAAAATTTATGGATGAGGCCACTAATACAAAAAGTTCTAAGGATCAAAGGAGCTAATTAATATTAATTCTTCTAAATCTTCATACACCAAATTTCCTACTATAATTACAATGCATGCAACTTAAGATTTAGATTTTTCATTTTATACTACACCAAAGGCCACTCCTTTAATTGATAAGATAATAATTAAGTATAAAAGGAGGCAAAGAGATTTTAATAACCCTACCCAACTAGTTAGGACACCTATGTATTAGATTTTTGAGATAATTTCATAAGACAAACCTTAGGGTAAAGGGGAAACACTAGAAAAGGATGAGGAAAAGGAATAAATGCAATATGGGCAAGCCCATTTGGTGAGTTATCCTATAGATGAGGAGGAAGAGCTTGGAAAGGCCAAGGTCATGAGTCTCTAAGGACTAAAAGGAAAGGCACTAATATAAACTATAGAATTAAAATATTTCCCTACCCCTATTATTGTTTATAGTTCACCTTCTACAATACCTATTTCCCCTTCCATTAATTCTTTTTAGCAATATCTAGATAATAATATGTTATTGTATCCAAAAAACACTATAATAACCATTGAAATTTCTATTACTGATACTTCTCAAGTTTTAACAAGAACTTCTAGGGCCAAGAAAGTCCATTTCAAGATAACTACAAGGGTCCCTATTTTTTTATCATAGTACACAACCATCTATCTAATCCACTCAACTAGGTTTGTCTATACCCCTATCTAGCATAGCTTAACCAACTTTCATTATGTCATCTAGAATATCTAACAAAATTATAACCTACATTATGCACCCTATTCCCTAGATTTATGACTTAGATTTGAAAAATATCATCTTCCCATCTCTAATAGATCCAATCCAAGTGCGTGAATTAATGCTCACTTAAGAGGTTGTTATGTCAAGGGGAACTAGCCATACCAACTAGGCAACTAACATAAGGGGATTAATAATTATATAATGGGTAGAATACTTAAGAGCCTAGGATATTAAAGTCCAAATTTGGCGATTTCAAAGCTTACCACATTTATTTTCATTTAAAAAAATATAGACATAGTTCAGAGGGTTAGGAAGAGAAAGATACAATATGATTCTAGTAGAGGCCTAATTCTTGAATAGAGAGAGGATGTATTTTCCTTGTCTATAAGGAAGAACTAGATAATTATGGAATATCCATATGATAAATATTTTGAAGTTTATTTAGAGACACATATAGGAGACTTAATGGAAATCCATAGAGGAACTAATCAGGCTAGGCAAGAGATTCAACAAGAATTAAATCAAGTACTGGAGAAATAATAGATTATACATGTTTTTAGGAAATAGAAGATGATTTTTAAAATGTAGAATTCAAGTTGTATAAAATTTTGGACATTATTATTTTAATGAAGATTGAAATATCTCCCCATTTGACTAAGACTACTAAGTTGTTTAATTATTTGAAGTAGGATTAAAATAAATTAAACTTTCTTGTGCCTTACATTAAAAATAAGGCCTTTGGCCATTTAGATCTAATGACTCCTCTTAAGGCATCCAATGCCCTCAAATTTGTAGTTATTATAATGTAAGAGGCTTGGAAAAGGGTGACTAGTGCATAATCCTTAATTTGAAAATTTATTGAGCATGAGAGATGTTGTACTCATTAGCTACTTCAAGTGTTACTTCCTCAATAATGAAAACTCTAACATTGGGTAGACCTTAGCTTCATAAGTTAATATTATATGTATTTTTTGCATAAGAATTAATGCATGTAACCAAGTCTTGATTCTATTTATATTCTACTCACAATACATGTAAGTATTAATTGAATAATCTTATAACATGCATATGTTGCATGATTTTTAAGTATGTTTCTTTTTTTATATATTTATTTTTGGCTATTTTAAATTATACATGTAGAATATACATTGAAATAAAAATACTATTCTAATCATTAACATGTAATTTTTGTAGACACCAAAAACTAGCCATCAATAAACTCCAATCAAGATTTTCACCAATTTCTACCCAAAATGCATAATTTGGCCTAAAAACACTAAAACACACTAAATGATGTGAAACTGACATATTCAAGTGCCAATTTTGGCTAGGGTATCCCTAAATGGGGTAATGCAATTTATGGGCTAGCTAACTTTGATCAGATCATTTTGAGTCAAAATGCAAATTTTACACCTAGGTGATCTAGATTGATCTTTCCTATCAAATCTCTTAAACAATACATGTGCCTTTGTTATTTTATATTGGTAATATCTAAAATGGAAATACTGTTCTAATGCAGCTGACATTGACTTCCAATTCTAATCTAGTCAAATTTTGGACCAATAATAAGGCATTCTAATCAATTTGAGTAATTTGTGTACAAAGTTCTTAAATATGATTAAGAGGTAATTAATCCAAGTTAGAGCCTAATTAAGAATTCCATGGAAACTTGTTGAATATTTTTTCTGGAAATGAATATTGAATATCTACATCATCAGGTGACCTCATTTCTTGAAAAGACATCCCTAGGCCATAAATGCCACAAATATTAGGATTCATGCCTTCCATGCCTCATCAATGCCTTCCATGATTCCCTCCATGCCTCTTAATTTAACCTTATTTAAATTTTATGATGAGGATAATTATAAACTTAATTCCAAAAATTAAATTAATCCTCAACCACACATCTCAATCTCAGGATGGACGGTTCAAGTTGATTCTAGACATTCTCAAAAATCTATAAATAGAGAGGCCATGAACATCATTTTTAAGTTTTTATTATTCAAATTTATAATGCATAAATAATTACAAAATCCATTAAAATTAGTTTTACCATGCCAAATTGATTCCAAGCCAAGCCACAAGCCAAAGGTGCCAAGGAGAGTTGGAGGTCGCCAAGCTTCCATTGCCAAGGACTTCATGAGCACAAGCTGAGCAAGCCACTACAACAAGAATTTTGGTGCATTCAAAGAAGGTAAAAGAGAGTTTCTTTTGAATTTTAGTTGTGTGTTTTATTCTTTTTTTTAACTAATCTCTATGTAGTGTCTAGGCCTAGAGATGTTATACTAGTTAGTGTGTTTCTTTCATTTTGTTTTCATTTTGAAACTAACATGATACTAACCATCCTCTCTTGAGTCAAATTCATAGTTCACATATGGCATGCCCGATGGTACTATATGAATCCCACACATGAATAAGATCATGATACAACTTTTAAATCTTCATTTGGATCATTATAACTCTTGGAATTTGATTTTCTAACTTTGTTTTGTTGTTTTTCTTTGTCACAAGTTTATGCAGTAACCGACGTCAGTTAGTAAAACCATCATCAGTTGGCATAGCCATCATTGATCATTATTTTTTTAACTAATGTTAGTTAGATAACCATCATTAGTTATTAAGTGTAACTGATGTTGGTCACTGTGTTTTCTTAAAAACACAAACCTAAGAGCTATTTTAAAATTCTTGGTTTGGGGTCATATAGACTCTGTTTTGGATGTTTTTTTAAAAATCTACATGTTTTCTCCTAAGTTTTCAGAATTTGGCATTATTTTAGCTTCAAGTTTCATATATGTTTTACAAAATTTTGAAAATCTATTTAAAATTTTTCTAATTTAACATATTTGCTTTTGGGGTGATACCTTAAGGGTAGACAAGCAACTAGCAAATTTCAAGTTTGATAAATCATGTTTTATAGTATATTTTGCATGTTTTAAAATGAATTAGGAACATTATTTTTGTGCTTAAAGTAACATTTAAGGTGATTAAATATTTTTTTTAGTATTATTTTTTAAATTTAATAACTTAAGATGAAGGGGTCAAATGAACACCACCAAATCTTTCATTTGGGCTTAAAATTAAACACACTTGTCATTTTTGTCTTCAATAGTTGTTTGATCTAATTTTGTTTAGAAAAGAGAGGATTTTTGCATGTATGCTCTTCTATTTTTTCCCTTTAGGGAACCTTTGGAATCAAAATTTCCATTCATATTGCAAAAATCCTAGTCTAAGGCTTAGAAAGAATGTCATCTAAAGCACTCCCCAAAACCTCATCAAAGTTTGGGTGACCTTGAAAATGACCCTAAAGTGTTTCTATTAGTTTTTTATTTTCATGCAATCTTAGATTGAGAGGGGGACATCATTACCTCCCATAATTTCTTTAGGGAAGCTTTGACCTGGGGTTTCATTTCCTAGCATTGACTTCACTTACTCCTTTTAAGTTACACACAAGATGTATCTACATTTGGACATCACACTATACTAAGCAAATAACAAGATATAGTGGTTGTAAAAATGACTAGACCTTTTTACAACTAGCCAATGCTATGGTCACCCAATTTTCATTCTTTTATTTAACATTATTTGATGTGAAATTCATTGTGTAATTGATTCCCCTAGAAACATTCAAAAGCTTGCTAGTTTAGTCAACCCCACATTAACATACCCTTGCTAGGATTTGGATGATTATACTTAGTGTATTTTGGTCATTTTTTCTTGGTATGTTTTGAGACTAAAACTTGTTTATTTATTCATAAGCCATGTCAAAACAATTAATTTGAGTCAAGGATGGTATTGTTATGCTACCCAAAATATGTTAAAACCATTTTGCATTTTAAGTCTTTGAAACATAACATAGATCACATCATTCGAGCATGCTTACACCATTAGGCTACTCAATTTGTTTTAAGACTTGTTTCACCTTGTATCAAAAACCATGTTTTTTAAACCATTTTGTGTATACCAATTCGACCTTTGTCTTGTGCCATCATGCTGTACAATCTTATCTAGCTTGTTTGGTCAAATCCTAGTTTTCAATGTTGAGCATTCAATTAACCCTATCTAGTTTGGATTCAAACATTGATTGATTTCTATTTAGGCCTTAATTTTTGGGGATAATACATAGATATTTCTCTTTTTGGCTGTATAAATTTAGTTAATCAATTACCCAAATTTTAAAACTATTGATGCTTTGTTTATTCAATACCTATCCTTATCATTGTTTGTGCCTTTATTTGGGAAAACATAGTCTTTCTTCAAAGATCCTTTTGTCTTATGCCTTATGCCAACTGATCATGTTTATGTTTGATTCCATATGCCAGGTCTATGTCAATGTTGTTTCCAAACTTGTTAGATTAAATCAAATCACATCATCCTTTGTTTCAAGTCTAACTTTTGATGTTGTTTGGCCAAAAGTCCTAGCACATGCCTATTTGTTTGAGCCTATCTTTTTACTCCATGTTTGGACAAAAGATTTAGTACTCAACTTTTCCCTTTCTTAGTTTAGACTTTGTTTGGAACACTTTGACCTAGACCTTTGACATGCTAGTTTTTATTAAAATGCTTGACCTTTTATATGTATGACATTTGAAGTTAGGTTACTTTATGCCAAGTCTTAACACAAACCATTTTGGAGATACAACTCTAATTTTAAACCACATTAGAGATATAGTTCCACCCCTTTAACCAAGTTTGACCAAGTTTGAACCATTTATCTTTTGGATCATTTTTGAAAGTTTGTGAAACTCTAATCCTTTTTGTTTTTGGAGTTTTCATCATTTATGTGGATATGTCTAGCTAAAATTATGGTGGAGTCATGTACAATCCAACTTATGATATAATGGCCACACAAAATCCCACTAAGAACCCCTATAGAGAAAGATTTTCTAAGGATTTTTATTATTCTCCCTATAATACTCCATATGGGGAACATAGTCAAAATCCACAAAATTGAAATCAAGACCTTGATTGGAAAAAAGAGACTTATGAGGAATATTTTGAAGACCCAACTATAGATAATGTTGTTTGGTATATTAATTCATACCCTCTTTTCAATAATTAGTACATGGAACATAGTCAAGAACTAGCTTATGAGCCAACTCACAACTGGGATGATATGGTTTATGAGGAAGACTTGGATGCTTTGGCTTATGAAAGTAATCAAGCTCCACCACATAATACCATTTCTATTATAGGACCATAATGTCACACCATTCCCATATGAATACCTCATATTTTGGTTTGTGTGAGCAACCAAGCTCCACAACGCCTAACCATTTCTATATTAGGACCTCATCCTTTGGTTTGTGTGAGAAATCAAGCTCTACAATGCCCCTTCATCATTTAAAGACCTATTTATTTAGCTTGTGTAAAAAATAAAGCCCCACAATTCCCTATCATTACCATCTCAAGACTTTATCTTTTGGCTCATGTGAGCAATCATGCTCCCCAAGGCCCTACCATTATCCAACCACAAGTCATTCCTCATCTATTACCAATCCCATCTAAACCTCAACCCATCCAATCTTTCAAAGACCAATTTGTGTGTAAAAATGGTATTTTCCAACTCATTAAAAATGAAATCCTAGACAACCAACAAATCCAAGATGTTTTTGTTGAACCAACCACTTATGATAAGTTAACTTGTGATGAATCACCTATTGATCCTATACTAGTTGTCAAGGAATATCACACTTATGAGCCAATATTTTTCAAGTTACTTCTTAATGATTATAAATACCTTTGAGAAAATCATTACCTTGACCATGTGCCTATTTTTCAAGAGCCTCTTATTGACAAGATAGTCTCTGAGGAGTTATCTCTTTACCTATTTCCCATCCTAGAGGAGTCTCACATTGACAAACTAGTTTTTATGGAACCCATTATGCCATCATAATATATTACTTGTACAATACCAAATATTTAGAAAGACATCATTATAATATAGTACCCATAAGATGAATAACTATAATTAGATTCAGTTTCTATTCTTGAACTAGCATCAAATTTAGCATCAGAATCAGAATCAACATCAATCTCAACTTCAGATTCAGAGTTCCTTGAGTTAGGATTAGATTTAGAAGAAGAATATATTCATGGCTATTACAATATTCATTATTCATGCCTCATAGATAATTTGAATACATTTATGATCCTTGTATATTTTTTGAAGATGAGTACTTCAACTTTGACATAAGTTATCTTAGTATCTTCTATGAGGATTCTAAAGCCTCTCTCCATTCCATTACCATTCCATAGGCCATTACCATCAAATAAAATAGCCATATAATTGACATCCCATCTCCCAAAAATGTCGATTGGGATTGATAAAATCACACTTTATTTAAATATATCCATGGTGACATAGAAGCTGAAAAAGAGCAAGGAGGCCAAGACCACATTCATGTAGTAGAAAAACACTCTCCTAGTGAAACCTTTTTAGATGTACTAAGATACAATCAAAGTCAAAACTCAACATCTTCTAGTGAAACTTTTTTAGAAATGCTAAAAGATAATCAAAGTCAAAATTCCACATTCCTTATTGAAAACTTCTTGAAGGTGGTATGGGACAATCAAGACAATTTCATTGTTGAAAACCTTTTTGAGGCACCAATAGCTAAGCACAAAATATCTTCACTACTTGATGAAGATAAAATCAAAGATTAAATCAAAATAGCTTCTAATCTATAGCCTAATCAAATGGTAGCTACTCTCAAGATCAAACAACAAAAAAATATGGTGGTCTTATTAAGAAAACAAGTTTTCTGACATACCATAACTAAAGTTATGTTGAATTTGGTATCAACAACATTATTTGTGATTAAAATTCCCAATATTCATTTGTTTTCCTACCATTCCACATTCCATTATCATCGACCAAATTATTTCACAATCAAACCTACCATCCATTATTTGTCCTTATCTACCATCCATAGCCATAATTTCCTTTGTAAAGGCTACAAATATACCTTGTCTTGATGTTTGAATAAATTGGAATCAATGACCAATGAAGATCAAAAAAGCATTCTTGACAACCAAATTTGTAGGCTATTTTTGATAGAGCAACTATTCAAATGAGGTGTGAGATAGAAATTAACATGATCGAGTATTACATTTGTATCATTTATTGATTAGGACATGCATCTCCATATCAACAAGAATAATAGAATCAAAAACCACACCCAGACCAAAAACATGTACCATAGCATTTCACATTACCATGCCATTGTTGTTGTTACATATGCCTATTTTCCATTATCACATATTCTTGTCATTTACCCCATCACTTGGGGGAAACCCTCTTACCATTTTATCTAATCTATCTAGACCATAATTATCTATCGTAATACCATATCATCCTATCATTCCATTCTTATTTAGAGAAAAGCCTATTTTTATTCATCCTGCCTAATCCTATTTTGATCTTGGTTCATTTGGTTCTTTCTACACCTTTTGTGGGGGGATTCCAATCAATTTTAAATAATCAATCCAATTCATGTTTACAATGGCAGTCTGTGAAAGTAGTGTGATAGTTGATTTGGCAAGATATCTTTCATTTTCCATCCTATATCAAGTTTGTTTATGTGAACCTGATTATAACTTCCTATGGGAAAATCAGTGTTTCACCAGTCTTGCTAGTAATTATAACTGCATATGGGCAAGTTATTATCATTGACCTATGCCATTGTATCCTAGTTATAACCACCTATGGGAAAACTAGGGGCAACACTTTTTTACCATGAATTACTATAACACCTTGTCATTACTATTTTCATTTAATTGGTCATTTTCTAGATTTGAGAACTTGTTGGGACCTAGTTGGTTTTTCCTCACATTTTGTGTGGATGGATTTACTATGATTTGAGTTCATTTTAGGAATATGTGGGTCATGATCAATTCATGTTGAGGTCACCTCAGTCCCCTTTTCCATATTCTCTCATCACCATTTTGTGAGCAACCTAAGCCAAATACTCTTGCCATTTTATGAGTAGGTATCTTATCATTATTTAACGAGTTCAGATACCTCAAAAATTCTAAAAACATTCAAAATTTTAAAAAATCCAAAAATATTTGTCATGTCTAAGCCTAGTCAGTTATCCTCAATCCACCTTACTGGGGTATTATCATTATTAGGATGCTTTCTTTTGCTTTTGTTTTTAGGATTTTTGTTTATTTATTTATTTTAGGTCATTTATTTGGTTTTTTAATTTTCTATTTGTTTTTTTGTTTTTATTTTTATTTTTTTTCCTTGCCTATTTGTTTATTTCCAACACTATTTCCTTGATTCAATCTATATGTGTTCATTGGGTGATTCCTCAAGCACATTATTCTTGAGTCCATCCATATTTATCCATTAATATTGTAATCATGGTTTTTATCATTGGTGCAGTTTTTTTAGTGTTTATTATATTGGGAGTTAGTCCTTATGCATATTTTGGCCAAATCTTCATGGTGTTCTATCATGAAGCCTACCATCACATGCTATAACAAAAATTAGCTTCAAGAAGTTCTATAATCAATGGAGCCATAGAAGTTTCTCCTTAGTACCTTGGCAAATCCTGCCATCCTACCCTTGATCAAATTAACCCATTGGCCATTATAGTTGTATTATTACTAATAAGGATGAGCATCTCCTCATTAACATGTGGAATTGAATCATTTATAATGATCAATATTATTCTTATATCCATCTCTTTCATCACTTTTCATCCACTCATCTTTAATCTATATTCTAGGTTATAACCTTGAGTTATGCTTTCTAATCATCCATAACTGGGTCACAATCATCTTTAGCAATCCAAGTCATATTAATGATTATAACCACCAATGGTCAAATCATTATTTTGACTTTTAATCCTTATTATAACCACCTCTGGTAAAATTAGTATCCTTTTAACATCAATTCATGCAAGCATTTTCTCATTTGGATTAATATCAAATATGGGTTAATTCCACCTTTCTTGTTTCTTTTTGAGGGATCACCCATCAACAAATGTGATGGTCACTCCCTTGAGGGGGCATCATCATAGGATTCCCAAAACCATTTGGATATTTTTTCTTCAACCATCATCTTATTTTTTACATATAGGACATCTCTCATTATTTGAGAATACATTATTTTTCCTATGGTTTGCAACATCTTCCCAAATAGGGTAAATTGTAGACACCTGAAACTAGCCATCGATAACCTCCAATTAGGCTTTTCACAAATTTCTACCCAAAATGCATAATTTAGCCTTAAAACATCAAAATATTCTAAATGACATGAAATTCACATATTCAAGTGCCAATTTTGGCTAGAGTATCCCTAGATGGGGTAATTCAACTTATGGGCCAGCTAACTTTGATCAGATCATTTCGAGTCAAAATTCCAATTTTACACCTAAGTGCTCTAGATTGATCTTTCATATCAAATATATTACACAAGACATGTGCCTTTGTTATTTCCTATTGGTAACATCATAAAAGATAATATGGTTCCAATGCATTTGACATTAACTTCCAATTCTAATCGAGTCAAATTTTAGACCAATAACAAGGGATTCTGATCAATTTGAGTAATTTGTGCACAAAGTGCTTAAACATGCTTAAGAGATAATTAATCCAAGTTAGAGCCTAATTCAAAATTCCATTAAAACTTTTTGAATAATTTTTTTTGGAAATGAATATTGAATATTTGCATCATCAAGTGACCTCATTTCTTGGGAAGACATCCCTAGGCCATAAATGCCACAAATATTAGGATTCATGCCCTCCATGCCTGATCAATGCCTTCCATGATGCCCTCCATGCCTCTTAATTACCCCTTCTTCCAATTTCATAATGAGGATAATTATAAAATTAATTCCAAAAATTGAATTAATCCTAAACCACACATCTCAATCTTAGGATGGATGGTTCAGGTTGATTCTAGACATTCTCAAAAATATATAAATAGAGAGGCCATGAACATCACTTTTAAGTATTGATTATACAAATTTATAATGCACAAATGATTCCAAAATCCATTGAAATTAGTGTTACCATTCCAAATTTATTCCAAGCCAAGCTGAGCCACAAGCTAAAGGTGACAAGGAGAGACGGAGGTAGCCAAGCTTTCATTGCCAAGGACTACATGAGCACAAGCCAAGCAAGCCACTACAACATACATTTTGGAGCATCCAAAGAAGGTAAAAGAGAGTTCATTTTGAATTTTAGTTGTGTGTTTTATTCATGTTTGTTAACTAATCTCTACCTAGTGTTTAGGACTAGAGATTTTATTCTATTTAGTGTGTTTCTTTCATTTTGTTTTCATTTTGAAACTAACACGATATTAACCATTCTCTCTTGAATCAAATTCCCAGTTCACAATTTCTAATTTTGGATGAATTTATAGGATGAGGAGACCCCTGCACAAGTCTATATATACATTTAACTCACCCATTTTAAAAGGAGGAGTTGTATATATAATTAATACAAGAAGAAATATTTTAGATTGTTATGAAATTATGTTAATGTGTTTTTTCTCCAAATTTGTGTGATTGACTGTGATTTCTTCCCTATTGGTGATTGAGTAATTTAAGGTGTGAAAATTCTACTTAGTTTTATTTATTATTATTATTATTATTATTATTATTATTATTATTATTATTATTATTATTATTATTATTATTATTATTATTATTATTGATATATTCTAATATAGGATGTGCAATAACTATTTGAATATTATCTAATATTAGTAATTATAATCTATAAGGTTGAAAGATTAATTTATTTAAGTGTGTAGAAGATTATTTCATGATATAACCTTCTAAAGTGAGCAACAATTACTTTAGATACCTCCTTGATCCAATTCATAATCCTCTGTTATAAGGGAGAGAGAAATAGTTTCTCTAAATAGGAGTAACCTTTGTTTTAGATATTGGATTTTTAATATATCATTTACCCTTAGACTTGATTATGTTTGTGTGCAAGTAAGCAATAACTAATAGTTACAATCATTAGTTTCAAAGACACTTATCTATGTATAAGACCAACCTAGAAATAATCCCTCTTTTGACCACATAAATTTATTTTCTACTCTATCTTCCCTTCTTTTGAGTTTATTTTGAGATATTTCCAACTTAGCTTAGACTATCACCCATATAACTTAAATAGAATTATTATTTATTTTATATTTCACTCATCCATACACACTTGGTTATTAACCTGTATGCTCAACCAATTATTCCACCACCTATTTATTATAACCCATACCTATAATTCATAACCTAGATTAGAGATTACCTCCATATAGATCCCTAAATATTAGGGGCCACCTCATTCTTGATTTGGTGTACATAAAAACTGAATGAATAATATGTATGATTTAATTCTATATCTATTGATTTGTATTAATTTTCAAAGTTCTATCTTAATTATATCAATATATCCCATAAATCCAAATTACGGTAAAAAATAATATAAGTATTAAAATATTACACACTAACATATAATATTAGACACTTTTAAATTTTAATATGAATATACCTTCATCTTACATGACTTTTGTGTATACATATGACACTTACACATTATGTTGTTCTCTCAACATACTTTATATGGGTCTAAACATCCTTATATGCTATTAGTAATATGTAATAAATACTTAATCTATATATAACTTACTTAAAATCATACTCAGAATATCTCTAAGTCATAATATTAGTTTACTTACCTTTTGGTCGGATATGTCAAACTCAAATGCCCATAAAATTGTAGAATATTCCATGTTTAATGAACCTATCCATGTGCTAGCAATGGTCATTTTTAAGATTTACATTATCTCTTATAGGTTAGCCCATATATTTTGTATGCCAATGTTGTGACAAAGTAACCAAATATTCTCATATAAATACATAGTAAGTCTAAGCCTATTATATCATATAAAGTTATCAAACAAGCCTATTATAACACACTCACATTTAAAGGGAGTTCCCTAAACTTTAAAAAAATAGAAATATATCATAAGGATCATGACCTAGACAAGTTTCAATCTCTAAATCCAATTCAAGTTTTCCATTTTATAAGTTTATAAATTTAAAATACATGTTGCATTTATTAAATGATCACCATTACACACATAAAAGTAACAATGATAACTTCAAGCAGTTTGACTTCCCTCTTTGGAGTATAGTATATGCAGGTAACTCTCAACCATGAATTGTGGACTGTTTCAGGTCATATAAACCCACTTATTTCTATTTTTTAAAGGATAAACCTAGTTTCAAATTTGGACTATACAGTCCAAGATAAGGAGACATGTATCTAGATATTGCACATATAGTAAGCCTATAATATTACACACATAGATAGATAGATTAGAATAAGACGTAATGACATGTATAAAAATACATATAATAATTTGAAACAAAAAAATATAGTGATTATATATGTCATTATTTTGTGTATTCATCCATAGATTGATGGAGTCTTCTAGGTGGTTCCAAATAGCCAATTCTTGATTTGAGTGACTCACAGTCTACTTTCGTTCCTTCCTATTACCTACAAACTAGTATTAATATTGGAAAAAATAGAAACACACTATGTATTTAAATTTTTAAGTATGTTATATCTATAAAAAATTTAATTTTTTAATCAAACTTTTTTTAAAAAATTTATATTAGTGTCTTATTGTAATACATAAAACAATCATAATATGTCAATGTTTTAAACTTGTTTAGATAACTAAATTAAAACTAAGATCAAACACATTGGTGGACCTAATTTTTTTTATAAAACTATAGATACTAAAATATGATTTATCACCTCAAACTTTTACACTTGGAAAATACTTATCTTGGTTGTACCTTTAAATTCTGCACCTACTAGCTATCGAAAGGATCACATTCACTATCTCTTTATGCCTAATTTCTTATCTCCTATTCAAACCATTGTTATTTTGATGACTAGGTATTATATATTTTGAAAAAATATAAACCTAATTATTATCCTTCACACCATTTTTAGGCCTATACCTATTTTATATCTCTATTGAAACTTGTACCCTAGGTGAACACATGTGTCGACATAACTATCCATTTTTCCTATAAAGTGTCTAGTGTGAAAAAGTCATTTAATTTTTAAAATAAACACATGCTAAAGTTTATCCTAAGTTTTTTAATTTGAGATATTTATAAAAGGGATTTGTATATATATAAGATGAACCCTCCTTCATACCTCACCTATAAATCACATGAAACTCATAAGATAATAAACCAAACAACACTCAATCAAGAATTCAAGTGAGAAAACCTACTTTATTTATTGCTATTTCCATATAAATCATAAGAGTAGTATTTTTAAAAATCTAAATTATTAAAAGAGTATCCCATGAGCCATGTTTTTCCAAGTTATAAGATAGGTCACTGCATGCCTTTCTTTATCACAAATTACATCCTTGTGCACACACAATTCAACACGTAGGGAAGAACTACATAAGTATGAGACCCTATTTATATTATTTTCTATGTAAATAATACCTATTGATAGAGGAGTACTTAGGATAGGTCAACACTATGATCCCACTAACCCATTTTTCCCACAATCATTCTAAGCGTGAATATTTAGGGTTTGATAATTTGACAAAGAGAGATATCCCATGTGCATGATCTAATTACATCATAATAAAGGTGATAAAAAAACCCATAAGACTCTAGTTGGTCACATACATATCCAATCATAATTTTAGATGGAAACTTACATCAACACAACTATCCAAATTTGATGCAAGATTCCAAGGCCATATAAAAAATATTTCCATAATCTTATGACTATTTTAGGATCATCTTCCATTTCACTTCCATCATGTTCCTCCAAGAATTTCACGTGCATAAAAAAAAAGTATAAGTATCATTTATTTCCAATTCATTGAAATATATATAAATTATTCTAATTTATTATTATTATCAATCTAAGTTGTTTAAATTTATAATATTATTTATCCAAGTTTTTTATTAATTGGCCTACTCATTATGTTAGTTCACCACCCTTGTGTAAAATCTAATCTAATCCACTTAACCCTAGATACCCCATGATTATCTAAATTTATGGTTAAACATTTTGTGAACCTGATGTTTGGTTTCAAAACCCTAGTTTTACCTAGGGTTTCTTGATTGTAATACCCTTCTAAATATATCTAGTGTTTTTCTCAAACATAAATTATTTACATTACCAGTGTGTCAAGTGTGTCCTTATGAATGATATGTCTTGTGGTTGGTTTTTAGTCATGATTTTGGTTACCTTATTATAGTGACATATAACCTAGTTATTTTTTAACTCATGTAGGACCACCTTGGTGTGTGTGTGTTTAATGATAACAACAATTTGTGTTATCACTTAATGTGATGTTTATTCCTTATTAGGGGTTCCTATGTCAGTGAGTCACTTTTTTAAGGGTTATCCATTGGCCCAGATTTGTGTTAGTTCAAACACATTGCTTGAACCTATTAAGTGGTTGTGTTATGTTAATTTTATTTTGATTATTTGACTTGTATCTTATTAGTGTTTCAATAATAATATCTACTTTTAGAATAGGAATAATAACATAGTTATGATTGTGATTATCCCAAATAACATTTAATAATGGGCATACATAAGATTGTATCTAAATACATATTTATATAAATATATGCATATTAAAATGGTATTATGTAGATAAGTAAATTAAATGAATAAATATACATATTTATTCATAATATGGATAAATAAATAAATTTGGATCAAATATTACTACTCCAATATTTATACGTATTAATATATGTATTTGTTTATATGTATTTATATATTAATGTAAGCTAAAATAGTTTTAATTAAATGAGCATAATTATAAATACATATATTTTTACCTGTGTCTGTGTGTGTGCGTGTGTGTGTGTGTGTGTGTGTGTGTGTGTGTGTGTGTGTGTGTGTGTGTGTGTGTGTGTGTGTGTGTGTGTGTGTGTGTGTGTTCTTACTAGTTCTAATTATAAATTTAATATATATTAGTTTATTTGATTTTTCAATGTAATTATTAACTTAATAAAAATAAAAATAATGACAAACATAAAAAATAAATTAAAATAAAAGAGTGGAAACCCTAATTCTATAAAATAGAATAAAATAATAAATAAACATCAATTTTCCCATTAAAAAGTTAACCTAATGGAGAGAAAAACCATTTTAAAATATTTTTGAAGGAGACATGTAGGTGGAAGGATAATGAATAATTAATATGGAGGGGGAAGGAGTGGTGAAGGAAAATGAAGCAACTAGATGAAGAAAGGAATTTCAATAAAATAGGCAAAGGGTTTTTTCTTCTTTTATATCTTAGAGTTTTTCCAACTAATGAGAAGATTAAATATTAAATGAAACCCTAGGGTGTGTTTCAATTATGATTTTGTTCAATAAATCTATTTGTTTTCTTATGAGAACCACACACACACACACATTATTTCATTTTTTTTACTCTATAAATATTCTTATTCATTTCCATTTTTGGCCTTAGATATAATGGTTTTCTTATTTTAAAATAAATAAAATAAAATGATGTGTGTGTGTGTGTGTGTGTGTGTGTGTGTGTGTGTGTGTGTGTGTGTGTGTGTGTGTGTGTGTGTGTGTGTGTGTGTGTGTATTTAAGAAAAACATCTCAGAGTGCATTATTTTTTAATTTTATAATAATAATAATAATAATATATTTATTATTTGTATTGATTGGGGGGGTTGGGGGAGAGGGAGAACTATGTTGTCCTAGCCCCCTCCATAATAGGGAGGGGAGGGGGATTGCCAATTGGCCCACCCCCCAACCTTGGTAGGGGCCTAACTGATGGCCATGGCCATAGATAGGCCTATAAAGTCTATCCACCATCTATGGGTTGTTGGCCACTGGCCACCAAGCCCGGCTAGGGCTTAACAATTTTTAATAAATGTGTGTGCGTGTGTGTGTGTGTGTGTCTAAAAAAACATAAAATAAATAAATATAATATAAATATAAATAAATAAATAGATAATAATAATAATAATAATATTATTATTATTATTATTATTATTATATATTTATTTTCTTATTTTTATAGGAATATCTTTATATATAGAACATTTATTTTTGAAATTATATTCTATTCAGTTTAATTCATATTTCATATAATACTTTATTATATTTCAAGTTATGTTATACATATGATCTTTAAATTAATATTATTATTAGGATAAATATACATAAATATGGATATGTATAGAGAATGTGATTATATGGTTGTGTTGAGCGAGATGGCATAGGTGTGATGTAAGGTTGAGCTTGATGTCAACTTAATGACTAATTTAGCCTCATAAGGTTATTTATGTAAGATCAGTTCTTTCCATGCTAATATGTACTTGGTATAGTTTAATGGAGTTGGAATAAAGGTATTTTTTTAGTAATAAATATTTTGAGACTATTAGATACACATATCCATATATATTGGTGACAATAGGTATTTAAGTGGAGACGTGTTATTTTATTTTATTTTATTGATTAAACATGTGAGTTATTTTTACATGTTTATTAACCCCTTTTTAAAAGGTGTATGATAAATTATATCCTTGACTTGTACTGAGAGATAAACTATGACTAGGATTTGATTAGAACCTTATTTTATTTATATCATTTTAGAAAGGATCTTAGAAGTTTAATGTTTCTATAGTTCTATTTGAAATGATAGTATTGTTTGAGTTAGTATGATTCGAATGATTAGCATTCCATATTGGTAAATTGTGTTATTATTGAAATAAAATTGTAATTGTTTCCATTGGTTGATGATGAGTTTGGGTACCAACCAGAAAATTTTGTCTTGATAAGATCAACCTTTATTGTTTCTTAGTATGTAAGTTATCACAATATGTTTCATTTTGTAGCTTAAACCTTTATTTATTTTGTCTATTATTTTATAAAAATGAAGTATTTAAGAGGGAGAAGTCTCTTTCTCAATGTAACCTAACCCCTTTATTGACTATGTTGTAGTGCAGGTGGACGAATACTAGTAGCAATTATAATACAATAAATTAGCATCTATTATGTTGTAGAAGTTAAAGTTTAAATGAGATTTTTGAAATGTCTTATTTCTTATTCAGTGAATTATGAAGTAGTTTTAATCCAAACCCATAAGTGGAGGTAGGCTTTAGACGATTGTAAATACATGATGTAATGTATAAATGTATACACATAGTGGTGTATGTAGTTAGAGTATTTTATAGATTTTTAATATTATCATTCAATTATTGAAGTAAAATATATGCATCTTATTTTACAATAAAAGAGTTCATTATTATTCAGTTAAATTTTAGTCTTTTGAATCTTATAAACTATCATTTTATCATGATGTCATGCCATTCTGGAAATATCATTCTTATGTAGGGTTGAATTTATAAGACCATAGGCTTATAAAAACTCATTTACATAACACAATTTACTTTAATCATAATGCCACAACATGATAACTACAACTAGAAATAGCTCTATGAATATGGATTTAGGCTTGTTATATACTCATAAGATAGTATGCATCAATGAAGGATTTAACAACCTAAAAAGGATTAGAATTGAGAATAATATATTACATTGGATTCCTTGAATGTTGAAATGCTTAATATATGAACCAAGCCAATAGGTTATATAAATTAACCTATCATCAAGAAAACTAAAATGCAATCCCTTATTAGACAACAAAACCATAAGTAAGAATTTCACCTTCTCAAGTTCAATCATTGGAAATGACTTATTGGGTGGCTTTACTAATTCAATTATAATCCTAATATAATTGATCAAACATTTTTTCAAATTGAAGAATCCAATTCGCTAGATCATTTTTCTTGTGGTGAAAAGTTTATGCATGTTTCAACCTATAATTGTCATTCAAAAATCAAATTTTAAAATATTAAATGGTCTAGATTAGAATTTGAGTCTCTATCAAAATTATCACGTCCTAAGATAATTAGTTTCTAGTACCTTATTAATTTTTAACTCATCTGATCCAAAATGGTACCTAATTTCCAAAAGGATTTTGCAAGGAAAATTATTATTACCTTGTTGATTTTCCAGTGAATGCACTCTAGAATCAATGTCTAAAAAGTAGTTAGAAATTGACTTTATGAGAAAAGAAAGATGTTTACATATATTATTACCTTGATATTAATGGGGGATATTTTGTTTTATATATTCACTATCGTTTGTTATTTTTTATAACTCTTTTCTAAATCAAAATTATTTAGAATTTTTTTGTTGTTTTGGTTTTAATCTATGAAGTCACTCCAGAAAGGTTATTGAAATAATCACCTATTTTAACATTTCTTGAATGTTAAGGTTGAAACCTCTTATTTTGAATTTCATATTCATGTATAAAATTTCATAATTGTCTTTCATCTCTTTTTAATATTTTTAGTGAGCCTTCCTTGAACCCTATTTATCACTATTTTCTAGGTATGATAGAAAATGTTGTTAAATACTTTTTCGTTTGATATTGTTTTTTTTATGGCATTCACCCTCGTTATCAAAAAAATAATTCCATTGTGATAATTATTTAATACAAATTTTATCCATTACCTTATAGTAGTGTAAAAATTTCTCTAGGTATTTATTATAGCATCATTTTGCATCTTGTTTAGCCATGTCAAACCTTTGTAGCCTTAAGAGAAATTTTGACTTGTTTAACTATGGAATTAACCCAATTATTATTATGATTGTGTTTATTGTTAAATTTTTATTTTTTAATGTCACTAGAGTTAGGATATGATCCTTACCTAATTGTGAAATTAAAATTATAAAATTTATCTTCTATTTGGTTATGGGATTCATGGCAAATTTGTAAGAGAACTAAAACCTGTCTAGCTTTAGATGTTTGCACATGTATTATAATCATTTGAAATTCATGTTGTGTTAAAATAATAGCATTTTAATCAAATTAAATAATTTAGATTGTATTTGAACCTTGATGCTTTATGCATTTGGCCTTGTGTAGTAGATTGAAGTATAACCAGTTGGATCACAACTTTGTAGTGATGTTGTGTTTTGTGTTTACTTGAGTTTGTATAATATATTAGTGTTATTTTTATTATATAAATAGGATTTAGTGTATTCATTAGAGTGTTAAAAAAATTGTGTGATTTTATGTGTCTCTAAGATGTAAATTTTGGGCATCACATTTTGGTATCAGAGCACAATTAAACACTAGGAGCTCTAGAGTGTTTGGTCATCCACTACATGTATTCTAAAATTTTTACTCATGTGTGTATAAGTGAAATAACAAGGTGAGAATGTAAGTATTTATAAACATGGAATAAATTAGGAATCACTGAAACCTAGTTATTGAATTCATTCCATTGTTATATGGGAGCATCCTGTTAAAGAGAACCTAGTTGTTTTTGCTTTTTATTGTGGTAGAGTATCTAACCACCGTATACCATGAGACCTTGAAGTGAATAAAATTATGAGATTTGGAAAATTTATTTTTTTATTTTAGAGAATTTTTTTATTTTAGTTCTCTCATGTCTTATTAATAAATGTTTATGTTAGCTTGTTATTCTTTGGTAGAAAATAATTATATGGAGATAAAATTTGTATGTATATTGTGCATGGGAAATACTTACTTTAATCTATATATATGTATAATAATAGATATTATGTATTAGTTAATTAATTTAATATGAATCTAATAATGGAATGTGTATATAGTTAGTAATATGATAAATTTGATTATTGTTAAATTAAACTATTCACAGTGGTAGCTCTAAGTTAGTATGTTATAGTTAGTGTTTCATTATTCATCTTGGTTAAGCATAAGCCATGAGGTTATAAAGAGGCCTTATTTTATTATGTTATAGTTATGAAATTTATTTAACCCTAATGCATTGTTAAAATTGTGCATGTTATTCATTATATAACTAGATGGTACTTATTATGGTTTGGATTCCTTGCATTTTGAATAATAGTGTTGTAAGTTCTAACCTTGTTCTTGAGTTATGTAGTTTGAACCTTATGTGTAACCACAAGTGATTTAAGAGTAATTGTGTAGGTAAGGTCTTGAGAGATTGCTTTTATGTATTGAGTATGGAGCCCTTTAGGGCTATTAAATAACCTTAGGAGTGTATTTTTGGGGCATAGAGAGCTCCACAAATGTGGAGAGCATAGTTTTCCCTACACCTTTTGTATAACCTTGCTCCACATGTGAGTGGAATATTCCTTATTTTATCTAATTTTTATGTTTCCATGTTTTATGGAATTAGTTGTTAGATGCCTATTTTCCATGTTGACTTCCTTGATTTGAGGGATTTGGTTGGTCATCGGAAAATGGGGCTCCTTCCTTGTTTTAAGGAGTTGGTTGTGATCACATGTTGCTAGAAAATGTGCCTTTAAAGGTGGAGAGACAAACTTGGCATGTTCCTATTTAGATGGGCTTTTGGATGAGCTTGATGAGGTAGAATTGAGGTGTCTTTTAGTGGATAATACTTATCTTGCATAAGCATGGTAAGTTTTTCCTCCTTTTATGGATATTCCCTCATTATGTGTGTGTGTGTGTGTGTGTGTGTGTGTGTGTGTGGTATGGCCTTTAGAGGTTGATGGTTTATTTTTAGGTTGTGACTTTGAGGATCAAAGTCAAAGTGCAGATGTTTTTGTAAAGTGTGGGTGTTTATTATAAGGTGTGGTATAGTAACTTCTGAGATATAATAAAGTGCAGGTGCAGGTGAAAGTACATCATTGATTTTTTGTATCATTTTTTACAGGATATATTCTATCTCTGTGAGAGTTCATTGTACTCTTATTTTTAGATTATAGTTTTATTTGAGGACTTTCTTTATTGATGTATCCTACATTGGGTGAGCCATGGTAAATCTGTGTTATGTGTGATTGATTCTTTTTCTCTCCATTTATGCTTTCATTATAACACTATGATTTGAGGAATGTTTTGATGATGCATGCTAGTGCATAATTTAGATCTAATTTATGGTCGTATTAAATATATTTTAAAGTTTTAATTCCTAACAATTGGTATCAGAGCCATTGGTTGTGTTTTGCTAAAGTGGTAAATCATAGGAAGGCTATTAACTTGAGTGGGGGCTATGGGAGAAGAGATCAAATTCAAGGCTAAGAAGTTTGATGGTAAGCATTTTGGTTTATGGAAAATGTAGATGGAGAATTACCTATTTTAGATGGAGCTACATCTCTCCTTAGAGGGGAAAGTAGAACAATATGTAAGTATGAGTGATGCATATTGGTCATTACTTGATAAGAAGGAATTGGGAACCATACAGTTATGCCTTGCATCTTTTGTTGCATTTAATATTTTTGATGAGAAAACCACAAAATATTTCATGGATAAACTTAGAAAGTTATATGAGAAACCCTCTACTTCTAATAATTTTTTTCTTATGAAAAGATTATTTAACATGAAAAAGTCTAAGAATGGTTCTATTGATAATCATCTAAATGATTTTAATATTATTGTAAGTATGCTCACTTCTGTTGGAATTAAGTTTGATGATGAAGTTAGAGCTTTTCTAATCTTATGTTCTTTCCCTAATAGTTGGGATAGTTTGGTTATGGTTGTGAGTAATGTAGTCCCTACCAAGGGAAGCTTGAATTTTGAGGATGTTGTAGGTGTAATTCTTAGTGAGCAAATGTGAATGAAAATCACTAGTAAATCATCTTTAGGTAATGCTTTATTTTTTGATACTAGAGGGAGAAAAAATGACAAGAGCAAAGGTAGCTATGAAAATTTAAAAGGTAGACTAAGTCCAGATCTAGATCCAAGATGATATGTTAACATTGTGGGAAGAATGGACACTCAAAGAAGGATTATTGGTCACATTGGGATAAGAATGCCAACAAGGAGGAAATGAATGAGGTAAATGTGACATCAGGTAAATCATGTTAGGATGCCTTAATTATTTCTATGGATAGCTTTTTTAAGTCTTAGGTATTAGATTCAATGGCTTCTTTTCATGCCACCCCACATAAGCATTATTTTACTGATTATGTTCAAGAGAATCTAGGACATGTTTATCTTGGTGATGATGAACCATATGAGATAGTAGGGAAAGGTTGTGTTTAGGTTAAGATATAGAATGGGAACATATGGCTACTCACGAATGTCATACATGTGCCTATGTTGAGATGGAATTTGGTCTTACTGGGGCAATTAGGAAGTAAGGGATGTTTAGTAATGTTTACTTTAGATTCTTGGAAAATTACCAAAGGTGCTCTTGTGATATCAAGAGGTAAGTAATTTGGTACTTTATATTTGACTAGTAGTGTTGATTCTCTTGATTTAGTTAATGTAGATGGAAATGAAACTATGTGGCACTATAGGCTTGGTCATATGATCCATAAGGGCATGAATATCTTAAAAGATAAGTTTCTTAGATTAAAAGACATAGATCTAGATTTCTGTGAGAATTGTGTGTATGAGAAACATAAATGGGTTAAGTTCCTAAAGGTTGGACCCACAAATAAAGAGCACAAGTTAGATTTTATACACTTAGATGTATGGGGACCAACTCAAGTATCTTTTATTGGTGGACCCAATTATATGTTACTTTTATTGATGATGAAACTAGGAAATTTTATTTTTATTACATTAAAAATAAATCTAATGTATTTAACACTTTTAGGAAGTGGAAAGTCTTGGTTAAGAATGAAATAGGTCTCAAGTTAAAATGTCTCTAATCAGATAATGGAGGTGAGTATTGTAGTAATACTTTCTTTAATTATTGTTCTAATAATGGAATCCATAGGCAAAGGATAGTTCCAATAACTCCACAACAGAATGGGGTATCTAAAAGGATGAATAGAACAATAATAGAACATGTTAAGAGCATGAGGTTACATGCAAGATTGCCTTTATAGTTTTTGGCAAAAGTAGTTAGCATGGTAGTATATTTGATTAATAGAGGACCATCTATGCCTTTGGATGGAGGCATTCTTGAACAAAGTTGGTCTAGTAAAAACATTGAATATTCTTTTCTTAGAATCTTTAGATGTGAGGCTTTTTATCTCATCAAGAAAGAGGATAGGACTAAGTTAGAAGCTAAATCAGAAAAATGCACATTTTTTGGATATGGTGAGGATGACCTTGGTTTTCATTTATGGAGCATTAAAGATAAGAAAATATTTTGGTCTAGAGATGTAGTCTTTTATGAAAAAATCATGTATAAGGATTAGTTGTAGAAAAAAGAACAAGAACAAAAAGAGTACATAGTATTGGATGACATTGTAGATGGAAAAGTATCTAATGAATCAGTTCAAGAACATTCTACACAAGGACCCAAAAATCCTATGGTAAGAAGGTCTTCTAGGGTAAGAAGAGCACCTAGATGTTTTTCTCCTTCTTTGAATTATTTATTACTCACTAACAATGAAAAACCAAAGTGATATGAGGAAGTAATATAGGTAGATGCCAGGAAGAAGTGGGAGTAATCCATGGATGAGAAGCATAGATATCTCATGGAGAACCAAATGTCAGATTTGGTAAGGCTACCCAAGGGCAAGAGTGCATTGACAAACAAGTGGATCTTTAGAATAAAAGAAGAGGATGAAGGGAGAAAAAGGTATAAGGCTAGGATGGTTGTCAAGGGGTTTGTAAAAAAATTAGGTAATGATTTTGATGATATTTTCTCTCCTGTTATAAAAATGACTTCTATTATGACTATTCTTGGTTTAGTTATAGTTGAGGATTTTCACTTAGAATAGTTAAATGTGAAAACTTATTTTCTTCATGGTGATTTAGATGAAGAGTTGTATGTGAAGAAACCATAGGGATATGAGGTCAAAGGGAAGGATAAATATGTGTGTATACTAAATAAGATCTTGTATGGCTTGAAACAAGCTCCATGATAATGGTATAAAATTTTTGATTATTTTATATTGGAACAAGAATATCTAAGGTGTAAATCTAACCATTGCATGTACATCAAACATTTTGAAGATGGTTCCTTTATTATATTATGCTTTTATTTGGATGACATATTAGTTATAAGAAAGAACATAGAACATATTCATATGCTCAAAAAATATCCTAATGACTCCTTTTCTATGGAATATTTGGGTGTTACATAGAAAATATTTGGTATGAAGATTACTCATGATAGGAAGAAGAGGAAATCGATCTTATCCCAATAATAGTATGTGAAGAAAGTCTTGGTAAGGTTTAGCATGTTGGATGCTAAATTTATTTATACTCCTTTAGTAGGCCACTTTAAATTATCAAAGGAGTAGTGTCCCAAGATAGAAGCTAAAAATATCAAGATGTCCAAGCTACCTTACTCATCAACAGTTGGTAGCTTGATGTATGCCATGGTTTGTACTAGGCCGAATATTTCCCAAGTAATGGGAGTTGTGAGAAGGTATATGAGTGATCTTGGTTATGAGCATTAGCAAGCAATGAAATGGATTCTTTGATATTTAAGAGGAATAATGGATTTTGCATTATGTTATGGTGGATCAAATACCACTTTACATGGTTATGTGGACTCAGATATGGTAGGGGATATTTATATCATGATAAGTATGATAGGTTATATATTTACTATTAGAGATACAACGGCTAGTTGGATTTCCATGATATATAAGGTTATTGCTTTGTCAACTACAAAGGTAGAGTATGCTATTTCCATAGAGGCTATCAAGGAGATTATCTAGTTATAAGAGTTGTTTTGAGAGTTGAGACATGATCAAGAAGATAGGAGACTACATAGTGATAGTCAGAGTGTTATCTATTTGGCAAAGAACTCTACTTTCCACTCGAAGATGAAACACATTCAATTATGTTATAATTTCATTAGGGTAGGTTTGGAGGAGAACTTGGTGAAGCTGGAGAAGATTCATACAAGCCAAAATCTTGTGGATATGATGACCAAGGTGGTCACATTGGAAAATTTGAGACTATGTTTAGATTTGGTTGGCCTTAGTGGTCATGAGGTAGTGATAGATTATGTTTAGGAAAAATAGTCTCTAAGTGGGAGATTGTTGAGTATGGATCCCTTTGGGGCTATCACATGACCTTAGGAGTATATTTTTGGGGCATAGAGATATCCATGAATGTGGGGAGCACAGTTTTCCCTACACCACCTTTTTTGGAACCTTTCTCCACATGTGAGTAGAATTCTCCTTATTTTATCTAATTTTTATTTTTCCATGTTCTATGGAATTGGTTGTTAGATGTCTATTTTCCATGTTGACTTCCATGATTTGAGGGATTTGGTTGTTTATTGGAAAATGGGATGTCTTCCTTATTTCAAGGATTTGTTTATGATCATATGTTATTGGAAAATGTTCCTTTAAAGGTGGAGAGACAAACTTGGCATGTTCCTCTTTGGATGGGCTTTTGGATGTGATTAATGAGGTAGAACTGAGGTGTCTTTTAGTGGATAATGATTATCTTGGATAATCATGATGAGTTTCTCCTCTTTTTTTGGATTTTCCCTCATTTGCTATATATACAGGTGTGGTGTGGCCTTTAGAGGTTAATGGTTTATTTTCAAGGTGTGGATTTGAGGATTAGAGTCAAAGTGCAAGTGTTTATTATAGGGTGTGGTGTAACATCTTGTGAGATACAATAAAATGTAGGTGAAAGTACATAATTGATTTTGTATATAATTTTGTATAAGAGATATTTTATCTCTATGAGAGTTCATTGTAATCTTGTTTTTAGATTATAGTTTTATTTTAGGACTTTCTTGGTGGATATAACCCACTTGGGTGAACCACGGTAGATCCATGTTATGTGTGATTGATTCTTGTTCTATCTATTTATTATTTTATTATAAACATGATTTGAGGAATGTTTTTTTGATGCATGCTAGTGCATAATTTAGATCTAATTTATGGTCATATTAAATATGGTTTAAATTTTTTAATTCCTAACATTGTGTCCCCTTCTTCATTATTGAGAATGAATGTACCTTCCTACCTATGAGAGAATTAGTAATATATTTAGTTTTATTTTGAGATGATCATTTGTGTTGTGATTATAGTTCACTTGGGTGTTAATTTTAGCATGGAATAGTGGTTTTAAGTGTGAGTATAGTTTTTCTTATATATATGATAACTCTACCTTGGACACATACTTGAGATTGAACAGTGATATATCCTTGTAAACCAATTGTGATAGTGTAAC
>JARHVA010006611.1:0-15000 GCA_037957365.1 Torreya grandis | reverse complement strand
AAATCAAGTATTTAAGAGGGAGAAGTCTCTTTCTCAATGTAAGATGACCCATTTATTGGCTATGTCTTAGTACTGGTGGATGAGTACTAGTAACATTTAGAATACCAGAAATTAACATATATTGTGTTGTAAATGTTAAAGTGCAAATAAGATTGTTGAAATGTCTTATTTCTTATTCAACGAATTGTGAATAAGTAGTTGTAATCCAAACCTATAAGTGGAGGTAGGATTTAGACAACTATAAATACATAATGTAATGTATAAATGTATACACGTAATGGTATATATAGTTAGATTATTTTATAGATGTGTAATACTATCATTTAGATGTGAAATAAAATTAATGCATCTTATTTTATAATAAAATAGTTCTTTGTTGATCATTGAATTGTCAATAGTTTGAATCTTATAAACTATTTATTTATCATGATGTCATGTCATTTTGGAAATAACATTCTTATGTAGGGTTGATTTTATATAAAAATATACTTATAAAAAATCATCTACATAACACAAGTTCCTTTAATCATAATGACACAACATGATAACTAAAACTAACAATATCTCAATGAATATGGATTTAGGCTTGTTGTATACTCATAGGATATAATGCATCAATGGAGGATTAACAACCTAAAAAGGATTGGAATTAAGCATAATATATTACATTGGCTTCATTTAATGTTGAATGCATAATAAATGAACCAATCCAATAATCTATATAAATCAACCTAGTGGCAAGCAAACTAAAGTGCAATCCCTTATTAGATAACAAAACCGTAAGCAAAAATTCCACCTTCTCAAGTTCAATATTTGGTTATGTATTCTTGGGTAGCCTTAATAATTAAATTGAAATCCTAATATAATTTATCAACAATTTTGTAAATTTAATAATATAATTTTCCAAATGTTTTTCTAGTGGCAAAAAATTTATGCATGTTTTAGCCTATAATTGTTCTTTGAAAATCAAATTTTAAAAATAGTTAAAATGGTATAGATTGGAATATATATATATATATATATATATATATTAAAAAAAAGGGTAAAAACTTTATTAATTTCTAAAAATATTACATTATAGCAAAGGGCTAGAGCCCCAAAAACCCAAGAAAACCATAGAAACCAAACGCCAAAAACAATCACAATCCAACACCATTTCTGTCCTCTCTAAGAATTCTATCCAAGTTTTGACACACCTCTTTGGGCAACAACGCCCATTCATCCACCCTGTGGCCACCAATGTCCTCAGAAGCCCACTTCACCAAGTAATCTACCGCTCCATTCCATTCCCTCAGAACGTGAGCATAGGAAACAAAATCCATAAGTGAGCTAATCTAAAGTGTTTGATACACTACCAAAGATAGTTGCCAGCTCACATCATTAATTTTCCTCTCTCGGATCATATTGATCAAGATTTTTGAGTTAGCTTCACACTTCATCCTTCACTAGCCTAACTCATAAGCTCTCTTCAAAGCATACAGAATAGCTACTCCTTCCATCCTATTCACCATTTGTTCTCCCATGTGGGCTGATAAAATAAAAACCATATCTCTAGAGGAATCCCTACCAATCCCACCTATCCTAGCTGGGCCAAGATTACCTCTGGCAGAACCATCAATGTTAATTTTCAAAAAACCTTCAAGAGGGGGTGTCCATTTCCCACTCCTCTATATTTTTTCTTTCCACATCAGCCACGTCTGACATAAGCAACAGCTGGAGAGATATTCAAAATACCAAGCCTTTTTACCAATTCAGTGTCCCCCTACGCCAGAGGCAAAATGATTTCACTCTTAGCTTCCACAGTCTCCTGTATCATTCTAATAATTTTGGTCCATACTTGGTGGATCACCAATTTTTCCTCTTTAAATATTTGGTGGTTTCACTCAAGCCAAACTTGCCACAGCAAAAAAATGGGACCAGCATACCATGCCTCCTATAGAAAATGTGCAGCAGAAGGCGGACTACCCAATCTAGACCAAAACTCAACCAAGGAAGAGGTGTGTAAGCATTGACACCTCCACACATCCCACCAAGTGTGCCATAGATGAAGAGTGAAGGGGCAGTTGAAAAATAAGTGAGATGATTCCTCCTCCACTCCATTGCATAGGATGCACTGTGACAGGCCAACAAGGCCTCTCCATCTAATATTCTCCCAGGTCAAACAGTGATTCCAGGTCAATGTCCAAATAAAACACTTGCACTTCAGCCAAGATAAGTTGTTCCATACTCTTTTCCACCATGAAGCTTCCCCTCCAGTGCCACATTATTGTGCTACCAACTCTTGGTAGCCTGTCGAGACCATGTATTTCCCTTTAGGATGAGGGGGCCAAGCCAGCAAATCGCTCTCCCTAAGTGCATAACAGTAATGATTAGTAAAGATCTCATGAAGCTCAGTACACTCAGCTTCCATACCAATAATCATCTAATCTTCTTGCTCCTTCCACCTCACCTTCATCAATTGACCATGAAGTAGAAAGGATTTGTAATCACACACCTTAACCCATCCTGCCTTGTTAAATCTCTGCACAAGGCCATCAAGATGTGGATACTGGATAACCAGAGGGGGAAAACCATCCCACAAATCATACTAGAATTGTGCCTCATTACCCCCCTACAAATCCAAAAAAGACCTCTCTTGATCAAAGCAGCTCCTTTCTTAAGAGTATCCCAAATCATCGATCCATTACCTGACAAGCTGTATCTAGGGATATCTTTCATAAGAATCCCAAAAAAATACTTATAAGACAAGACCCTGGCCTAGACATGGTCTTGTTCCTCACACCATCTCTAATACAACTTGGTTACTAGGGTTTTACCTACCAGGACTGACTACCTCAGTCCTAGGCCACCCAACCTCTTTGGGCTGCATACAACCTCCCACCTAATCAAGCTCCACTTCATTGAAGACAAGTTACCTACCCATAAAAACTATTTTGCTAAGGAGTCAAGATATTTAACAAAACCCACTGGTGCCACCTGGAGCATACACCTATATATAGGAAGTGCATGCACCACCGACTAGATTAGTTGTACTCAACTAGCAAAGGACAGCCACCTATTTGTCCAGTGATTCACCTTAGCCCTAAACTTATCTAGAATCCCTTACCATAATTCCTTGGACTATCACCCAGTAGATATAGGGATACCAAGATAAATAATTGAAAGGCTGCCAATTTGAAATTGAAGAATGTCCGCCACGCTCCTTTGAATAGGTGGTGGAGTGTTGAAGAAAAAAATGGATGATTTATCCTCATTAATAACATGTCCTGTGGCAGCCAGGTAAGCATCCAAACTACTATGAATATTGTCTACCTCCCTCATAGTAGCCATTCCCATTAACACCACATCATCCACAAACTAGAGGTGAGAAAGAACTAGAAGGTCACCTCCCCACCTCCATCCCTGAATAGCACCTTTGCCAGTCTTTTTTTTTTTTAGCCATCCAAGACCTTTCGCCAAAAGAAGAAATAAATAGGGAGATAATGGATCCCCTTGACTCAAGCCACGTGAGGCTCCAAAGAGTTATGAGTGCTCCCCATTCATGAAAATAGAGAATGAGATCGAATTCACACAACTCATTACCCATCTGATCCATTCTTCCTTAAATCCAAAGGCAGCCAAGACCTTTTGTAGAAAGGACCACTGGACCCTATCATATGCCTTAGACATGTCCAACTTCATAAACATCACCTTCTCCCTAGATTTGGACATGTAATGGATAGCCTCCATAGCCACCACAATCCCATCTAAAATTTGCCGCCCCTTCACAAAGCCACTTTATTCCTCTCAGACCAGCAACCCCAACCACTTTTTTAATCTTTCAGCTATCAACTTTGATATAATTTTATAAACAACATTGCAGAGGGAGATATGCCTGAATTGACTTAGGTGATCAACCCCTTCTCTCTTGGGAATGAGAGCTAGAAAGGTCGAGTTCAAGGCCCGAAGCATTTGTTTGCTGATTTGAGACTCTTGAACCACAACCAATAGATCAATTTTGATGATTTCCCAAAACTCTTGAAAAAATTCAATAGGAAATCCATCTGGGCCTAGCGCCTTACCTTTTTTCATCATGAAGAAAATCTTTTTGAGCTCCTCAATGTTGATTGGGTGCATCAGCTACTCTTTCATCTCTCGAGAAACTAAATTGGGAATACATGAGAGTATCTGATCCTCAATAACAATTCCCCTCAATCCTTCTTCACTAAAAATAGAAGCAAAATATTGTATAGTTTCATTACACATGGCTCTCATGGAAGAGATAGTCTCTCCACTATCTAAAACCAAGAAGTTATCCTATTTCCATGATGCCTAGCTCTAATTGAGTTGAAGAAGAATGTCGTGTTCATGTCACCCTCCTGCAGCCACTCAACCCTGGCTTTTCTACTTCCAAAAAATTTCCTCCCTTAACTCCCATTCTTCCACTCTCTTGATATCCCTCGCTTCATCCCTCAACAAAGATTCAGACAACCTCTCTTCCCTAATCATCTTGGTAATGCAATTTAGCTCCTCTTGCGCCTCTTTATTTTCCTGAAAGATATTCCCAAAACTCAAAATATTCCACCTTTTGAGCTGATATTTCACAAACTAGAGTAGCTTAGCAAAGGTATACATTGTTGTACCAGGCACTAGTCTCCCAATTCTCCACCACTTAGCAACTTGATCTAATAAAGCCTGATCCCTGAGCCACATGAGCTGAAATTTGAATGTCAATTTTCTCTACATATAATTTGAAGAGATGTGAAGCTTAATTGGCTAGTGGTTGGAGCCTCTCCAATCCAAAATCTCAAAACTCAAAGACCATAAGCCACCCACCCAATAACAAGAAGTCATGAATCTATCAATACGCTCAGCAATAAAGTTATCACCCATCCTCCTATTGTTCCAGGTGAACCTCCCATTGCAAGGCTTAATATCCATTAGGTTGTGCTCTGAAATGTTGTCTCGAAGCAAATAGGAAGATGGTTCCAATCTAGCATTCCCTCCCTTTTTTTTGTTAGGTCCAAGATAGCATTAAAATCACTAGCCATAATCCATGGAAAATAAGGAAAGCCCCTATGAACTGAATGGATGTTATTCCAAACCTAAAGCTTACCTTGGAAATCAGTAGGAGCATGGACATTCAAAAAGGAACATACTCTCTTGATTCGATGCATAAGGAAACCAAAGAAAGTGAAGACCTAAATGCAATCCATGACACTGACTACACCTTGCATGGATTCCAAAGACAAGCCACACCTCCCATAGACCCATGTGCCCCTATGCATTGACATAATCCTTGCTTCCAAAGCTTGGGTGCAAGACTCTTCATATACTCCATTGAAACTTTAGTTTCCTAAAGAAAAAGAACATCTGGACAATGATTCCTAATGAAATCCCAAACAATTTTTTATCTAGGGCTGCTGTTCAAGCCCCTAACATTCCAAGATATAACAATCATTTTGGAGGAGGCAAGAAGTGGGAGTCTAAGGTCTTGACTGCTCTTGACTCAACCAGATTTTCCCCAATCATCTTTATCCTCTCCAAGTCTTTCTTTCTCCCCAATTTAACATTTTTTTCAAAAACTCCTTTTTTCCCTTCCTTTTGAAGAATTCCCAGGTGAGAAGGAGCCTTGCCTCTCTTCTCCACCTCTGACACCCCTGCTTGTATGGGAAGAGCTCTAGCCTCAATCTCCAAAACCATATTAACATTTGATTCAATATCCTTCTGCTCCTCAATCTGCCCTTCCAAAATCATGGGAAGGATAGCTTCCATAGGAGGCATTACCTATTCCATGGAGGCACCACCAGCCATTCTAGACCCTCCCACCACTTTCTCTTCATTGATTAAGTCTGGGTAGTCCTCCTGCTGTCCTAGTTCATCCAAAATCCCAAACTTATTAACTGAGTCCTCCTCCAGGCATTCCATAAAGGATCTCTTTTGGCCCCTATTTCAGCCTCGAGACTTGACTTGTACAAAGCCTTCTGAGTCCTTACCAGTACTAGTTCCAATATTTTTCCCTTTGTCCATTCTAACATCACTACTCGGTGAAGGTTGGGGCGAAGCCTATTGATCATTCAATTTTGCCTTTGGGCATCATCTCACCAGGTGACCATACTCATGGCATAAATGGCATCTAAATGGGAGTGTTTCATAGTCTAACTGATGTACCCATGAGTATGTACCCACACACATCTCTACTACATTCGGCAAGGGTCTGCTTAAATCAATCTCCACACAAATTTAGGCAAAGGTCATGATTTTCTTACCTAAAGTTTATGTGGAAGAACCCACAAGTTTTCCAAGCATTGAAGCAATCATCTGGAGAACATCCTCATAGCAACATTTTAATAGGCATTCTGGGTAATCGTACCCAAATTAGAACTTTATTTGGTATTTCCTTAGTGGGGTTAAAACCAGCATGCTAAGGTTTTACAAAGAGCCCCACCTGATTGTAGAAATATGGACCCCCCTCAAAGACCCTGTTCCTATCAGCCAAACATAAAAATGTGACCATGAAGAGGTTATTAGCCAATAGCGTAACCTCCATCTCGCCCTCTGGCTCCCACAACACGTCTAGCCCAATTCTCCAAAAATAGAAGGGATACACGTAATCCTAAGAATTTTTAGTATAGTGAATGCTTGGAGTAATACTCCACATCTTCAACAATCATATCAAATGGAATAACCAGCTTTGGTCTTTCCTTACAACACTCCAGGCAGCCATTCACCTTGGTAATTCTTGATACCCCAACTATGTTTGTGTCAAATAGTCCTAGAACCTAGTTAAAATCAAAATTTGCCTCTGCTCTAGGGTCTATCCCCTATCTATTCTTCCCTAAAGCCTCACTATAGCTCTTCTCCAGTCTAGCCTGAGTCAGCCCCTATGAAGCCATAGTTGCTGAAACCTATTCTACTCCTTCCCTATTGAGACCTCCTTCTACTATTGCTTCCCACATGCCCCCACACTCTATCTTAACCTACGCAATCCAAAAATAACATAAAAAAGCTAGGGCCTGAATGCCCTAGCTCAGCTACAGACATAGAACGCATCCATGCACTCCCAATCTATGTTCCAGAAAGCCCCTCTACACTTTCAATAGACTATAAATTTACATTTTTGTCTAGATTGGAATATGAGTCTATATAGAAATTATTAATAATTAATATAAATTTTTTATGGTACCACATTAATTTTTAGCTCATCCAAGCCAAAAAGGTACCTCATTTCCAAAAGGATTCATAGGGAAACTATGTTTTACTTTGCTAATTTTCTAGTGAATGTGCTCCAAAATCACCATCTAAAAATGGTTAGAAATTAAATCTATGAGAAACAAAAGTTATTTACATATATTTTTACCTTCATATCAATTTTTAATATTTTTATTTTTATATTTGTTATCATTTGATATTTATAATAACTCTTTTCCAAATCAAATTATTTAGAATTGTTTTGGTGTTCTGATTTTAATTTGTGAAGTTACTCCAAGAAAGGTATTGAAATAATCACCTAGTTTAACATTTATTGAATCTAAAAGTTGTAACCTCTTAGCTTTATTTTCATATCCAATTATAACCTTTCATAATTTCCTTTCATGTCCATTTGATATTTTTAATGAGTCCACCTTGAAACCCTATTTATCATTGGTTTTTGGGCAAGATATAAAATATCATTAAGTATTGTTTGGTTTGATATTCTTTTTCTTCATGTCATTAACCTTTGTTATAAAATAATAATTCTATTTTGATAATTTTATCATTTAAATTTGACCCATTACCTTATATTAGTGCAAAAATTTCTCTAGGTATTTATTCTTATGTCATTTTATAGCCTATTTATCCCTATCAATCTTTTATAGATTTAAGAGTAATTTTGATTAATTTAATTGTGGAATTGACCCAATTATTCATGTGACTATGTTATTATATTTATATTTATGAATCTCACCAGAGTTAGAATTCAATCCTTCTTTGGTTGAAAAATTGAAATTATAAAATTTATTTTTTGCTTGATTGTGGGATTCATGAAAAATCTATAATATAACTGAAACCTGTCTAGCCTTAGGTGTCTATGCATGACTTATAATAATTTGGAATTCATGTTATGATAAACTGATAGCATCCAAATCACATTAACTAATTAAGGTTATATTTCAGCCTTGAATCTTTGTGCACTTTGTCTTGTGTAGTATATCGAAGCATAACCAATTGGATCATAACTTTGTAGTGATGTTGTGTTTTGTGTTTGCTTGAGTTTATATGACATGTTAGTGTTACTATCATGCATGAATAGGAGTTAATGTGTTTTTTGGAGTGTTAAAAAGAATTTGTGTGATTTTGTATGTTTCTAAGATGTAAATTTTTGGCATTACACTGATTTACTATTTTTTATTTTTTATTTAAAAATATTCATAATTTAAAAATCATATTTTTTTCCTAAAATCATGATTAAAATGGATACGAAGGAGCCTCTTCCTCTTACTAATCCTAAGGAAGGTGATAAATCACATCACTCTAATCATTTATAGGCTATCACTTTTACAAGGGGTAAGGTGGCCCATGTTATGGTTTTCAATTAAGGTAATCAATATATCCTTCCTCAAACCCCTCCATCTCCCACATATCCTCTAAGTGGTCTTTGTATGCATATTAAAATTTAAATACCTTGGGTTTATGATTATTAAGACATCAAAGATCAAAACATCACTATGATTAAAGTTAATATAATAGTTATAAAATCAAAATTAGTATTTCAATTCAAAGATTACATCATTAGAAAATCAAATTACATATTTAAAAAAATCCAAAATATGTTAGTGTTAAACTAGTGTTTACATATCCATCTAGTAATATTTCATGTCCAAATGAAAACATAAAACAAAATACCTACAAAAAAAGTGATTAAAAAATTTAACAAGATGCTAATAAAAGTCCAAGTGAAATCATAAGAGAAATACTTTAAATAAATTGATTTAATTACCTCCTCTACCTCTTATAAGGAGATAAAAATACTATTATGTATATCATATATGTGTGGGTAACATATAAATTGTTGTTTTAACTTAAAAAACAAAATTAAAAAGATAAATGATAGTGGTGATCATATCATTGATACATCAATCAAGCAAACCACTCACATTCTGAGTACCTCTCCTAAATCACAAGTGCAAAAACAATTAGTATGGGTACCAAAGGATAATTCAAGATTAAAAAAATTGAAAATGCAACAATTAGAGAATGAAAATATTCAAGAGGGTGTATTATAAAAATATTAAGAACACAAATTTCAAAATCAAACTCAAGATTAAAAAAATAAGCATTCTAAAAATAGGGTTTCTAATAACGAAAGTTTTAAAGAAAGACGTGCTTAAAAAATCAAAGGATACAAATATGGTTGCTAAGGATAAAAATATCATAGAGGAAAAAAATTTATGGGTAATATTATAATTTCTAAGCTTTTATCCTCTAATAAAGAAGCCATAGCACAAATTACATGTTTTACTAGTGGACAAGAAAATATGCATGACTCTCCTCTATCAAATGATGAGATATAACTTTTGACAATGATGAACATATTAAAGAGAACAAAATTTCATGAAGTAAAATACACTTTATGGTGAAGTTATTTTTTCATACATGGATGATCAAAATTATATATCACAAGTTGAATAAAAACCTAAGAAGTTACATCTTTCCTATATTGATAACACATAATAATAATAGTATGATCCTCATATCACAATATACTAGTTTGATCCTAATTATATTGATTATGGAACATATGAATATGATACACATGATACAGAAACCTTCACAGAAGCATATTATTGATGAGAAAATTATATTATAGTAGCATATTTCCTCGTATATTTCTTCTTTGATTATCCTTCCAAATATTTCAAAATAAAAGAAAATACAAAAAAAACCATCATGTTCCTAGTTTTACTCTTTCTTATACATATGTTGTTTGTTCCATGCTAGTGGATATCACATCATTACTTTAATTTATACATGTGTTTCACACTTCATTTGAGTGTGATACATTCATATCCAAATACATGATATATGTAAATACAAATTTTGGGCCTTCCCTCTCCTCACATCATAAGTATGTTGGTGACATTTACTTCTTTGATTACAATACACCCAAGTTATATTATTATATGATAACTTTACACTATCATTTTTGAGTTTATATACTTATACATTCTTATATCTATTCTTTTACATTTTACATTGTACTTGATATGTAATGTAATTAGTATTACTTGTAAAAACATATGTTTAAGAACTAGTATGTTATGTTCATGTTGGTTGCCTATATTCTTTGATTTATTTTTATGCACTTCCTTGAGTGTTTTCCTTGGTTGATATTGCATTACACTGTATTGATTATTTGAACATTTAAATATGATCCATTAATTATGTCCCCTGTGCCTTTGCTTATTTATTTGTAAATTTGAATATGTCACTCTATTTGTATGTGAACATTTGAATATGTAATTTATATGCTTTGTAGACATTTGATTAAAACATGTCCCTTAAATTGTGTGGCATTTGAACATGCCCATTGTTTTATGTCTCCTTAGGTCAATTTCCTTTTGCTTTGCTTTCAAGTGCTATTGTGTTATGCTTGATTTATTGTTGATCTTGTATTGTTACTCTCTAGACATTTCCATGATCTATATAATGCATATTATGACTTGATGTGATCACATACTATGTGCCTTAATGTTATATATAATTAAACATGTTACTCCTATATTTTACATGAACCTTACACAAATTATAAAATTATTTTATCTTTTTGAGGTAATGTAACTAAATGATTCTATTTCCACTCACCTTAATATTAGGGGCATACCAGTAGGGTAATATCATAGAGGCATGAATTACATATTTTGATAGTTCTAGATTATATTGGGAACATGTCAAAAGGCATGGCCATACACACTTATTCAATACACAACATCTCCATATTATAGTGGGGGCATGTTATGGAAACATGTTCTCTACATTTACACTCATTTTCAGATTCAAATTGAATGGAGGCATGCCATAGAAACATGTCTTCCACACTTGCACTAATTTGAAATTAACTAAATTTCATAGTTATATGATTTAGATACATATTTGTGGCAACATTATATACATTGGTACTACTATTATACCTATATTTTAGCTTGAAACATATATGAGGTGCATATGCCATAAAAAGGGCACCTAAAATTACAAAATAAAATCAATTGATAGATTTAAATTACTATCATGCAATGTTATCATACCTGGGATGGAATGTTATGGACTATAATCAAGCTAATATACTATAATAATTGGTTCACCTTGGAAGGTTGAATTGATAAAATCACTCAATCTTACTAAATTTATAAGTTAGATTTATTATATCATCTAAATTTACTAGAATCATACATTAGATTTGATTAAACCATCCACACTCACCAGATATATAGTGTGAGTTAATTAAATCACTTACACTCACTAGATTATGAATATATTTGGGTTACATGATTAAGATAAAAGAAGATAAATGAACTTGTTTCAACTCACCTTTACACCAATGTTGGGGTAATGTATCCTCTCTCTCTCTCTCTCTCTCTCTCTCTCTCTCTCTCTCTCTCTCTCTCTCTCTCTCTCTCTCTCTCTCTCTCTCTCTCTCTCTCTCTCTCTCTCTCTCTCTCTCTCTCTCTCTCTCTCTCTCTCTCTCTCTCTCTCTCTCTCTCTCTCTCATACTTGCAACTTTAGAATTATCCTAATTTTAGCTTCAATACTTTATAATGAGACATCCTTTCATATTAAATTACCAAAAGAAAGATGGTTAGATCGACATATGTCTATACTCATAACCCTTTCTCTTCTTACTTTTTATCTTTCAAATTCTTTCAATTTCAAATTTAATACACTAATTATATACTATAACATTCTTTTAGTTATAGATAAATCACTCAAATTGGGCTCATGCAAAGGTTAGGTGTGTTATACAAACCCAGCTACACATTTATTTATTTTAAACTAGTAATTTTATTAATATATTAAAGGGGCGGTGTAAATACTAAAATATGATTTTATATAGTAACTCAGTCTTGTACACTTGGAAAATACCTATCATGGATGTACCTTTCATTTATAGGCCTGTCCACTACCAAACATTCATGTTAACTATATATTTGTGCCTAATTTCTTATTTCTTAGTTTGACCATTATTAATTTGATTATGGGACCTTCTATACTATGTAAAAATACAAAAACTTTAATATTATCCTTCACTAATAGTTTTAGATAGGTACTTATTTCTATCTCCCTAGACACTTACATCTTAAGAGGATGCACGTGTCCACTTTTCCTATTGTCCAATACCAAAACATCATCCAATTTACAAAATAAATTTATCCTAAAGGTCATCCTAAGTGATTTAATGCAAGATATATATATATATATATATATATATATATATATATATATATATATATATATATATATATATGTATATATATATGTGTGTGTGTGTGTGTGTGTATATATATATATATATATATATATATATATATATACATATATATGTATATATATATATATATATATATATATATATATATATATAAGATCAACCCTTCTACATACCTCACCTAAAAATCACATACAACTCATAAGAAAATCTACCAAGAAGCTCTCAATTGATAATTCAAGTGAAAAATAACCTATTTGTCTTTATTTCCATGTCAATCATAAGATTATTATTTCCACAAGTCTGAATCATTCAAAGAGTAGTCCATGAGCCATATTTTCTATGTTTTAAGATAAGTCACTACATGTCTTTACTTATCACACATTACATTCTTGTGCACACATAATATAATACATAAGAGAACTACATATGTATAAGGCCATATTTAGTATAATTTTATATGTATGAAATACCATTAATAGAGGGGTCCTTGGGGTAGTGAAACATTATGATCCCATTAACCCATTTTTTTCCATAGTCACTCCAAGGATGAAGAGCTAGGATTTGATAATCTATTAAAGAGAAATTAAATGTGCCCATAATAATAATACATCATAATAAATGTTATATAAAACCTATAAAACTCTAATTGGGTCTAATCTAGATCTAGTTAGTATTCTTTATAGGACACCTTGTAGTAGAGTTGAACACCTATGTCGATGAAATTGTTTAGATCTAATGCAAGCATCTGAGGCCATAGAAAGAATATTTATAGAATCTTATGACTATTTTTGGATCATATTATAGTTCACTTCTAGCCTATTCCTACATATACCTACATGTTCACAATAAACTATCTAAGTATCATTTTTTCCCCATTCATTGCACTATCTATTAATAGTTATACTTTACTATTTTAACAATCTTAGTTATATAAATTTAGAATAATATTTATCTAAGTTTTTTAATTAATTCACCTACTTATTATGTTAGTTCACCACCTTTGTGTAAAATATAATCTAATAATCTTAACCACATTTATCTAAATTTAGGGTTAAAACAAGAACATAACAAAACCCTAGGTTACCCTTAAGGTTTCACCCTTATTTTTAGAATTTTATAGTTTTTCCTTAGGGTTTCAATTATAATTTTTTATTTCCCCATGAATTAAAGTTATAAATATTTTTCATCTTGGCCCTATTATTTTGCATATTTTCATGATTTAATTATATTCCATCTAAGAAGGATGGCTCCCTTGTACCTATAGTTTGAATTCATGTATTAACTGGTGTTTATATTGATCATAATAATATTTTTTGGTTTCATATAAAATGGATAAAATAAATGATATGATTTTTCATTCTTCTTCCTCTTTTTTTGATTCAAATATTTTTTTGAATACATATAAATAGAATATCATATTAATAATAATTAAATTCCTAATCTAGATAATTGTAATAAATAAAATCATAAAAACCAAGAGATAATCCATCATAATGACCTTAATGGGGAGATATTTCACAAGTTAAATTTTTGTGTAATTTTTAAAATCAAGTTCACCAACAACCTATCGACTTGGATAAGGTTTTCAAGTCAATCCCTATAATATAAAGTTACAAAAAATCTAGGTTGTCACATCTAAGGAAAAACAAACATTATCTCTTTATTAATACTAATATACCTTTTGGAGGTATTGATTCTACCATAATTCTCACACTACTATTGTTTTTATTATTTATATGTACACACCTTTGGTTGGACATGATTCCCACATAAGGAGTTGGGAAACACAAGTTTTAGATTGAGGGTAAAAGCAGGTTTTGAAGGGGCCCCGAAACCTGATACATAGAGTGAAAGAGAGAACGTCTAAGACCATAGGCAAAGCCTAAAAAACACTACAAGGAAGTAGCAAAAACAGGTTTTAAATGGACCTGGAACCACCAGATAAACATCCGGTTAAAACCAGAAAACATAGATCTGGTAACACATCAGACAAAAGATAACAAAAGGAAAACAAAGATAGTACCAGTTTCAAAACCAACAAGAAGGACCAAATTATTCATCCAATTCCAATATCAAGTTCATGGCTTCTTTTCCTTTCAAAATAGTTTCCTCGGTGGTAGCCTCCAGCAAAGCTCCTTTTTGTGTATCTTTCTTTCTAGAGCTTTGCCTCATCCTTTTGTTGGGATCCTCTAGTGCTTTAGTCTCCTCATTGGCTCGTTTACCTATATTGATAGCAGCAACACAAATGTTGGATGTTACTTCCTCCATTTTCCTTCTATTGTCCTTTATAAGTTCCCAGAGGTTGTTTTCATAGGCTTTGAGCTTGATTGGGATCTCGATTAACTAATTTTCCGTGTTTATTTTGTTCCAAGCAGCTTTCAGGGGAGTCTTCCAAGTTTTTCCGCTTTTCTCTTGAGATCCAAAATCTCCCTGCACATCCAGGAATCAATTTGGGAAGATGCCTCTGCTTTACAGTTAACCCAGGTCATAGGAGTGTGTGTTTCATCATTCTGATTCTTCCCTCTCCAGTCCTCAGGCTTTTATTAGGACTATTC
>JARHVA010006610.1:235000-237500 GCA_037957365.1 Torreya grandis | reverse complement strand
GGGTGAAGAATTGTCAACAATGTCCTTTGGAAGGATAAATCAAAACATTAAAGCTGTAAATGAAAAGTTATGTTTAGAGAAGAAAGCACATAAAGAAACAATGAAGTTTCATAAGCAGCTCGGAGTTAAGTTTTGTAACTCTCTTAGTGAGTACTTTGGTTGCACTAATATTAATCAGTATAGAAAGTTTAGAAGTAAAAGGAAACAGTCTTCTTGTAAATGTTCAATTTCAAAAGATCTATATCCCTGGAAACCAAGAACTAAGTTTTAGAATAAGAAGAAGAAATTATTTCTTAAAAATATTTTTAGGAAAAGAAAGCATGGATTTTCTAAAGCCCTTGTTAAATGTTTTCTTTGTCAAGGAAATCATTATGCTAACAAGTGTCCAAACAAAGAAAAACATTCAAAGAAAGTCAATTTTCTTCAAAGATATGATTTGCATGAAGATGATTAAATCTTGCTTATTGATGATGAGCAAAAGCATTATTCATTTGATATTGTCTGGAATGAATCATCAGCTTCATCTGAAGATGGAAAAGTCAATATGAATCATCAAGAATTTAGTTCTGATTCTGAGTCCTCAGAATATGATTCAGATATAGATATCCAGATTCACATGATTAAAGCTTAGTTTTTAGATAGTCTCAGTCTATCCTAGTAGATCTCATATCTAAAAGAAAAGTATAATAATACTCTTATATATATAATTTTTGAAAGAAGATTTTTACAACAGCAAATTGCTAATATTGAGCAATAATGTGTTTTGCATCTTTCCCAGCAACAGAAATAGAAAGAATAGTTGTCTAATTAGTTTTCTAAAAAGCTTTCTATTCAGTCTCCTGATGTCCAAGCAGCTTACCAGCCTGACAAGTATGAAAGGAATGCTTGGCATACTAAACTCATTACTCAGCTACAAGCTTTTTTCACTCATGCCAAGGAGGAGTTCCAACAACTATTAAAAGAAGAAGCCCTTGAAGAAGAAAATGAAAAACTATTTGAACAAGAGTTAGCTCAGGTAATGGAACATTACTCTTCTCTTGGGGGGAATCTTCTATGCCTCAGTTTTCTACTCAGTTTTCTGCTACTCAAGATCAAGATATGAATAACAGTATTCATCAGGTTTCAGTTCACAGTACTAATAATCCTATCCTTGAATTAACCATTAAGTGGAATGGGTTTAAACCATACAATCTAGATGTATCTTTAGACACTGGTGTTGAAATATCTCTTGCTCGTTATCATTCCATCCCTACAGATATGTGGAAAAGTGACTTCCATAGATTGACATTTAATACCAAGATAGTAGTCTCTGAATTGTTTGCTCATGTGCCTATTGCTTTAGGAAATTATATGTATAAATTCAAGGTTGTTCAACATGAAATTTAAATGTTTGATATGATGATTGGTTTAGATAATCTGACAAGTTTTTATCCTATCACTATTCAGCCTCATGAAATTATATTAGCACAAAAATATTCTCTCTACAAGAAGGGTAGATATCAATGCATAATTCCTCTTAGAGAAAAGGCTGGGAAAGTGATAAATAATTCCTGGATTCACCAGAAGATAAATATTTGCCAATCAGATATTAATTCAGTTCTTTCCAAGATTATTATGAATTGTTGTTGTAAGAATCCTCTTGCTTTCCAGCACAGAAAGTGCCATGAATGTTCTATTGAGTTAAAGCTAATAACAGATGAAAAGGGAAGATAGATGGAACCAAAGTTTAAAGCCCATCATTTATGTATGTCTCCTTCTTTATGAGATGAATGTCTACAAGAAATTACTCAGCTAAAGAAACAAGGATTAATCCAAGATTCTAATAGTCCATGGGGATGTGAAACTTTTTATGTTAATAAAAGGCTTGAACAAGTTAGAGAGAAAAAGAGATTATTCATAAACTACATTCCTCTAAATAAGTATGTTGTTCCAATTCAACATCCTATTCCATCTAAGGATGAAATCCTTCAGAGAATCAGTGGTAGTAAAGTATACAGCAAATTTGATCTTAAGTTTGGATTTTGGCAAATTCAGGTGAAAGAAAAGGATAGATATAAAAAATCCTTTATTACGCCATTTGGACAGTATGAGTGGAGTGTTCTACCATTCGATCTAAGGACTGCTCCAAGCATCTTCCAACAAATGATGAATCAAATATTTTTTGCATATTCTAGTTTCATCATTGTCTATATAGATGATATTTTGGTTTTTAGTAAATCTCCTAAAGAACATCTTGAACATCTGGAACAGTTTTATAAAGTTGTGTTTAAAAATGGATTAGTTCTTTCAGCTAAGAAAATGGTGACATTCAAAGATGAAATAGATTTTTTGGGTATCACAATCAGGTCAGGAGAAGTCACTGTTCAAGATCATGTGCTTAAAGCTATCAGTAATTTCCCTAATATTTTAGTTGATAAGAAGATGTTACAGAGATTCTTAGGATGTATAAATTATGTTGTTGGATATTATCATCATATTGCTCAAGATAGAATGTTGCTAA
>JARHVA010006610.1:227500-230000 GCA_037957365.1 Torreya grandis | reverse complement strand
TTATGAAATGAGCATTTACTTTAAAACCATGAAACCCATCTTACATAAAATCAATATATCTCTTGACTTCTAAAAAAAAAAAATAACATATGAATCTAAGCTACCAATGATATAAGACAAGAACAACGAGTCGAATCATGTAACATCAAAGAAACATACACCACTATTTCAAATAATCATCATGATTGAAAGTGGTAAGGACTTTGAAACATGGCACAGGTAGCATATAGAGTTTATATGAATCCATAAAATTGGATTCTAATATAAATTAAAAATATAAAACTTTTAGGGATAGGATAGTGTAAACCATAGGATGAGTGTTAGAGTTTTAGGTTCACCAATATGATTCACTCAATATTTTGAAATGGTTGAGTAAAATAAATAAAAATAGATGAAATGAATTAAGTAGGGGGATATGTCATTCAAAAATGTAAAATAGTATTTTTTAGATTTTATATAGTGTCTAATAATGTGTAAACAATCCAATTTGAGAATTTGAAACAATAAATAGATAACATGAAGGTAAAATGATTGGAAAAAATACACATTAAAGTTATTAGATTTTTGAGTTTAGATCTAGATGTTGCAAGTTTGTTTCTTCTTCTATGAAAATATTGGGACTCTAAGTATATCATATGAGATTGATGTGTGTATTGATCATGCATTATAATTTATTATGAGTCAACTAGTTTTATTGCCATAATCGTCTCATTGCATTGACCGTCTATGGTATTGAATTTTAGATTCTTAATTCTTTTATACATATGCACCACTGAATGTCATATTTTATTGTACCTACACTTTGTATATTTTTTGTACACATAACTACTTGATTATCTATTTCAATTCCTTTAACCTAGTTTCTAATAGGTTTCTAGATAAAGATAGAGGGTAATATGTAGTTGGGTCAACCAACCACCAAGATGGGGTTAAAACTATATATGTGGCATCCCAAAATCATACCCCTATTAGTTCATGTGAAGGGTTAGTGTATAATTGGAGAAAATAAAATCTACCATCTCTTCATAAGAATGAGATGCAACTATATACATATTTTCCTAAGTTAATTTTACTACAAGATGCAAGTCCTTGGTACACAAACTATGAAAACATATAATGGAAACAACTAAAAAATGGATCTAAGAAATCATAATATGTGGACATGAGTAGAAGGGTCCACATAAACTAAAATTATGAGATGAATGGGCCTCCTAATACTACCTAGAATAGGAAAAAAAGACCTTCATCTCTATCTCAGAGGAAGAAACTAGAACATAAAAAAGAGGATAGAGAGATAAGGGTCATGAGCACAATAGAAACATGGAAAACAACAAAAATAATAATAATAAAATAATACACACTTAAACAAAGAAGTCCATAATTTAATTTGATGACCCATCTATACAAAATATTTTCGAAAACATTGTAATAATAAGGCTTGTATAAAATTTTAATGTCTACAATCTTCTTCAAAAACATTGGAAAAATATAACATAGTAGAAAAAATGGAGGATATAATTAGGGGATTTTATTGACTTTCAATTATTAGTAGGGCCCTAAGATAGTTGAACAAATTTGATAAGTAACAGTCCAAGCATACCACATTTTTAACATGAAATATAGGCAATGGAATGCATAGTTTTGTACAGTTTCATGCTAGAATTAATGTATATATAAAAGAAAAAAATGTTTAATATTTTCTTGAATTTTTTTCTAAATTCTTGAAATAACTCGTATTTCACCTACACAATAAATTTATTCAGTTCAACTTGTGTATAATCATTATCCAAATCATGTTCTAAATGTATTAATGCACTTGTATGTATATTCTTTGAAGTGTGATGCCTTTCACCATATATCATGGTCACCAAGTGTACAACCATATTTATACATTCTGAAATGATATTAGAATGTTGTAATTAGTAATTTGAGGATATATTTTAAAAATATTTATAGATATGTTCATAATATATTATTTTCAATTATATTTTAGAAAATAAGATACATTAAAAATTGACATAATGTAAATAAGTATTGATATTAGTTACCTCAATATAATTATGTTTTTGTTGTTGAAACTAGCCACCTCAAAAAATAGATGAAGATCCTAGTCTTAAAAATAAAGCACTATATAAATGTTCTGAAAAATATATATATCATTAACATTAGGTGAACAAAATATTCTTTATTATTATTTTTAATCAAGGGTTTATAAATTAATTAATTTAAAATGAAGTTTTGGTAGAATAAAGATACAATAATCCTATTTGGTTTCATGCTTTCTAATGAATTTTGTCTCCATTCATCACTACAATTCCTTATTTAAAAACCAACATATTTTCCCTTCCCATCTACACCATTTAAAACACCATTCTAGTCAGCCTAAATCCATAAAGCCATCTATTTTCATTTTATATCTCTTTCACATTCACTTCATATAGTTCTTAACTCACACATACCATCTCTTAATAAAAACACCACAACCATTTATTGGACTTAA